>CM068303.1:19267182-19424039 GCA_034768395.1 Linum lewisii
GAGGCAACCGCACGGCTAGAAAGGTACTCAAAACAGGTTTCTACTGGCCCTCAATTTTTAGTGATTGCGATGTTTATGCTAGACGTTGTGATGCTTGCCAGCGATCAGGTAACATCTCTAACCGTAATGAGATGCCCCAAACTGTTTCTTTAACTGTTGAAATCTTTGATGTCTGGGGAATTGATTTTATGGGTCCGTTCACGCCCTCCAACGGAAACAAGTACATTCTCGTCGCCGTTGATTATGTTTCTAAGTGGGCCGAAGCTGAGGCTTTACCCACTAATGATTCTAGAGTGGTGGGACGGTTCCTTACTCGTCTTTTCACGCATTTTGGTTCACCGCGCTTCATCATAAGCGATAGGGGTACCCACTTCCACGGACAATTTGACCGGGTGTGCAAACGCTTTGGTGTCACCCACCGAATGTCCACGGCTTATCATCCTCAAGCGAACGGCCAAGCGGAAGTGACAAACCGTGAGCTCAAGCGGATTCTTGATAGGACGGTTGGCCGGTCTCGCAAGGACTGGTCATCTAAGCTCAATGATGCCTTATGGGCATATCGTACTGCCTACAAGACTCCCATCGGTACCTCACCATATCAGCTGGTCTATGGCAAGTCATGTCATTTACCAGTTGAGCTTGAGCACAAGGCATTCTGGGCTAACAAAGAGTTGAATATGAGCTATGCAGTAGCAGGTAATAACCGCCATGACCAGATCGCTGAGCTTGAGGATCACCGACTCCACGCATATGAAAGCACGAGGTTATATAAAGAGCGCACGAAGAAAATTCATGACTCTCAATTGAAGACGATCAAGCAGTTCTATCCCGGAGAACAAATGCTTTTATATAACTCTCGCTTGAAACTGTTCCCGGGTAAATTAAAATCCCGGTGGTCTGGCCCTTATACCGTGGTCCGCCAGACACCCTTAGGCAGCGTCTACATTCAAATGCACGATTAGGAGCCGTTCGTGGTCAACGGACATCGGCTTAAGCAGTATCTGCAAGGGTTAGCCGTATCATCCATAGACGTGCACTACCTCGTTTTGGAATCCTGACACGAATCCAGGTATCATCTGGCTCACGGACGTTAAACAAGAGCGCTTCGTGGGAGGCAACCCACGGCTGGAGTCAGTTATTTTGTTTTGAGTCATTTTGCTTTAAAAACCCATCTTGCATGTTTAAAAAAAAACCCCTCCGCCATTTTCAAAACAGTTTCGGTGAAAACATGTCCACATTTTCGCCGAAACCGCTGTTCAAATTAGACCTGACCCTCCTGTCCATACCTTTCGAACCGAAGACCCCACCATTCTCGCCGAAACGATTTCTTCCATTTTAACCATTATTTTCGCCGAAACTGTCAACCTGTTTTCGCCGAAATTTTTGTTTGATTTCAACCTGATCCTCCTGTCCTCACTTTTCGATCGAGAATTCCATGACTTCGCCGAAAATTTTTCTTCATTTAACTTGGAATTTTTGCCGAACATTTACCATCCTTTTCGCCGAAAATTTTTGGTCTTTTCACCGGTATTTAAGGCCCCCCTGGGTTTTCGTTTTCGCGACATTCATAAACCCCCCCACCCGAAAACTTAAACCATCCTCCCTCTCTCCGTTTGTGGGTTCCGCCACGCGCCTCACTGATCGCCGCCGCCCCTTGCCCGCCGATCAAACGCCACCGCCGTCTCAGTAGCCGCCGCCCACCCCTTTTCCTAGCCCTGTTTCAAAACCCTAGAATCGGAGCTTTTCAGCCCCGGTTCCGCCCGACCTAGTTTTCAAGTTTTCCCTGTTTTTCGTGGATTTCCAATCGTTTTCTCGAATCATGTCTTCACGGTTAGTTGTTCAACCTTTGATTGTGCATCATTTGGCTTGTTAACCTTCAGTTTTGACGTGGTTGACTGTGGTTGACTTTTTGGTTCTCCCTTATTCGTCTTGACTGCTTTGTCAGTATCAATTGGCTAGGTTCTGGTATTGTTTTGTAGCCTTTTCGGAAGTGTGACCCGTTGTCTGTGCGTTTGTGTTCTTGCCTCATTCCGTTATTCTTGCTTGCCTACTGAATTGACAAGTTCTTCAATGATATATCTTGATTCTATGATCTCTCGTTGATTAGTCTACCCCCACTTCTCCCATTAAGTGTGGGGTAAGAGTCTTGTAATCTACTGCTGGTCGTCTCTGAGTTGTATTTTACAGGGCTCCCAAGCGTTTTAAGACTACCAGTGCAGATAGAGCACAGCGATCCTCAACTCGCCAGAGTAGGACACCACCCCCTCGTCGTCCCGCACCAGATGCACAGAAATCGACGGTTGTAGCCATCATTCCCGAGGATTCGCCTACCCCTGCGACTCCCATCTCCTCTATTCCTACACCTGCCAATGGAGCCGTGCATCCTTTCATCGCCGCCCTGGAGCCGCACCAGTTCGAGGTCTTTCAGAAGATCAAAGACATCCCTCCGGCTAAGGTGGCAGTTCTGTCTCTTGACAGTCTCACAGCGCACAATCCAGCTTGGCACTCGATAATTGACACCGCTCTTAATAAAGCCGGATTGCGAGTGCTGACCACTCATGGATCCCCGTACCCGCTCGTCGCCCTCCAGGAGTTCTGGAGTTCATTTTGGCGCCTCACCCCGAAGCCCTTTCGTGAGCAGAATTTCATTTCCTTTCGCCTCGGTGGTGTTCTTCATGAGAAGTCCCTTCGCGAGTTCGGCCGCTTGCTGGATCCGCACGTCAATTTCGATACTGCATTAGCTGGCTTTGAGGACACATACTCCATCACCAGTGCTCCTTACCCGGATGTGTGGAAATGGGCATGCTGCGAGGATGAGAGCTCACCTATCGTCCACCCCACGGTCGGTGACATCTTTCACCCTGTTCTTAAATTCTTGCATTATGTTTGGGTGCAATCTTTGTGTTTTTGCAGCAAGACGAGCCGCCACCACGTTTCTCTGGAGGAGCTCGTTCTATTTCGTGCTTTAGAGGAGGATGCCAACCTGCACCCCGGCTGGTGGCTTGCACCATTCTTTCACAAGCGCACTACCACCAAGAAGCTTCCTAGTGAGCTTCTAGGAGGCCCCTTCATTTCTATTCTGATCGACAACCTCCAGCTCGGTGATAAATGGGGCCCCGATATTCCTTGTATCCCGATTGAGCATGTAGGCGCTGAACTTGCCACAGCACGGCGCATCGACCTTTCAGAAACTATTGAGCATTGCACTTCGCTCCCTCATCGCACAGCCCAGCCAGTTGACCGCCCACCGTCGCGAGCACAGATCACGCGGAAATGAATGAAAGGCTGGTGCACATTGAGTATTGGCAGCTAGACTACTCGGCTGGTTCGTTGCAATGGCAGAAGGACCGAGTGGCACATGAGGAGACTCAGAATGGGCGTTGGTCCACTTTACAGCAATTCATGGCTGACCAATCAGCCAGACACATGGACGAGCTCGCATGGCGACGGCAGATGGAGCAGCGGTTGGCCATATCATCCATTCCCACTGAACCTCCACCTCCTCCTGCGGAGCAGTGATCAGGTTATTTCTATCTTTTTCCTTTCTTTTCTTTCTTCTTTTCGGGTCTCGACCCAATTTTATTCTGTTTGGATCCGGGGCACTTGTCCCGGTATCCTTTTGATCTTTTTGTTGTTTTTGTGTCTGTAGGAACTTGAGTAGCTACTCCGCTCCGCTCCGGACTCTCCGTGTTCATCCTCTACACCGACCATCACCTTCCAGGTTCTTCGTATAACTCTACTCTAGCTAGTTCTGTGAGGACACAGAACAGTTTAAGTGTGGGGTAGGGTGTTAGATAACCATGCATGATCTTGATTGCCTATATCTCTGTGTGTGCCTCGTGATTCCTATCCAGTTCTCTAGCATTGAATTGCTCAATTCTTGACTTTGGATGTTAAATTGACTTCAATTTTGAACAATGACGTCTAGACTGTTCCACTTAGAACCTGTAACCAACGTGTCAGAACTGATATTAAATGAGTCTAGGTCAGAACAGATCATAAATCACCTCTGTAGTTGGAACTGGAATTAATTGAATCAATTAACTTGTTAACAACAAAGCTCGATAACACCGTTCTAAGATGATAAATGCTAGCTTCTTCCATGTTTTCACTCCATATTTGATCACCTGTGATTGTGGCTTGAGATTAGACGGAAATCCAATTCGAAATCTCGTGTAAAAAGTTATAACTAGCTAGGATTAAATGGCTAAATGGTTAAATCAAGTAATTGAGTTGTTCAAAGTAATTGTTAAGTTCCTTAAAGTGCTGGAAATAAAGCTAGGCAAGCCTGACACCTAAGTGAAGTGTTCGGGTTGAGCACTAGCATAAGCACAAATACTGTGAGCTAGGCAGGTCCAACACCTAAGTGAAGTGTTTGGTATCGAGCACTAGTATGCAGTAAATAAATTAAAGGAAGCTTGAATCTTGAAAGAAATTGTTGTTTAAATCAGTTCTAGCTAGAACAGGTAACGCACAGATCTAGAAAAGGATGAAGTCGAGTCGATAGCCACGTCATTTTTTCCTACCTCCGCATCCACATCATGGCTAGAGCTTAAAGTCTTTTTGATTAGAATTGGTGTTATCATAGTCGGTTAATTGTGATTAATTGTTTTGCCAAGAAACGAGTTTTGTTAAAACCACTACTTGAAGTGTGCAGAAATTAGTGAGATCAAAACTTATTTCGTTGATGTTCTTGCATGTGTAGGTCACTCTTTCTACGTGGAACAGTCTAAACCAAATTGTTGGAATTGAATCTCGGTTTAATCTCGTGTCATTTGTGAATTTGAGTGTGTTCTATTCAGTTTGCTTGAGGACAAGCAAAAGCTTAAGTGTGGGGTATTTGATGACACTCGAATTGACGTGATTATCAGCCTCATTTAAGCGACATTTCTTTGCTTAAGACATTGTTTTTAGGGTAGAATGGCGAATAATCAATCGATTGCCCTATCTCATGCCACTTGTGTTACCGTGGCCCGTTCGGGTCTATTTGATGGTTTTCTAGTGTTTTTACGTAAGCACAGGTTTTTGCCATCAAATAAAGTAACCATGGATGTGTCTGAAGCATTGGAACCTCGAGGAATTGAACCGGAATTGGTCAAAGAAGCCATTCAAAGTCGAACAAATTCTGCCAAGTTCATACACATATTTTCGGCGAAACTACCCTTTGGTTTTCGCCAAAAATTGAAGAAGAAACCACTGGCCGATTGAGAGGAAGATTTCGGCGAAGATACCATGGAGATTTCGCCGAAACCATAGGAAGGAATCAACCGATTCAAGTATGAAGAAATTTTCGCCGAAATCCCTTCACTATTTTCGGCAAAAATTCCAGTTGAATTCAGGAGAATATCGGGTTGGTATAAATAGAGAACTCGGGGCTATTATCGAAAACCCCCATCACTTAAAAACACATCACTTTTTACAACACACAAAAAGAACGACGAGAGAAAGAGACAGGAGGAGTAACAAGAGTTCGAGGAGCAGGAACGGATCGTGACGCCATCCATCCATCTCGGAGAGCCAGGGTTAGGAGTTGAAGATTCAGCAGATTGAAGCTGTCAGGAAGTATCGAAATTAGGTTTTACAGTTCTTATCTGTCTTCCTACCTGAGATGTATTCTTTGTCTGCCTTCGACTCTTCTGGATTGGATATGAGTAGCTGAACTTGTGTAACTTAGATTAGATGAACCCTAAGTGACCCAGGGCTTAAAGCGGTCACGGATCGGCGGTGATTAGATTCGAAGTTCATTCAGTTTCATCTTGCATGTTTGATTTGTTCTTCGTTTTCTGTGTTTCTTGTCTGGTTTGGCCACCTAGATTAGATTCTTGTTAAGCTAAGGATAAAAGCGAACGCTCGCCTTACTTTAAAACATCAAATCGAACAATCAACCTTATAATTGGAGTGTGCCTTTCGTAGGAACTGATTAGGGTTGATCCATTGCTAGAGTAACTCATTAATCACTAGAATTTGCACCAATTAAGTTAAGTCATTGCGAGAGGCGACCGTACCCGGGCGGCTAATTAATCGTGGTAGCTAGATCGGATAGAGCGAACGTTTGCCAGTCTTAAACCTAAGGGTCAGGAGTTATGATGGTGTCTGTGAACTGAATGAACTAGAATCGAAAATAGCTGGTCTGTGACTGTCGTTGCCTTGGTGATCTAAGGGGGATTCGAAATCTAAGCTTATCTGTCATCTTTCTAGTCAATTAATCAATCTTCAATCTTTCTTCGGTTTAATTTTCATTTCTTCTTATTTTTGCATTTTTAGTATAGAAGTCGTGGAACTCACACCACGCACAACTTGTGTTTGAACTCGAATTAAAACTGTCAACTCCCTGGAGTAAGGAGGTAGAGGAAACCCCTGGAATACGATCTGCTATAGCCTTTTATTAGCATTAGTAGTTATTTGGTTGAACGCATCACAACGACACGTTCATCAGCAGGCTTAGCTTGGGGCCTTCTTCAATTCTGTCCAGGCCTTTTGAGTTCTGGTCCTAGCCTTTTTCCAATAGTATTGTAGGGATGTCTTCAGGCAGGTCTTTGCTCTAGGGGGGCCGTGGGGGTTGGCATGGGGCCTAGGCTGGGTGCTAGGCTTGTCCCGGGGTCTGGGTCAGGGCTCGATGTCAGCATCAGCTTCTGGAGGGTCATTAGTCTGACTCTGGCTGGCGTAGGAGCTGGCCTTGGGGCCTGGCTGAGGATCAGCATCCTCCCAGGTGCATCTTCTGGCTCTGGGCTTGGGCTCTTCTAGGCTCCGGGGGTGGTGCTATTATAGGTCTGGTGCCAATGTACTCTCGGCTCGGCATCAGTGCTGGGGCCGGATCGGCATAAGTCGTGTCCAAGTCGGGCTTGGTGGCCAGGATCACATCATCCCCCTCTTCTTGAAGAGGATTCGTCCTCGAATCCGTACCTGGTAGTCCTTTGGAATTCATAAAAATAATCACAGGGGAGTAGAGGACTTGACCTGGTGCTTTATCGGGGCTCCGTGGGGTTTCGGGCCGTACCGGTGCTGGTACTGGTGCTCTAGGCTCAGGCCTGAGTACTTCGGGCCATACCGGGGCTGGTATGGGGGCTCCGGGCTCGGTTGCCTGTGGGTATCGAGGCTGGTACCTGAGCTCGTGCTGGGGCTCGGGCCTAGTCTCGTGCTGGGGCACAGTGTCGGTACTCGGGGCTGGGGACGCTCTGTGCTGGCTCTGAGTCGGTGGGGCTGGTGTCGGGGCTGGTGCCAGGGCTGGGGCCGAGACTAGTGTCAGGCCTGGGAGCTGGGCGCTGCTCGGACGCTGGGCGCCGGTCGGGCGCTGGGCTCCGGTCGGGCGCTGGACTCCGGTCGAGCGCTGGGCTCCGCTCGTGCGCTGGGCGCTGCTCTGGTGCTGGCGCTCGGCTGGTGCTGGGCTGGTGCTGGGCAGGCGCTCACCTCGGTGCTAGGCATGGTGCTGGCTCTCCTGTCTTCAACTATCCTTCTAAACGAATATTCTCTATCGTGTAGGGCTAAGCGTGCAGTCAAGCACTGAAGCTCCAACAGACATAGATGATGACACTCGATTTGACGTGATTATCAGCCTCATTTAAGCGACATTTCTTTGCTTAAGACATGGTTTTTAGGGTAGAATAACGAATATTCAATCGATTGCCCTATCTCGTGCCATTTGTGTTACTTTGGCCCGTTCCGGGTCTATTTGATGGTTTTCTAGTGTTTTTGTGCTAGCACAGGTTTTTGCCGTCAAATAAAGTAGCCAAGGTCATGTCTAAGGCGTTGGAACCTCGAGGAATTGCACCGGAATCGATCAAAGGAGCCAATCAAGTTCAGAAAATTCCTGCCCGGTTTACAAAGGAATTTTCGCCGAAAATACCCTAGTATTTTCAGCGAAAATATCAGCACAAATCAACTGATGACCGGCTGAAGGAGTTTTCGGCGAAACCGTTAAGTTTTTGACCGAAGCAAAAATTACAGGAGATACCAGCCAAAGGACCGTCCATTTACACCATCATTTTCGGCAAAAATAATCCTTTATTTTCGGCGAAAATAATAGAAGAAATCTGGATTAATTAGGGTTAAGTATAAATACTTAACCGGTGGCCCAACATTAGGAGAGACATCATAATATACTTTTCGTAATCAGAATTCGAAGAATTCTCTGAAGTTCTGGGGCGAGGAGTTAGAGTTCGAAGAGCCGGAAAGAGATCCTGACTCCATCCCTTCCATCTCGGAGAATCGGAGCTAGGAGTGCAGTTTACGGAAGATCGAAGTCTGCCAGAGTCGTCTAAATTAGGTTTTTCAGATTCTTTTCTGTTCTTCCTCTGGATGATGAACTCTTTCTTTTTCTTAGATTCTTTTGTGATAAACATGAGTAGCTAAACTCGTTAGAGCTTAGACTAGATGAACCCTAAGTGACCCAGGGCTTTAAAGCGGTCACGGATCGGCGGTGATTAGATTCGAAATTCAATCAGTTTCTCTTTCATGTTTGATTTGTTCTTCTTTGTTCATGTTTCTTGTCTGGATTGAACACCTAGATTAGATTCTTGTTAAGCTAAGGATAGAAGCGAACGCTCGCCTTACTTTAGAACATCGAATTGAACAATTGACCTTATAATTGAAGCGTGCCTTTCGTAGGAACCGGTTGGGTTAATCCACTGCAAGAGTAACTCATAAATCATTAGTAATTGCACCAGTTAAGCTAAGTCATTGCGAGAGGCGACCGTACCTGGGCGACTAATTAATCTTGGTAGCTAGAACGGATAGAGCGAACGTTCGCTGGTCTTAAACCTAAGGGTCAGGAGTTATGGTGGTGTCTTAGTAATTGATTGAATGAGAATCGAAATCCGCTGATCTGTTGATTGCCAATGCTCTGGGGAACGAAGGGGGATTCAAAGTCTAAGTTCGTCTGTCATCTTTGTTTTCAACCCTAATTCCCAATCTGCTTTAGTTTAATTTTTAAATTTCTCTGCATTTCTTAGAATTAGAAGTCGTGGAACTCACACCACGCACAACTTGTTTGCATCCGAATAAATTGCTAGTTTTTGGAGTAGTCAATCATAGAAGGCCCGTGGAATACGATCTACCCTAGCTTGTTAGCTTTGTTAGTTTATTTGGTTGAACGCATCACAACGACTGCGGTTCACCAAATTGGCACCGTTGTCGGGGACTTCTTTTGATTGTTTGAAAGAAGAACTGGCAAATTTATTCTTCTACCTTCCATCTTTCATTTTCCACCCACTTCCATTTTACGCCGGTATGTTTGCTTTTGTTGCTTGTAGGTTGTTCTACAGGTTTATGAACCGCTCGATCGCTCATTCTCAGTTTAAGCCGGGTAATTCTACTCCGCCGAAGAAACCGCAAGCTCAGAAGCAAGTCATAATCATTCCGCCTACACCACCTATCCCTAATAAGATTGAGGAGTTGAAGGAGAACTCCTCATCTTCATCCGTTCCATCCACTACTTCAGATTCACCACCACCTTCTCCTCCCGCAGAGGCTGCTCAACGCACCATGGCGGAATACTGTAGACCAATTGCGACTAACTTTCGAGCTAGCGTCGTTGTGCCGCACAACGACGACGACCCTGACTATGAGATCACAATTTCCTTCCTGAACATGGTCTCTAGGGATCTTCGATTCGAAGGGAAGCCGCAAGAAAACCCCTGCACAAATTTGGCGAACTTCCTAGCCATGTGCGAGACGTTTAAGAGCGGGAATCCCGGTAGGAACAATCTTTGCTTACGAGTATTCCCATTCTCTCTTAAAGGCAACGCCAAGATATGGCTCAGCTCAAAACCACCTGGCTACTACACCAACTGGGATAAGCTAGCTCAGGACTTCATAGAGGAATACTATCCCCCTTCAAGAACGACGTTCTACAAGGATAGCATCACTAGATTCTCTCAGAAGGAAGGAGTAAGATTATACGATGCTTGGAACGAATTCCAAGAGCTTCTCTCTGAATGCCCTCATCATGGATTCAACCAGGGACAGCTAGCCAAAATCTTTGCCCAAGGTATGAACGAAGAAACGGTCGAATGGGTCAACACTTTAGCGAATGGCAACTGCACAGCACTTGAACCAGAAGCTGCTCTTCTTCACTTTGCAGACTGCGCATCTAAGTCCAGAAATCGGGAGAGACAGTTTGGAGCAGCCAAGAGTCAACCAAGCAGTGAAGATCAGATTAAGATTGAGGTACATAAACATATGAAGGAGATCTTCGGTACAGCTAATAACTGGTCTAAAGAGGAAGTGAATTTCATTGATCAAGGTTTCACCAATGATCAAAGAGGCTACCCCGACTACCGTCAGTTCAGAACACCTCCTCAACAACAGGGAAGCTTCCCTGAGCGTCCTCCTTCCAACTTTGGATTCAACCGGAGTCAGAATCAATGCTGGGAAATAGTTATCAAGATCCTCCCAGATTCGCCGGAGCACAGCAACCTCAGAATTTTACGTCTGATAACACTTGGGAGAGGAGAATGGCCCATAAGTTTGATCTGATTGCAGCACGGCTTAATGAACACGAAGAAAAGTTTAAAGCCCAAAAAGCTTTTAACCAAGGACAGATCGCACAAGGACAGAGAATTGAGAGCATGGTAAATAAAGTTGCTAGCCTGTTAGCCAACCTTCCTATCTTCAATCAGGCGCTGTCTCAAAACAACTCCTCCATGAAAAACGAGCAAGCTAAAGTCATCACAACTAGGAGCAGTGAGCAGAACAGCCTGGAGAAGAAGAAGGAAGCACTATCCATTCTCTCTACGGGAGAGTGTTCGGCTATTGTCCCGCAATCACCACCCATACCTATCCCAGCTAAGTGCTCTGATCCTGGTCCTTTTACGTTACCTTTAATCATTAACGGCATTGAAATTGAGCGTAGTTTGGTTGATCTAGGTGCGTCTATAAATGTCATGCCTATGTGTTTATATAAGAAACTGAACCTAGGTGACTTACAACCTGCTAGCATGCATATAGTGTTCGCCGACAGAACTCTAAAAGAACCTAGAAGAATAATCAAGGATGTAATCACTTGTTGTGGCCGTTTCCGATTTTTCGCTGACTATGTAGTAATGGATACTCAAGAGACATATTCTACCCTTCTCTTAGGCCAGCCATTTATGGCGACAGCTGGCATTAACATTAATGTTCCAAATGGTTCGTTAACATTAAGGGTTGGGAAGGATACTGCAACATTCTGTCTCAAGGATGGTATGAAATACACTCCTAAGGAGAATCACATTGTTTATCCGTAGAAACTGTGGAGTTGGCCTCGGTCAACTTCATTACTGACGTCTCTTCTAGTGTTCCTAGCTCAATTGTGACTGCAGGTGCTGGACAGGTTATCAAGCAGAAACAAAAACCTATTCCTCAAAAGCCGTCAAAGAAGAAGGAACTGCAAGCCTCTTCTAAACCGCCAAGCAAGGAGTCTGGCAAGTCAAGGAGGAAGAATCATAAGAAGAAGCAGACTCAGATGGTCTGGAGAACAGTTGTTCGACCACCATCTACCGATCCAGATGCACCGCCAATTCGTTCCGAGAAACGGGCGCCGAAACAAGTATGGAGGGAGAAGCCAAAAGCATCTCCTAAGGAAATACTGACTATCACCGATCCTGGTGATATCAAGCCGGAGATTAAAGTAAAGAAGGAGCCGATCGTTCTCATTCCATCCACTGTCTTCCTTGTGGAAGGATCCTTTGACAGAACTGTTCGGACCGTTCAAGATCATTGACCATCTTCCCGACGGACGTACCACGCTCCTACACACGAACGGGAAGAAATGCATGCTCACCGGAGAAACCCCGAAGCTCTACTTTATGAACTCCGATGCTAGCATTAAGGAGAATCTGAGTTGGGATGTCTCCTAATACCGTCCAGGTATCGTCCAGCTCAAGGACATTAATAAAAGAGCGCTTCGTGGGAGGCAACCCACGTCTGGAGTCCGTTTTTGTTTTGTGTCAACCTTAGTGTTTTAGAGTCGGCTCGGGGGAGCCAAAACTGTTAGTTTGTTTGTTTTCTTATTTTTCGTGTGTAGTCTGTGTGTCGTAGTGTCAGTCGCAAGTTGATTGAGGTCGTTCCGATTTTTGTGGATTTAACTGTGATTTTTTTTAAGTTTGCCGGATTTGCAAAAATATTTTCACCCGAGCAGTTCAAAATTTTTGACGAAAATGAACCCCTATTTTCAGCGAAATCACCTTCTAAATTTTCACTGATTTCCCCTGTTTCATATTTTCGGCCGAAAATTCATTGTGTTTTCGGCGAAAAAATCATTTTGAAAACTGGCGGTGATTTTAACTAATATTTTCGGCGAAAATCTGCACTTATTTTCGCCGAAAATATAGGCAAATTCGGACCCTATCCCTTTAAAATCCGGATTTTGGTTTCTCTCTCTCCACTTGCCATTTTTGAACCAAGCCCGAAAAAAGACCCAATCCCCTATTTTCGTAAACCGCCGCCGCCTCCCATTTTCTTCGCTGCCGCCGCCATTTTCCGCCGCCACCGCTCCCTTCTCCTTCCTTTTCCGATCCCGTTGAGCCCTAGAACGTTCGAATCGGAGCTCTACAGCTCTAGTTCACCCAAACCCTTATTTTCAGAGTTTTTCACCGATTTCTCCCAAACCGTTCATTTTTAGCATCCATGGCTTCAAGGTAAGTTGTAGAACTTTTCATTACAAACCTTTTGACATATTGATTGCTGAATTTCGTCGGGGTTGACTTTCGGTTGACTTTTCAGTTTGCCTCGATTTGCATGCCGACTAATTTCGTGTGAACTAGGTTAGCTGAACTTGTTGAACTGTTCTAGCATGCTTAGGGAGTTTCGTGCTTAATTTTCATATAATTTGATCATGTGTTGCTATGCATACGATTTATTTTTTGTGATGTTGACTTGTGAGAAATGTCGGTTTGACCATAAACTGTTTTTGATCATTTGGCTGCGTATGTGTTCATTCTCGTTCAGATTATTGTGTTTTCCATCCGAGATCATATTTTACCGTCGTTCTCAGCTTTGTGATAGTCTTGCCATGATTAGGGTTCATTATGCTATAGTGTTGACTTTCTAAATGTCGGTTTGACTCTTTGAACTCTGATTGTGCTTATCCAATTCTGGTTGTTCCTAAGCATGTATTTTACTGTGTATGACTACCGGTTACTCTGCTTTGCTTACCCCCACTCGGTTTTCCTCATTTCTTTGTAAGATTGAGTTTTTCTACTAAGTGTGGGGTAGGGTTTTAAGTTTGACTGATCTGGTTTCATTCTGGTTTTAGGAACACCACTTATGAGCGTAGGACCAAGGCACGACTTGATGGCGCCTCGAGCTCCAGAGCCCCCGCTCCCGTCACACCCGTCGTTCAGGGTCCTCCTCCAGCATTACCTCACCGGGCTGGGTACCATCGCACTATCGCTCGTCTACCTAACTTCTACTTCGAGTGCTTCCAGAAGATCGAGCATGTTCGGGGATCTAAGGTACGCCCTCTTTCCATGGAGTCTCTCAGCGAGCAAGACGAGGACTACCACCGGAACGTGCATGACGCCCTAGCACCGGACCGGCCTCCTAGAGCTGACCACCATAGCTGCCGACTTCCCAGACATCGCCCTTCAGGAGTTCTGGGTGACCTTTGATCTGGATGAGCACAAGAGGAGGCAAGGCCAGAAGGTTGTTACCTTCTATCTGGGTGGAGTATACAGGACGCTCACCTATGATGAGTTTGCTGCTCATCTAGGTATCCCCTACGAGCACTATCATGGCCATCATCTCGGCTGGGGCGACGATGATGACGAGGAGGCGTACCATGCACTCTGGAGCCACATGACTGGAGTGCCTGGCGATCGCCTTGGGGAACACAACTCAGTTAAGTCGCTCTCTCACCCTCTCTTTAAATTTATTCATATGGTTTGGCGTAGATCGCTTTTATATGTTCCAGATAAGGATCGCCACCATATCCTCAAGGAGGAGCTTATGCTTCTCCGAGCCATCCAAGAGAGCTACCCTCTTCACCCCGGATGGGTGCTTGCTTGCATCTTCCGCCAGAAGACCAAGAGGCGGATGACACCTCGTGCACTCCTGGGAGGTAACTTCATAGGTCAGATCATCATCTCCTTCGGCATCAGCCATGAATATGGCCCGAACATTCCCCGATACCAAGTTAGGACCGTTGGAGGAGACTTAGCGGTCGAATACGACCTAGAGCTGGACCTCAGTCCCCAGGTCGCAGCAGATCCTCCCTTCCAGCATGTAGCCGAGTCGGAGGAAGATGATGATACTAAGCAGCAGCAGCCCCAGCCGCAGCCAGAGTTCCATGACTATATACCCTCGCCACATCATCAGGCAGGGTATGCACACCAGTCGCCACCGCACATTCCAGATCCATACCAGGCGCCTCACCCTCAGCACCGACTGCACCCCGCGAACATTGGTGAGCTGTATGAGCGACTGCAGGAGTGGCGCATCACCGACAACGCCACTCAAGAGGCGAGATGGACTATTATGCAGCAGCATATGCGCCGCGCCGACAGGCGGTATGAGGCACAGCTGGCGTGGCAACGTCAGCTTGGCGAGCACCTCCACTTTCCATCCCCCGACGCCCCTGACCAGCCCTGATCAGGTGGTGTCTTTTTCCTTGTCCTTCCTTTTTATTTATTCTTTTCGGATCTCGATCCAATTTTTTTCTGTGTGGATTCGGGACACTTGTCCCGGTTTCCTTTTTATGTTTCATTTGTTTTTGTTTTGTAGGCAGTAGGGAGATTCCCTTTGCTCCGCTCTGGTAGACCGCCTCCGCTCCGAGGATCCGTGCTCATCCCCTACACCAATCATCTCGGTCCAGGTTCTTCTGCTTCACTTTGAATTCTAAATTTAGTCCTGTGAGGACACAATCCGATTTAAGTGTGGGGTAGGATGCTAGAGAACCTTGCATGAACTTGATTGCCCTTGATTGTGTTTTGTGTGTGCCTCGTGATTCCATTCCAGTCTCTCTAGCATTAGAATGGCTCAGTTCTTGAATTTATGTTAAGTTGTTGTTCAAACCTTCATAATGATGCTTAGACTGCTTAACCTAGAACTTGAGAACCAACTCGTGTACTTTGATGCTAAACTGCCTGGTCAGAACATAATTTTTAAATCACACTTGTAGTTTGTAGCCTTGATTAAATGAAAATGACCGAATCTGACTAGCAAACCAAATGTGAGCTTTTGATCCATCGCACGTAACTTGCAATTTCAATTCTTTCTGAGTGGTTTTCTGTTTGCTTGAATGAGTTAGAATTTGCATGAGACCTACTCGAGGCCACACGATGACACGAGTTCTAGAAGGATAGGGGCACCTAGATTCAGCTACTAAGCCAGATAGCCTACCTAACGATAAAATCCATTAGGTTTAGACCCTTGAGCTTGGCCTGTTCTTTCGGTTCGATAATACATTACAGCCATTTCCCATTTCTTTCATTCCCCATTGATCCCCTGTGGTTGTAGTTCTAGATTGACCTACCGGAAGTCGGTTTGTGGTAACCTGCCTATAGCCATTAAACAGGTGGTCTTAGCTGTTAAGTCCAGACGTGTAAACCCCTCTAGCAACTAAAAGAAAATCGGCACAAAAGAAAAAAAGAAAAAAAAGAAGTCAAGTAAGAAAAGAAAGAAAATTTTGAAAAAAATGAAGAAAAGAAAAAATCAGAAAAATCAAAAAGTTTCAAAGTTTAGTTCAAATAAACGTTCTTCTCCCTACAACTGGAAGAACGAAGTCAAAAGAAAAAGTTGAAAAGAAAAGAAAAATCGTGTAAAGAAAAAAAAGAATAAGTGCTAGGTTGCTTGAGGGTATCATAGGACGAGCGTTCATTATTCCACCTGTGCCTGGTTAGACGGTAGGAAGCCATAGATTAGATTCGAGGGAAGTTAGTCGAAAGCTACACCGCACAAAGCCATCATCATACATTCCCATCATCCATCGCATCATACACCCAAGTAGTGTAGATTTCATTACGGTCCTAGCAGGGAAGTCCTTCTTGACTAGATACTCGGGTTGTCACAGTGGTGGAGATGTGGTCGAATTGCAAACCTATGACAGAATTCAGTAACAGAAAATGATCAAGAGCAGAAACACGTCCTTAAACACAGAGAGCGAGAGTTCCCATTGTACTAAATATTTCCTGTGTGAGGAGTCTGGTCGGTTAGGTCAAATTCGTGCATAATTGGTTGCTAATTACTTGTCATGTGCAGTTTACTAGTGAGACCAGGTTGTTTGGCTGATCTGTATACATGTCAGGTTTCTTGTTCAAGGAATTAGCTGTCTAATAATTCATTGTGTTTGATTGAGCTCCAATTTAATCAATCTTATCATTTATGAACATGAGCGTTTCTATTCAGTTTGCTTGAGGACAAGCAAAAGCTTAAGTGTGGGGTATTTTGATGACACTCGATTTGACGTGATTATCAGCCTCATTTAAGCGACATTTCTTTGCTTAAGACATGGTTTTTAGGGTAGAATAACGAATATTCAATCGATTGCCCTATCTCGTGCCATTTGTGTTACTTTGGCCCGTTTCGGGTCTATTGGATGGTTTTCTAGTGTTTTTGTGCTAGCACAGGTTTTTGCCGTCAAATAAAGTAGCCAAGGTCATGTCTAAGGTGTTGAAACCTCGAGGAATTGCACCGGAATCGATCAAAGGAGCCAATCAAGTTCAGAAAATTCCTGCCCGGTTTACAAAGGAATTTTCGCCGAAAATACCGTAGTATTTTCGGCAAAAATATCAGCACAAATCAACTGATGACCGGCTGAAGGAGTTTTCGGCAAAACCGTTAAGTTTTCGATCGAAGCAAAAATTACAGGAGATACCAGCCAAAGGACCGTCCATTTACACCATCATTTTTGGAGAAAATAATCCTTTATTTTCGGCGAAAATAATAGAAGAAATCTGGATTAATTAGGGTTAAGTATAAATACTTAACCGGCGGCCCAACATCAGGAGAGACATCATAATATACTTTTCGTAATCAGAATTCAAAGAATTCTCTGAAGTTCTGGGGCGAGGAGTTAGAGTTCGAAGAGCCGGAAAGAGATCGTGACGCCATCCCTTCCATCTCGGAGAATCGGAGCTAGGAGTGCAGTTTACGGAAGATCGAAGTCTGCCAGAGTCGTCTAAATTAGGTTTTTAGATTCTTTTCTGTTCTTCCTCTAGATGATGAACTCTTTCTTTGTCTTAGATTCTTTTGTGATAAACATGAGTAGCTAAACTCGTTAGAGCTTAGACTAGATGAACCCTAAGTGACCCAGGGCTTTAAAGCGGTCACGGATCGGCGGTGATTAGATTCGAAATTCAATCAATTTCTCTTTCATGTTTGATTTGTTCTTCATTGTTCATGTTTCTTGTCTGGATTGATCACCTAGATTAGATTATTGTTAAGCTAAGGATAGAAGCGAACGCTCACCTTACTTTAGAACATCGAATTGAACAATTGACCTTATAATTGGAGCGTGCCTTTCGTAGGAACCGGTTAGGGTTAATCCACTGCAAGAGTAACTCATAAATCGTTAGTAATTGCACCAGTTAAGTTAAGTCGTTGCGAGAGGCGACCGTACCCGGGCGACTAATTAATCTTGGTAGCTAGAACGGATAGAGCGAACGTTCGCCGGTCTTAAACCTAAGGGTCAGGAGTTATGGTGGTGTTTTAGTAATTGATTGAATGAGAATCGAAATCCGCTGATCTGTTGATTGCCAATGCTCTGGGGAACGAAGGGGGATTCAAAGTCTAAGTTCGTCTGTCATCTTTGTTTTCAACCCTAATTCCCAATCTGCTTTAGTTTAATTTTTAAATTTCTCAGCATTTCTTAGAATTAGAAGTCGTGGAACTCACACCACGCTCAACTTGTTTGCATCCGAATAAATTACTAGTTTTCGGAGTAGTCAATCATAGAAGGCCCGTGGAATACGATCTACCCTAGCTTGTTAGCTTTGTTAGTTTATTTGGTTGAACGCATCACAACGACTGCGGTTCACCAATAGACTTCTTTCTGTCATGGTTAGTGTAACAAACGAACACCAAAAACTTTTTCTAATATGATTTTCTAATACTCTCTTTTCTAAGACTCGATAAACAACAACTTAGTGGCTAAGAGTAGGGTCGTGGCTCGGTTTAATACAAGCAACAGAAGCTAGTCTATCCTGATGCGAACCGCCTTCTCCAGGAAGGGATCGACTCAACACCCAAAACTATTAATCAGCCCCACGAGAACCTAACTTATGAAATCGGCGGAGAACCTTGAAATCCACTAGGTATTGACCTAGGAACCCCAAGTATTCAATCGAGTTGGTGCCATAAACGAAGGATGATTGCCTTTGATGATAAACCAAGACCTTAAGCTAAGCAACAACGAGCAAAGACTTGAAGGAAAAAGAACAATGTTCTGAAATTTTCTTAAGTGTATAATCTGTAAACTGTCTTACAAGAAAGGCCGGCGGCCTCTTTATATAGGGGGAGGAGTAGGGAACAAGCTCTCCTATTCCTCCTCAGAAACTAACTATTTAATAATAAAGAAATAAAAAGAGTCCTAATTAAGCCACCATAAGGACTTAACCTAATCCTAATATTGTCTAAGAAGGAGGCTAAATTCTTAGCCTTATTCCACAAGGAAAAGACTCCTTCCTAAACAATAACTCTAAAAAGGAAAAAGCTGGAAATTCCTAAAAAACAGCTAAACGGGTTCTGGGAAAAATAGCCAAATAAATACCAAATTAAATAGGAAAACTATGCCCTTTGGCAGATCACTAGTAGACGTCATGGGCTTAAACTTTCATGTTGGGCTTCAGCCCAAATACTATCTCCAGGTAGCCCAAATTCGTCAATTTTTGTCAGACTAGAAATCTGCCCAAAACCGGGAAATCCTAGCTTGATTAGGATTCCTTGTTCGGATGTACTTGGCTTTTCTCTCCATTTCCCGTATCATGAATGGTAGTTCATCACTCCTTGTATAAGGCTCAGGTGGTGGCCTAATCACAGCTCCTAGCATAGGCTTCCTCGGGTCAGCATCCGAGGAGTGCTCTTTGGTGCTCCATCCATGCTCTACTAGGACTTGGCCTAGCTCTATCTCCTTCGATACTTCTCCAAATTGAGCTCCATTTGTTGGAGAGTAATCCTGGAGCCATAAGTATTCCAGTGCCTTTGGAAAATCCCGAAAGGCACGGGTCAATTATTGGCTGGGCCAAAAGTGCTCCTGATGTGATCATATTTAGTGCATTATTAGTCCTTGATTAGCCTAGGATCCCCCATGTTTGATCTCATTTTGCTATGATTTATAGGCCTTTATGGATGTTTTATGCAAAGTGCCCTTTTGTTGCCCGGTTGCCACTTTGAGGCCAATTCTATGTCTATTTTAGTTGTTTTCTTTGCATTTTCAGGTCTTGGCATTGAAGTACAGGTGACAAGGAGCACGTAGGATCAAACAGGAGGTCAATCGGAGCTAGGACGGAGGAGATATGATCGTTGAAAAATCAAGAAAAATGCACCCTTCAACTGAAGAAGTTTTCGGCGAGAACTCTAAGTTCTCGACCGAAAACCGAATTACAGGAGACGGCCGTTCGATTTATGAAGACATTTTCGGTGAAAATATTGTATAATTTTTGCCAAAAATCTGTGAAGGAAAGCCAAACCGCTCGGTGTTTTTCAAAGACATTTTCGGCGAAAATCTTGTAGAATTTTCTCCGAAAATCCAGGCTATTTCCAGCGGTGCTATTTAAAGAGAGAGGGGTGGAAATTTTGAAGAACAATTCATTATTCACAATTCACACCTTCGAACAAAAACCCTTTCTCTCAACTTTCCAATTACTTTTCTCCTCATCTCCAATCCACAACCGTAGAGCAAGGTGAAAATCAAAGTAGAGGAGCTTGGATTGAAGTCCACAACCTTGGAAGAGGAGCTTGCAAGAGGAGGATTGCCATGGTGTTCTTGGTGATCATCTTTCTTTCTCTTTCCTTCATTTCATTGGCCATGTGTGGCTGATTTCTTAGGTTTCCTTGGATTGATAGATTAGTTGTGCTAGGATAGAGGTTGATTGTACAAATTTGCCATGATTGATCTTGGATTGTAAGAAGATGATCTCTAGACTTGTTGTTAATTCCATTGATGGCTATGGCTTGATTGGTCTATTATTTGTGATGTAATACATGAGAGTGCTTAGATTACATGGATTGTAGGTCTAGGGATTGAAGGGAGTGTGTTCTAAGAGATTATATCATCTCAATTCAACCATAGTTGCATGATTTCTGACTTGTGCATTTTATCGAACACTTGGTGTGCATTAGGTTTTTCATTCAATTGAACTTTAATTAGTCTTTTAATGCATCCTTTAGTCACTTAGCTTGAGAGCGAGAGCCTAGGTTGAGTGGTTCTAGGATAGGGATTTAGTGCGACAAGAGTGCATTGAGTCTATAGAAGGGATTTGCATGGTCATTCGATTGCATCCTCGATCATGTTTGGCTTGTTTGTGCTTTTGTTCCTCTTGAGCATGATGAACCTATCTTTCCAAGTAAACCTCCTTTACCTTTGATTTGCACCATTTTGTTTTGTTTGTTTGTTTAGTTTTCTTTATGTTTTCTTTTGTTCCTATTTTGAAACCAAAACTCCTTTTGAATGAATAGACCGTCCATGAACCGTGTGAGTATTAGCTATTGAGAGGACCCCGTGGAATACGACCTTGATAGTTGTGAGTTAAATCTCGCACATCAAGTTTTTGGCGCCGTTGCCGGGGAACTTTCTCAATCCTTTGAAAGCATTTAGTAGTGCACCGTTCTATTCACTTCCTTCCATTTTAGTTTTGCTTCTTTGTTATTTCTCTTTGTGGTGTTGTTATCCCGCATTGTTGTACTACTTGGTTGTGTTTGTTGTGCGTGTTTGTAGGCCCCTTCTCCACCTATCTAATTCATGGGAGCAAGATTGCAAGTAAGATGAACTCGTGGAATGGAGGTAATGGTTATGGTACCTATCAAGGTGGAATCCATCTCCTAACCCATACTATGGTCATCCTACTTCATCCAACTAATACCAAGAAACTTGTGAGGGAGATAGCCAATGGTGGGGTCAAGAACAACAAGCTTCAACACCCATGTGGAATGAACAATGTCCCTATCCATCTCCACCCTACCATCAAGTCTTGCCGGAGTATTATCAAGAGGATTTCACAAGTCATGAACAATATTCTCCACCGCCTTCCATGCTAGAGGAGCTCTTTAAGATGGTTAAAGAAAGCGAGCGTCCTAAAGAGGATTTCACAAACTATGAGCAACCCTCTCAACCTCCTTCTATGCTAGAGGAGCACTTGAAAATGGTGAAGGAAAGTGAGCGTCCTCGAGAGGAGTTCGTAAGCTATGAGGAACCTCCTCCATCTTTTGCCACACTTGAGGGAGCTTTGAAGATTGCGGAAGATAATGCGAACCAACTTAACCGTTTAGCTCAAGGTGTGACGCTCATCAAGGAAGCTCTAGAGTATGAACAACACTCTCCACCCTCCTCCACAATTGAGGAGATGTTGCAAATTGCAGAAGATAATGTGGCCCGGTTGGATCGTTTAACTCAAAGTGTGAAGCTCATCACCGACACCTTTGAACCGGAAGTGCTTCTCATGGAAGAGGAAGAAAGTGAGTCTCCCCAAGAGGAATTCATGAGCCATGAGAAACCTCTTCCACCTCCTTTCATGCTAGAGATGTTATGAATTGCGGAGGATAATGCAAACTGAGTCAACCGCTTATCCCAAAGCATAGAGCTCGTCACGAAGATTCTTGAGGATGAACGACATCTCAATCATGTGGAGCAAGTTTATGTTGATGAAGATGACATTTGTGAATCTGAAGAGCTTGACACGGAAGAAGATTTGGTAGTGGAGGAGATTGAAGAGCATGTTTTTCCCATGGAAACACCAAGTAACGATGATGTGAGGATAGAAGAATCAAGGAGACTTGAGGATGATGACCCTTTGGATGAGGTGAGAGATGATTTGGAGATGCTTCAGGAAGAGGTGACACCGAGAGTGGAGCACGAAAGTGAACAACACCACTCTATTGTGGTCCCACCAAGGATTGTGAGTACTCTTCAATCTTCTTGCTTGATCATGAAGTACTTGTGTCAAGAGACGGACACAAGCTTCATAACCCCCCTAAGGTGATAATAGAAGAGGACTCGCCCATGTTTGAACCGAAAGACTCTTCGAGTGGCATCACCAACTTGGAGACGATGGAGCTCAATGGCGGCCCCCTACCATACATTCTTCCTCAAACTCCTAAACTCAATGGTAGAAGGCCATGGCAAGGTAACAATTGGAACTTAAGCTTAGCTCATTGGTCATTCTACCCTTTGCTTCTATCGCTACTTGGAGCTCAAACTTCATCATGGAAGAAGCTACTTGATTTGAAGGAGGTACTAAGTTGGGCACCCTAACACAGGTATCGTCGAGCTTAAGATGGTAACCAAGCGCTTCTTGGGAGGCACCCCATGTTATCTTTAATTTTTCGCTTTTAATTTTTCTTCGAGGTTTTTGTGTTGTTTTAGCTTTTGAATAAGGTTTGACAAGCAATTGGGATCACTCTTCACCAAGGATCATCGTGGAATCATTTCACTACTATTACGTCCTATGCTCCTCTCTACCAACGCGGTAACTTCGTTCCACCTTACCCTCTCTCTCTTGATCATTGAGGACAATGCTCATGTTAGTCGTAGGGGAGTTTGAGGTTTGATGTGATTATTTGTGGTAGAGATCTAAGGCTATGCTTTGATGAGTTGCATGAGCTTAATTGCATGTCGATTCCCTCTACTGTAGAATCATTCGGTTCTTGACTTTTGGTGTTTGATTGGCTTCAATCTTTCACAATGACGTTTAGACTGTCCTACTTAGAACCTATAACCAGCATGTTAGCACTAATATCAAATGAGTCTAGGCCAGAACAGAGATGTTATCACTCTTGTATGTTGGTTGATTGGTTTGATACGTGTTTTTGTATCACTCGATAACACCGGTCTAAGATGATGAAGGCAATCAGAATTTTCACCCCTTTTCCATGTTTTTCTTCAGCATCCCTCGTGATTGTGGCTTGAGATTAGATGGAATCCAATTCGAGATCTTGTGTTGAAGTTGTAAGGGGCTAAGGATCAAGTGGTTAATGTCAAAAGAAAATGTTCAAAAGAAAAGAAAAAAAAGCTAAGCTAGGCAAGCTCGGCACCTAAGTGAAGTGTCGGGTTGAGCACTAGCAAAGGCAAAAGCTGTGAGCTAGGCAGGTTCAACACCTAAGTGAAGTGTTGGATCGAGCACTAGTATGCAGTAGGAAAAAAAAGAAGAGAAAAAAATGAAAATGGAAAGAAAAAAAGAATTCTCAAATGTAGCCCTTGATCCTACGCCCGAGTTTGTAAAGTGCGGATCTAGAAGCGGATGAAGTCGAGTCGATAGCCACATCATGATCACTCACCACTTTCAAAAATTATCCTTTCCCCCGCCTTATACGTCCCATTTCCTGAGTTCAAGTGCTTTTAATTAGAGTCGGTGTTGTCGTGGTCGATTTTTCTGTATCCCAATTAACCACTACTTGAAGTGTGCAGAAGATAGTGAGGTTTAGACTTATTTGGTTGATGTTCTTGCATGTGTAGGTTAAGTTTGTTCGTGGAACAGTTTAAGCCGAATTGTTATTGCTTGAATCTCAATGGGGCCGATCTTGTCATTTGTGAGCTTGGATGTTTTCTAGTTCATTTGCTTGAGGACAAGCAAAGCTTAGTCATAGGGGAATTTGATGTGATCATATTTAGTGCATTATTAGTCCTCGATTAGCCTAGGATCCCCCATGTTTGATCTCATTTTGCTATGATTTATAGGCCTTTATGGATGTTTTATGCAAAGTGCCCTTTTGTTGCCCGGTTGCCACTTTGAGGCCAATTCTATGTCTATTTTAGTTGTTTTCTTTGCATTTTCAGGTCTTGGCATTGAAGTACAGGTGACAAGGAGCACGTAGGATCAAACGGGAGGTCAATCGGAGCTAGGACGGAGGAGATATGATCGTTGAAAAATCGAGAAAAATGCACCCTTCAACTGAAGAAGTTTTCGGCGAGAACTCTGAGTTCTCGACCGAAAACCGAATTACAGGAGACGGCAGTTCGATTTATGAAGACATTTTCGGCGAAAATATTGTATAATTTTCACCAAAAATCTGTGAAGAAAAGCCAAACCGCTCGGTGTTTTTCAAAGACATTTTCGGCGAAAATCTTGTAGAATTTTCGCCGAAAATCCAGGCTATTTCCAGCGGTGCTATTTAAAGAGAGAGGGGTGGAAATTTTGAAGAACAATTCATTATTCACAATTCACACCTTCGAACAAAAACCCTTTCTCTCAACTTTCCAATTACTTTTCTCCTCATCTCCCATCCACAACCCTAGAGCAAGGTGAAAATCAAAGTAGAGGAGCTTGGATTGAAGTCCACAACCTTGGAAGAGGAGCTTGCAAGAGGAGGATTGCCATGGTGTTCTTGGTGATCATCTTTCTTTCTCTTTCCTTCATTTCCTTGGCCATGTGTGGCTGATTTCTTAGGTTTCCTTGGATTGATAGATTAGTTGTGCTAGGATAGAGGTTGATTGTACAAATTTGCCATGATTGATCTTGGATTGTAAGAAGATGATCTCTAGACTTGTTGTTAATTCCATTGATGGCTATGGCTTGATTGGTCTATTATTTGTGATGTAATGCATGAGAGTGCTTAGATTACATGGATTGTAGGTCTAGGGATTGAAGGGAGTGTGTTCTAAGAGATTATATCATCTCAATTCAACCATAGTTGCCTGATTTCTGACTTGTGCATTTTATCGAACACTTGGTGTGCATTAGGTTTTTCATTCAATTGAACTTTGATTAGTCTTTTGATGATTCTCTTAGTGTTAGGACATTGACATGAGAGTGTGGTGTCTAGCCTAGTGGTCAAAGAGTCATAGGAGAGGGTTTTGTAGCTTGGCATTTCATCAAACACCTTTAATGCATCCTTAGTCACTTAGCTTGAGAGCGAGAGCCTAGGTTGAGTGGTTCTAGGATAGGGATTTTGTGCGACGAGAGTGCATTGAGTCTATAGAAGGGATTTGCATGGTCATTCGATTGCATCCTCTATCATGTTTGTCTTGTTTGTGCTTTTGTTCCTCTTGAGCATGATGAACCTATCTTTCCAAGTGAACCTCATTTACCTTTGATTTGCACCATTTTGTTTTATTTGTTTGTTTAGTTTTCTTTATGTTTTTTTTGTTCCTATTTCAAACCAAAACTCCTTTTGAATGAATAGACCGTCCATGAACCGTGTGAGTATTAGCTATTGAGAGGACCCCGTGGAATACGACCTTGATAGTTGTGAGTTAAATCTCGCACATCAGCTCCTCTGACTGGCGCTGGCACGGGCCTTGTGCTTGTGGCAGGCTTAGCTTGGGGCCTTCTTCAATTCTATCCAGGCCTTTTGATTTCTTCTCCGAGCCTTCTTCCAAGAGTACTGTAGGGATTTCTTCAGGAAGGTCTTTGCTCCGGGGGCCCTTGGGGGTTGGCATGTGGCCTAGGCTGGGTGCTAGGCTTGGCCCGGGGTCCGGGTCGAGGCTCGGTGTCAGCATCAGCTCCTGGAGGGTCATTAGTCTGACTCTGCTTGGCGTAGGAGCTGGCCTTGGGGCCTGGCTGAGGATCAGCATCCTCCCAGCTGCATCTTCTGGCTCCGGGGCTTGGGCTCTTCTCTGCTCCGGGGGTGGTGCTGGTGTAGGTCTGGGGTCGGTGTACTCTCGGCCCGGCATCAGTGCTGGGGCCGGATCGGCATTAGTCGTGTCCAAGCCGGGCTTGGTGGCCAGGATCACATCAAGTTAGTTTTCCATTGCAGAAGTGAACGCACGGCCGGTCAATTAATCTTGGTAGTTAGATCGGATAGAGCAAACATTCGTCGGGCTTAAACCAAAGGGTCATGAGTTATGGTGGTGTCTGAGAACTAAATGAATCGGAATTGAAAACCGCTGGTCTTGTGATCGCCAGTGTTCTGGTGATCTTAGGGGATTCGAAATCTAAGCGTGTCTGTGGTCTTGTCAAGTCAATCAATCTTTCTTTCTGTCTTTGTTTTCATTTCAATTTTCCTACTTTATAATTTAGAAGTCGTGGAACTCACACCACGCACAATGTGTTTAAACCCGAATAATTTGTTAGCTCATTTGAGTAAACGATTAGAAGAGACCTGTGGAATACGATCTATCTCGCTTTTAGCTTGGTAGTATTTGACGCACGCATTACAACGTTCATCAGTTGCGGAAGAAAGGTTTTGTAACATCCATCCTAAATCAACCTGGCTAAACTCATTGTCGAAGCGGCATGAACATCACTCGAAGATACAACTTATAAAATAAAAGGAGAAACGACATTGAAAATTGAATTGAAAACATAAATCAAGAGTAAGTCAGAAGCGCCTCCGTTATTCAAAGTCCAAAATCCATCCGATAACAAGAATCCAAAATTCAATACTCAAAATGATTACAAAATCCCCAACCGAAAATGTCAACTGAAATATAAAACCAAAAGAACGGTCAACTCCTGGTCCAAGCCTTTGAAGAACTTCTCCATGCTTCCTGCTACCAGCTAAAAACCCACGACACACTAGCACTCGACACCCAACTAAAACACCTGAACTTCAACACATTCACTCTAACCATGCGCACCTGAAAGGGGAAGAGGGGGGATCAATTTCCTAATGACATTGAGTGAACCCACTTGGTTTAACTATGCGCCAAACCTAACTTGAAAGAGCGATTCCGAACTCCTCACACACACCAACAATGGAACCAAGACACAACCATACCGGATTTTAATTTCCTAAAACAGTCTAGGTGATCACATATGATGTGATCCCCTACCGCTGCCCCAATGCCAACAGGTACTCCTACACCCCACCAGGGTCTCTAGTCAAGGGAAGAACCCCAGGGCCATACAAGAAGCGTGTGAGGCGAAGGAAACCTCTCCAACACATCATGAGGCCTACGTACGTGACCAAATACAGTCTCAGGCCCCCACCAACAGCCAAGTAAGCTAGGATGTCAGTTAGGCCACCCCTAGCATGGATGCCAGTCAAGGCACCCAATCCGAGCCCTGAGTCGGACCGATGGCCGAGCCTAAGGGCCCTAATAGGCCTTGGACCGATCCTCACAAGCCCTGGAGGCAATGACCACTCCTGGGATCCTCTAGAGGCATTCCTGGAGTATAGGCAGCGAAAATACCTGGCTAGAAAAGGTTGGTGCCCGAAGACAGACCCCGGTATGAGCCCCGGACCGGGCCAAATGCAAGCACTAAGCCCTAGGCCAATTGGCGCGACCCTTGGACTAGCCCCAGCCCTTGAAGACCCTCTGAGGAAATTCCTGAAGACTTGGCTGAAGCAGAATGAAAAATCCGTGGCCAGAAATGGAGAAGGCCGAGTCCTAAGCTAGCCCCGGGCGCAACAGAGGAGCACTTTGAGCTGAGCCACCCAATGGCTCGGGCCTTTTGGGAAATTCCAGTTGCCCTGGATAGCTTGAAGCCTCAGGAACACGCTCTAACAAACAGCATTGCATTTGGAGGAGAAATGAAGGAGGAGCCACGTAGGGAAGTGCTCATACACGATCCGGGTCCATACATGCAATCCTACCGAGCCAAGGACTCCTATCCAGGCCAGGAATACTTGATGCCGCGTCCAGAAGACCACGGGCCTAAGTCCTTCTAGGACGAGGACAGAGAAGAAGGACTAATCCGAGTCAGAATCCCTGCCCAGCAAGCCCAAGACTTGCCCGACCGCCATGGATGCTGCCCGGATTAGGGTTTTTGCACGGATTATCGGTTTTTGCCTATTTAGGCCTTTTCTTGCATTCCAAGACACTATTATCTTATTTTATGTTTCCTTTCTAGTTTTTTCCTTTTTAGGTTTGATTGTTAAGGCATTTTAAATGTCCTAATTAGTATTTAGATTATTTTAATCCTAGTTTAGGAAGTAGATAATAGGGAGGAGAGCTTGTTCCCTCCCTATATAATAAGGCCGCCGGCCACCCCTTGTAGACACAATTTTTATGAAATATAAACCTCCTTTCAAAACTTTGTTCTAAACCCCTTCGAGTAATTTCATGATGCATTACTAAAGGTTTGGCTTATTATCAAGAGCATCCATCTCTTGGCGTGACGCCCTCGACTTGATACTTCTGGTTCCTAGCTCACCTTATAGATAGTGGGTCAAAGTCTGATTCCATCCTGGTTTCGAAGGTTCATCTCATTGCTTGAAGATCGACTTGCGGTGGTTAGGGTCGTCTGCCCATGGTTGCGGTGATTTACATCAGTTGGTATTAGAGTTTCGGTTCAACACTAGGGCCAACCCCTATCCCAGTGTCCAGGTTCACTCTTGGATCCATATCCTTTACTTTTCTTGCGTTTCAGAAAATTATCTTTGAAAACTCCCCTTCTATTTTAATTCCTTGTATTGTTATTGCATTGTAAGGCAAAGAAAATCGGTGGCCATCAAAAGCCATCAAGAAAAGATCAAAAGGCTAATAAAAAAAAAGCAAGGCCACCCTTATCAACTTTGTTCCCTTTTGTTGTAAGAGTGATTTTAAGAAGAGGGGATAGAAAATAGCTTCTACTTGCTTGTAACTAACCACGGAAGACGAGAGAATGGAGAATTTGGAAGGCCATATCCGTAATATAGGAGGAATCATGGCGGGAATACAAGAAGCCCTAGCAAGGCTTGAGAGAAGAGACGATCGTGGAGATTATGAAGAAGAACCCCATGGATATCTCAACCGGAGGGCTAGTCCAAGAGATTGATAATGATGTGAGCAATATCAAGCTTAAAATTCCCAAATTTGCTGGTAAGACCGATGCGGATGAGTCCTTAGACTAGGAGAGAAGCATGGAAGACTTCCTTGAGTGCCACAACTATTCGGAGAGGAAAAAGGTAATCGTGGCTACCCTTAAATTTACTAATTATGCTGCTCTTTGATGGAGTCAGTTCAAGAGACAGGTGCAAAGAGATGAGGAGGTGCCCATAGAATCATGGAGAAATCTCAAGAGGAAGATGAGGATTGTCCCGGCTGCTTACATCCGAGACTTGCACACCTCACTCCAAATCTTGAGGCAAGGTACTATATCTGTGGAGCAGTACACAAAGGAGATAGAGATGCTAGGCTAGTGGCGAGGCTAGTGGCGAGGCTAGACCTCAAGGGGGAACAGGAGGCCAAAATAGCCAGGTTTGTAGGAGGCCTACACTCGGACATCATGCACCATGTCAACATACTCAACTATGTTGACTATGAGGACTTGAAATCCCTACCCATCCGCGTGGAGAGGGAGATGAGGAGAGGCTATACAAGGAGGCCAACCCCTCCAGCTAGTAGCCAATGGAGAGGGAGCTCCAGTACCAGCCAGCCCCCATGGAAGCCCGGACAGCCCCGGAGCACCATGCCCCGAGTAAGCCCTAACCCTACCCCTAAAGATTCGGCACCACAGATAAAACCTACTCAATCTACTTCTAATGTTCAGAATTCTAACCCACGTCCTAGTGGAATTATGTGCTTTAAATGTCAAGGAAGAGGACATGTCGCAAGTGACTGCCCCAATCAAAGGACCATGGTGATGAGAGAAAGAGAGATAGAGAAGGATGAGAAAATGGAAAAAGAAGAAGATTTAGAGGAAGGAGAAGAAGTGAAGACAGAAGGGCTAGAGAAGTTCTCTTGGATGTTCTTAAAGGCCCTAGCCCCGGAGCCAAGAAAGCTGCCCAGCCCCGGAGCCGCGCCCCGCTCAGCCCCGAAGCAGGTACCTCGCCCAGCCTCCGAGCATATACTATACCCAGCCTCGGCACAGGCCCCCAGCCTAGCCCCTGGCCAGGCCCCATGCTCAGCTCCAACACCGGCACACTGCCCAACCCCGGTACATGCCCCCTGGCAATCCTCGGTACAGCTCAGACCGGCCCCGATACAGGCCCCCTGGCCAGCCCTGGCCCTGTTGCACTCCAGACCGGCCCCGGTACACCCCAGGAATGCCCCAACACCTGGAACAGCCCCGGCCCGCACTGGAATGCCACGACATCTGGTGTGAACCACCGCAACCTTGGGTAGCGACCCTAACCACCGCAAGTCTTGAACCTTCGCTCGATCACCGTTGGCACCGGGGGCGGGAAAGTACTAGGACCCGTCGGTTATATGTAACCGGGAACCCGTAGTGTCCAGGAATGGCTCCACGACAGAAGGGGAATACTTCTGTTGATAACACCTACTCTAAGCTATGCACGCAGCATAAAACTAAGAATTGAGAACAAAGTTTTTATTTGTATTAATTTGATTCAAAGGTTGATTCCTTTATGACGTGATCCGTGCCACCCGACCAAGCCTAGGGCCAAGTCCAGCCCCGAGCCGAGGGCCACCACTAGGCCCTGACCTGATTCCCACGAGCCCTGAAGGTACTGACCACTCCTGGGATCCTCCAGAGACATTCTTGGAGCACAGGAAACAAAGGACCCAAGAGTGCCTGGCCAGAAAAGCGTGGTACCCGAAGATTGACCCCGGAACAAGCCCCGGACCATCCCATGTGCTCAAATGGAGCTCAAGACCATTTGTCACGAGCCCTGGACCATTAACCATCCATGAAAGCCTCCTGTGGACATTACTGAAAAGCTGCTCGAAGCAGAACTCAAAAGGCCTGGACAGAATTGAAGAAGGCCGAGAGCTAAGCCCGACGCCCGAGCCGAGCCCGTGCCCGGATGCCACAGAGAAGCACTTTTGGCCCAGCCAACAATTGACCCGTGCCTTTTGGGAAATTCCAACTGTCCTAGATAGCTTGAATCCCCAGGAACACTCTCCAACAAACGGAGCTCAATTTGGAGGAGAATTGAAGGAGATACAGTTGGATGAAGTAAGGGTGAAGCATGGGTGGAGCATCAAGGAGAGGAGCCCGGATGCTGATCCGAGGCTGCACATGATAGGAGCTGTGATCAGGCCACCACCTGAGCCTGATCCAAGGAAGGATGCTTGACCATGGTGAACACGGGAAATGAAGAGAAGATGCCAAAATACATCCGAACATGGAATCCTAATCAAGCTAGGATTTCCCGGTTTTGGACAGATTCCTAGTCTGACAAGGATTGACGAATATGGGCTACTTGGAGGCAGAATTTGGACTGATGTCCAACATGAAAGTTGAAGCCCATGAAGTCTACTAGTGATCTTCCAAAGGGCTTAATTTTCCGAATTTATTTGCTATTTATTTGGCTGAATCTTCCAGAACCCGTTTAGCTGTTTTTTAGGAGTTTCCAGCTTTTTCCCTTTTAGTGTTTTTGTTTAGGAATGACTCTTTTCCTTGGTGAACAAGGCTACGAGTTTCAGTCCTTATTTTTGTATTTCTTTATTAGTTTATTAGCTAATTCATAGGAGGAAAAGGAGAGCCTGTTCTCCCTTCCTCACCTATAAATAAGAGGCTTCGGCCTCATTGTAAGGACGAACCCCCTTCGATTAATACAAATATATTTTAGAACTTCTGTTCTTTTCCCTTCGAGTTAATGTGAGGAGCATTGCTTAAGGTTTTGGTTTATCATCAAAGGCATTCATCCTTTGTTTGTGGCACCAAATTCGACCGAATACTTGGGGTTCCTAAGTCGTTACTTAGTGGATTTCAAGGTTCTCCGCGGTTTCATTAGTTAGGTTCTCGTGGGGCTGATAATATAGTTTTGGGTGTGGAGTCGATCCCTTCCTGGAGAAGGCGGTTCGCATCAGCTGGTATCAGAGCACGGTTCAACTCTTGGACCATCTATCCCAGTTTCCAGGTTCTTCTTGGATTCATATCCTTTACTTTTTGTTCTTAGAAAATTGTTTAGAAAATCTTCATCTATTTTAGTTCTTCTATTCGAGTCTTTCAATTGTAAGGCAAGAAAATATTGGTGGCCGATCAAGCTATCAAAGAAAATACACAAAAGAAGAGTAGAAAAAAAGAAAACAAAAAGCAAGGCCACCCTTGCCAAGTTCTTATTTTTCGTTGTAATAGTTGTAACCTAGTTGGATTAGAACTTGATTCTTTTATCATTTTCCTAGTTGGTTTAGGATTTTAGTCTACATATTATTTTCCTAGTAGATATAGGGTTTGTCTTGTAGAAGGATTGGTTCTTGTGTCCACTAATCATGACAGATGAGTGGCTCACTGCTATGGAGGCACACACGGCTGCCTTGGCTCAGAGCATCACCCGACTCACCGAGCAACTCGGCGCCCCTAATGGAGATGGCCCTCAACGGCCAAGGAGGAATTTGCAAGAGGTCGACGACGATGTGAGCAGCTTGAAGCTCAATGTACCCAAATTTGTTGGCAAGGCAAATCCTGACGAGTACATTGATTGGGAGGAGAGCATGGAGGACTTCTTTGATTGCCATAATTATTCCGAAAGGAAAAAGGTAACCCTAGCCACAATCGAGTTTACTGACTATGCTGCTTTGTGGTGGGCTCAGCTCAGGGATCAAATCAGGAGAGACGAAGAGGACCCCGTCCTTAGTTGGAGGAGTCTTAAGAGAAAGATGAGGAGAAAATTCGTGCCCAGCACTAGGCTCAGCGCCTGGCCAGCACCAGCCCAACACCGAGTGCCCAGCACCAGCCGAACGCCAGCACCAGCACTAGCCCAGCGCCCAGCACTAGCGCCAGCGCCAGCGCCAGCGCCAGCGCCAGCCAGTACCGGTCCAGCACCCAGCGCTAGTACCAGCACCGGCCCAGCGCCCAGCGCTAGCACCAGCACCAGCACCGGTCCAGCGCCCAGCGCTAGTACCCGCACCGGTCCAGCGCCAAGCGCTAGCACCAGCACAAGCACCGGCTCAGCATCAAGCACCAGCACCGGCTCCAGCCCCGACTCAGCATCAAGCACCAGCGCCCCAGCGTCCAGCCCCGGAGCCCCAGCGCCCAGCGCCTGAGCGCCCAGCACCGGCGCCCCAGCGCCTAGCCCCGGCGCCCTAGCACCCAGCCCCGCCCGAGCGCCCAGCGCCCGAGCGCCCAGCACCGGCGCCCCAGTGCCTAGCCCCGGCGCCCCAGCGCCCGCCCCCGGCGGCCGACCAGCCACCGACGCCCGACCGGCGCCCAGCACCCGACCAGCCACCAGCGCCCGACGCCCGATCAGTCCGATCGCACGGAGCACCCTGATTAGCCCCGAGCACCCGTACCAGTCCCGGTACGGCCTAAAACCCCAAGGAGCACCCACGAACTACCAGGTCCCATCCTACACGTCCATGTTGTTATTTTAAAAATTTCTAACGGATTACCAGGTGCGGATTCGAGGACAAATCCTTTTCAAGAAGAGGGGAATGACGTGATCCGGGCCACCCGACCAAGCCTAGGGCCAAGTCCAGCCCCGAGCTGAGGGCCACCACTAGGCCCTGACCTGATTCCCACGAGCCCTGAAGGTACTGACCACTCTTGGGATCCTCAAGAGACATTCTTGGAGCACAGGAAACAAAGGACCCAAGAGTGCCTGGCCAGAAAAGCGTGGTACCCGAAGATTGACCCCGGAACGAGCCCCGGACCATCCCATGTGCTCAAATGGAGCTCAAGACCATTTGTCACGAGCCCTGGACCATTAACCATCCATGAAAGCCTCCTGTGGACATTACTGAAAAGCTGCTCGAAGCAGAACTCAAAAGGCCTGGACAGAATTGAAGAAGGCCGAGAGCTAAGCCCGACGCCCGAGCCGAGCCCGTGCCCGGATGCCACAGAGAAGCACTTTTGGCCCAGCCAACAATTGACCCGTGCCTTTTGGGAAATTCCAACTGTCCTGGATAGCTTGAATCCCCAGGAACACTCTCCAACAAACGGAGCTCAATTTGGAGGAGAATTGAAGGAGATACAGTTGGATGAAGTAAGGGTGAAGCATGGGTGGAGCATCAAGGAGAGGAGCCCGGATGCTGATCCGAGGCTGCACATGATAGGAGCTGTGATCAGGCCACCACCTGAGCCTGATCCAAGGAAGGATGCTTGACCATGGTGAACACGGGAAATGAAGAGAAGATGCCAAAATACATCCGAACATGGAATCCTAATCAAGCTAGGATTTCCCGGTTTTGGACAGATTCCTAGTCTGACAAGGATTGACGAATATGGGCTACTTGGAGGCAGAATTTGGACTGATGTCCAACATGAAAGTTGAAGCCCATGAAGTCTACTAGTGATCTTCCAAAGGGCTTAATTTTCCGAATTTATTTGCTATTTATTTGGCTGAATCTTCCAGAACCCGTTTAGCTGTTTTTTAGGAGTTTCCAGCTTTTTCCCTTTTAGTGTTTTTGTTTAGGAATGACTCTTTTCCTTGGTGAACAAGGCTACGAGTTTCAGTCCTTATTTTTGTATTTCTTTATTAGTTTATTAGCTAATTCATAGGAGGAAAAGGAGAGTCTGTTCTCCCTTCCTCACCTATAAATAAGAGGCTTCGGCCTCATTGTAAGGACGAACCCCCTTCGATTAATACAAATATATTTTAGAACTTCTGTTCTTTTCCCTTCGAGTTAATGTGAGGAGCATTGCTTAAGGTTTTGGTTTATCATCAAAGGCATTCATCCTTTGTTTGTGGCACCAAATTCGACCGAATACTTGGGGTTCCTAAGTCGTTACTTAGTGGGTTTCAAGGTTCTCCGCGGTTTCATTAGTTAGGTTCTCGTGGGGCTGATAATATAGTTTTGGGTGTGGAGTCGATCCCTTCCTGGAGAAGGCGGTTCGCATCAGCTGGTATCAGAGCACGGTTCAACTCTTGGACCATCTATCCCAGTTTCCAGGTTCTTCTTGGATTCATATCCTTTACTTTTTGTTCTTAGAAAATTGTTTAGAAAATCTTCATCTATTTTTGTTCTTCTATTCGAGTCTTTCAATTGTAAGGCAAGAAAATATTGGTGGCCGATCAAGCTATCAAAGAAAATACACAAAAGAAGAGTAGAAAAAAAGAAAACAAAAAGCAAGGCCACCCTTGCCAAGTTCTTATTTTTCGTTGTAATAGTTGTAACCTAGTTGGATTAGAACTTGATTCTTTTATCATTTTCCTAGTTGGTTTAGGATTTTAGTCTACATATTATTTTCCTAGTAGATATAGGGTTTGTCTTGTAGAAGGATTGGTTCTTGTGTCCACTAATCATGACAGATGAGTGGCTCACTGCTATGGAGGCACACACGGCTGCCTTGGCTCAGAGCATCACCCGACTCACCGAGCAACTCGGCGCCCCTAATGGAGATGGCCCTCAACGGCCAAGGAGGAATTTGCAAGAGGTCGACGACGATGTGAGCAGCTTGAAGCTCAATGTACCCAAATTTGTTGGCAAGGCAAATCCTGACGAGTACATTGATTGGGAGGAGAGCATGGAGGACTTCTTTGATTGCCATAATTATTCCGAAAGGAAAAAGGTAACCCTAGCCACAATCGAGTTTACTGACTATGCTGCTTTGTGGTGGGCTCAGCTCAGGGATCAAATCAGGAGAGACGAAGAGGACCCCGTCCTTAGTTGGAGGAGTCTTAAGAGAAAGATGAGGAGAAAATTCGTGCCCAGCACTAGGCTCAGCGCCTGGCCAGCACCAGCCCAACACCGAGTGCCCAGCACCAGCCGAACGCCAGCACCAGCACTAGCCCAGCGCCCAGCACTAGCACCAGCGCCAGCGCCAGCGCCAGCGCCCAGCGCTAGTACCAGCACCAGTACCGGTCCAGCACCCAGCGCTAGTACCAGCACCGGCCCAGCGCCCAGCGCTAGCACCAGCACCAGCACCGGTCCAGCGCCCAGCGCTAGTACCCGCACCGGTCCAGCGCCAAGCGCTAGCACCAGCACAAGCACCGGCTCAGCATCAAGCACCAGCACCGGCTCCAGCCCCGACTCAGCATCAAGCACCAGCGCCCCAGCGTCCAGCCCCGGAGCCCCAGCGCCCAGCGCCTGAGCGCCCAGCACCGGCGCCCCACCGCCTAGCCCCGGCGCCCTAGCACCCAGCCCGCCCGAGCGCCCAGCACCGGCGCCCCAGTGCCTAGCCCCGGCGCCCCAGCGCCCGCCCCCGGCGGCCGACCAGCCACCGACGCCCGACCGGCGCCCAGCGCCGGACCAGCCACCAGCGCCCGAGCCCGATCAGTCCGATCGCACGGAGCACCCTGATTAGCCCCGAGCACCCGTACCAGTCCCGGTACGGCCTAAAACCCCAAGGAGCACCCACGAACTACCAGGTCCCATCCTACACGTCCATGTTGTTATTTTAAAAATTTCTAACGGATTACCAGGTGCGGATTCGAGGACAAATCCATTTCAAGAAGAGGGGAATGACGTGATCCGGGCCACCCGACCAAGCCTAGGGCCAAGTCCAGCCCCGAGCTGAGGGCCACCACTAGGCCCTGACCTGATTCCCATGAGCCCTGAAGGTACTGACCACTCTTGGGATCCTCAAGAGACATTCTTGGAGCACAAGAAACAAAGGACCCAAGAGTGCCTGGCCAGAAAAGCGTGGTACCCGAAGATTGACCCCGGAACGAGCCCCGGACCATCCCATGTGCTCAAATGGAGATCAAGACCATTTGTCACGAGCCCTGGACCATTAACCATCCCTAAAAGCCTCCTGTGGACATTACTGAGGAGCTGCTCGAAGCAGAACTCAAAAGGCCTGGACAGAATTGAAGAAGGCCGAGAGCTAAGCTCGACGCCCGAGCCGAGCCTGTGCCCGGATGCCACAGAGAAGCACTTTTGGCCCAGCCAACAATTGAACCGTGCCTTTTGGGAAATTCCAACTGTCCTGGATAGCTTGAATCCCCAGGAACACTCTCCAACAAACGGAGCTCAATTTGGAGGAGAATTGAAGGAGATACAGTTGGATGAAGTAAGGGTGAAGCATGAGTGGAGCATCAAGGAGAGGAGCCCGGATGATGATCCGAGGCTGCACATGATAGGAGCTGTGATCAGGCCACCACCTGAGCCTGATCCAAGGAAGGATGCTTGACCATGGTGAACACGGGAAATGAAGAGAAGATGCCAAAATACATCCGAACATGGAATCCTAATCAAGCTAGGATTTCCCGGTTTTGGACAGATTCCTAGTCTGACAAGGATTGACGAATATGGGCTACTTGGAGGCAGAATTTGGACTGATGTCCAACATGAAAGTTGAATCCCATGAAGTCTACTAGTGATCTTCCAAAGGGCTTAATTTTCCGAATTTATTTGCTATTTATTTGGCTGAATCTTCCAGAACCCGTTTAGCTGTTTTTTAGGAGTTTCCAGCTTTTTCCCTTTTAGTGTTTTTGTTTAGGAATGACTCTTTTCCTTGGTGAACAAGGCTACGAGTTTCAGTCCTTATTTTTGTATTTCTTTATTAGTTTATTAGCTAATTCATAGGAGGAAAAGGAGAGTCTGTTCTCCCTTCCTCACCTATAAATAAGAGGCTTCGGCCTCATTGTAAGGACGAACCCCCTTCGATTAATACAAATATATTATAGAACTTCTGTTCTTTTCCCTTCGAGTTAATGTGAGGAGCATTGCTTAAGGTTTTGGTTTATCATCAAAGGCATTCATCCTTTGTTTGTGGCACCAAATTCGACCGAATACTTGGGGTTCCTAAGTCGTTACTTAGTGAATTTCAAGGTTCTCCGCGGTTTCATTAGTTAGGTTCTCGTGGGGCTGATAATATAGTTTTGGGTGTGGAGTCGATCCCTTCCTGGAGAAGGCGGTTCGCATCAGCTGGTATCAGAGCACGGTTCAACTCTTGGACCATCTATCCCAGTTTCCAGGTTCTTCTTGGATTCATATCCTTTACTTTTTGTTCTTAGAAAATTGTTTAGAAAATCTTCATCTATTTTAGTTCTTCTATTCGAGTCTTTCAATTGTAAGGCAAGAAAATATTGGTGGCCGATCAAGCTATCAAAGAAAATACACAAAAGAAGAGTAGAAAAAAAGAAAACAAAAAGAAAGGCCACCCTTGCCAAGTTCTTATTTTTCGTTGTAATAGTTGTAACCTAGTTGGATTAGAACTTGATTCTTTTATCATTTTCCTAGTTGGTTTAGGATTTTCGTCTACATATTATTTTCCTAGTAGATATAGGGTTTGTCTTGTAGAAGGATTGGTTCTTGTGTCCACTAATCATGACAGATGAGTGGCACACTGCTATGGACGCACACACGGCTGCCTTGGCTCAGAGCATCACCCGACTCACCGAGCAACTCGGCGCCCCTAATGGAGATGGCCCTCAACGGCCAAGGAGGAATTTGCAAGAGGTCGACGACGATGTGAGCAGCTTGAAGCTCAATGTACCCAAATTTGTTGGCAAGGCAAATCCTGACGAGTACATTGATTGGGAGGAGAGCATGGAGGACTTCTTTGATTGCCATAATTATTCCGAAAGGAAAAAGGTAACCCTAGCCACAATCGAGTTTACTGAGTATGCTGCTTTGTGGTGGGCTCAGCTCAGGGATCAAATCAGGAGAGACGAAGAGGACCCCGTCCTTAGTTGGAGGAGTCTTAAGAGAAAGATGAGGAGAAAATTCATGCCCAGCACTAGGCTCAGCGCCTGGCCAGCACCAGCCCAACACCGAGTGCCCAGCACCAGCCGAGCGCCAGCACCAGCACTAGCCCAGCGCCCAGCACTAGCACCAGCGCCAGCACCAGCACCGGCCCAGCGCCCAGCGCTAGTACCAGCACCAGTACCGGTCCAGCACCCAGCGCTAGTACCAGCACCGGCCCAGCGCCCAGCGCTAGCACCAGCACCAGCACCGGTCCAGCGCCCAGCGCTAGTACCCGCACCGGCCCAGCGCCAAGCGCTAGCACCAGCACAAGCACCGGCTCAGCATCAAGCACCAGCACCGGCTCCATTCCCGACTCAGCATCAAGCACCAGCGCCCCAGCGCCCAGCCCCGGAGCCCCAGCGCCCAGCGCCTGAGCGCCCAGCACCGGCGCCCCGGCGCCCCAGCGCCTAGCCCCGGCGCCCCAGCACCCAGCCCCGCCCGAACGCCCAGCGCCTGAGCGCCCAGCACCGGCGCCCCAGTGCCTAGCCCCGGCGCCCCAGCGCCCGCGCCCGGCGCCCGACCAGCCACCGACGCCCGACCGGCGCCCAGCGCCCGACCAGCCACCAGCGCCCGAATAGTCACCACCGCCCGACCAGCGCCCGACGCCCGATCAGTCCGATCGCACGGAGCACCCTGATTAGCCCCGAGCACCCGTACCAGTCCCGGTACGGCCCAAAACCCCAAGGAGCACCCACGAACTACCAGGTCCCATCCTACACGTCCATGTTGTTATTTTTAAAATTTCTAACGGATTACCAGGTGCGGATTCGAGGACGAATCCTTTTCAAGAAGAGGGGAATGACATGATCCGGGCCACCCGACCAAGCCTAGGGCCAAGTCCAGCCCCGAGCTGAGGGCCACCACTAGGCCCTGACCTGATTCCCACGAGCCCTGAAGGTACTGACCACTCTTGGGATCCTCCAGTGACATTCTTGGAGCACAGGAAACAAAGGACCCAAGAGTGCCTGGCCAGAAAAGCGTGGTACCCAAGATTGACCCCGGAACGAGCCCCGGACCATCCCATGTGCTCAAATGGAGCTCAAGACCATTTGTCACGAGCCCTGGACCATTAACCATCCCTAAAAGCCTCCTGTGGACATTACTGAAGAGCTGCTCAAAGCAGAACTCAAAAGGCCTGGACAGAATTGAAGAAGGCCGAGAGCTAAGCCCAACGCCCGAGCGAGCCTGTGCCCGGATGCCATAGAGAAGCTCTTTTGGCCCAGCCAACAATTAAACCGTGCCTTTTGGGAAATTCCAACTGTCCTGGATAGCTTGAATCCCCAGGAACACTCTCCAACAAACGGAGCTCAATTTGGAGGAGAATTGAAGGAGATACAGTTGGATGAAGTAAGGGTGAAGCATGGGTGGAGCATCAAGGAGAGGAGCCCGGATGCTGATCCGAGGCTGCACATGATAGGAGCTGTGATCAGGCCACCACCTGAGCCTGATCCAAGGAAGGATGCTTGACCCTGGTGAACACGGGAAATGAAGAGAAGATGCCAAAATACATCCGAACATGGAATCCTAATCAAGCTAGGATTTCCCGGTTTTGGACAGATTCCTAGTCTGACAAGGATTGACGAATATGGGCTACTTGGAGGCAGAATTTGGACTGATGTCCAACATGAAAGTTGAAGCCCATGAAGTCTAGTAGTGATCTTCCAAAGGGATTAATTTTCCGAATTTATTTGCTATTTATTTGGCTGAATCTTCCAGAACCCGTTTAGCTGTTTTTTAGGAGTTTCCAGCTTTTTCCCTTTTAGTGTTTTTGTTTAGGAATGACTCTTTTCCTTGGTGAACAAGGCTACGAGTTTCAGTCTTTATTTTTGTATTTCTTTATTAGTTTATTAGCTAATTCATAGGAGGAAAAGGAGAGCCTGTCTCCCTTCCTCACCTATAAATAAGAGGCTTCGGCCTCATTGTAAGGACGAACCCCCTTCGATTAATACAAATATATTTTAGAACTTCTGTTCTTTTCCCTTCGAGTTAATGTGAGGTGCATTGCTTAAGGTTTTGGTTTATCATCAAAGGCATTCATCCTTTGTTTGTGGCACCAAATTCGACCGAATACTTGGGGTTCCTAAGTCGTTACTTAGTGATTTCAAGGTTCTCCGCGGTTTCATTAGTTAGGTTCTCGTGGGGCTGATAATATAGTTTTGGGTGTGGAGTCGATCCCTTCCTGGAGAAGGCGGTTCGCATGACATTACAATGAGGCCGAAGCCTCTTATTTATAGGTGAGGAAATCGTGATCAGGCTCACGTTTCCTACTTGGAAAAGAACTCTAAAATAATAAAATAATAGCCGAGAGTCCTAAATAGAATTAAAGGACTTACTTGCTCCTAAAGAATCGAAACTAAAAGGGAATTCCGAGTCCAACACTTAAAAATACTTAAATAATACAAAAACTGGCTAAAACCCTAAACCGGCGGATCCGGTCGGGTGGGCCGATCACACGCGAACCGGATTAGGAAAGTCGGCGCCGCCTTTGCTGTCGGGCTTGGAATTGGCGGCGGCGTCGGCTGCTCGGGTTGGGCGATGCATGGGGCTCCTGATGTTGGACTCTAGCGGGTCTGATGCTGATGCTGCTCGCATCCGGGATTCCTGCTCGACCGGCCTGCTCGGTCCTCTTCCCATTTCCTCATTTCCTCCATTTCCTTCTTGGTTCCTAGGTTGGCATCTCCTAGGCTTGGCTCTAGGCCTTGTATGGAGTTGAGGGCTGGTGTTGGACCTCCTAGGGGCTGAGTCCCCTAATGGCTGGGTGCTAAGGCCCGATTGGGGGCCTCCGAGGCCGGGGCTGGTGCCCGGGTGTAGTCTGCCTTCGGGCTTTCTCCTGGTATGCCCAAGTCTGGCCTTCCTTGTTTTCTCCCCGTCTTCGAGGAAGGCCCTTAGAGGTTCCCCTAAGGTGGTCATCCTCTCTTTAAGCTCTTGGAAGCCTAGCCTTGGTGCTAGGGTTGGAGGAGCGCTCGGGGCGGGGCTGGTTGGAGCTCCTTTAGGCTGGGGCTTGGTCTTCTTCAGTTGGCATTCCTCTAAGAAGGCATCTAGAGGATCCCAGGGTTGGGTAGCACCTCCTAGGTCCTTAGACTTAGTGCCCGAGGTGCCGGCCAAGCTATGCTCCTTGGCTGCTATGAGCGTCGGGGCCCAAGTTAGGGTCAGATGGGTCCGGACACTCATCCGTGCTTGTTGAGCCCTTCGGGGAGGGTTGTACTTGAACCTCACCACCTGTTGAGGCTTAGTGAACCTCTGTGGGGCTAGGTTAGTGTGCTGGCGAGGTTCCCATCGTTTCTTGTAAGGCTCTAAGGCCTTTGCCCTCGTGGGTGACCCCGGTGGGGTGTAAGAATAAGAATTTCCAGCCGGTCGGCTGCTCGGAGTCAATTCAGCATCCGCCAACATTCAATGGGAAGCTACTTCCCATCGAATTTTAAAGGCTGCCGCAATCAGGAACGATGAAATAATGGAGCTGGATGAATGAATAGGTGGCCAGATCGAAGGAGAAGGAGAACCTGACTTGAGAATCGATGAAATATTCTCACTAAAGTCCTCCCCAAGTCTAGACATCCTTGTGGATATCTTTTCTGAAGAGGATGACATGGAGACTGACGGCCAGAGCTCAAAAGGACCAGAACCTTGGTCCTTCACCGATTCTAGTGACACTTCAGGTCCAGGAGATGAGGCTGAGTCTCCCCCAGACATGGCCACCCAAGTTACTGATGTTCGGAGAGGCCTGCTAAGTGCACAACGAGAGCCCACGATGGATTCGAGGACGGATCCAAGGAAAGAAGAGGGGGATGATGTGATCCCCCACAGCTGCCCCAATGCCAACAGGTACTCCTACACCCCACCAGGGTCTCTAGTGAAGGGAATAACCCAAGGGCCATACAAGAAGCGTGTGAGGCCAAGGAAAGCTCTCCAACACATCATGAGGCCTAGGTACGCGACCTGGTGAACGTGTCGTTGTGATGCGTTCAACCAAATAACTACTAATGCTAAGAAAAAGCGTATAGCAGATCGTATTCGACTCAAGGTTTCTTCTAATCGACTACTTTGAAGAAGCTGGCAAATTACTCAGGTTAAAACAGGTTGTGCGTGGTGTGAGTTCCACGACTTCTAATCTATTAAGCAAAGGAAAACAAAAGACAGAAAGATTAAAAGATTGACTAACGGGAAGATAGACGAACTTAGATTTCGAATCCCCCTTAGATCACCAGAGCAACGACAATCACAAGATCAGCGGTTTTCAATTCTAATTCAATCAGTTTCTATACACCACCATAACTCCTTACCCTTAGGTTTAAGACCGGCGAACGTTCGCTCTATCCGTTCTAACTACCAAGATTAACTAGCCGCCCGGGTACGGTCGCCTCTCGCAACAACTTAATTAACTGGTGTAATTACTAATGATTAATGAGTTACTCTTGCAGCGGATTAACCCTAACCGGTTCCTACGAAAGGCACGCTCCAATTATAAGGTTAATTGTTCAATTCGATGTTCTAAAGTAAGGCGAGCGTTCGCTTCTATCCTTAGCTTAACAAGAATCTAATCTAGGGGATCAATCCAGACAAGAAACATGAACAATGAAGAACGAATCAAACATGCAAAGAGAAACTGATTGAACTTCGAATCTAATTACCGCCGATCCGTGACCGCTTTAAAGCCCTGGGTCACTTAGGGTTCATCTAATCTAAGCTCTACAAGTTCAGTTACTCATATCAGAAACAAGAGAATCAAAGGCAACAATGAAGATCATCATACAGAGGAAGAACAGATAAGAACTGAAAAACCTAATTCTGACGACTCCCCCGAAGCTTCAATCTCCTGGATCTTCAACTTTAAGCTCCGAGTTCTCCGAGGTGGAAGGATGGCGTCACGATCTCTCCACGGATCTTCGAACTCTCTAAACTCTATCTATCGACCCTAGAGTCGGCTGACTCTCAAAAGTCTGATTTGAGAAAATATGAAGAATGATTTGATTGTGTCTCCGTAAAATTATTATCCTCCTTGGCTGCCGACTCCTGCTTTAAATAGGGTTGATTAGGGTTTTCTGATTCTGTACTTAACCCTAGTTGGGCCGGGCTAATCTGATGTTTTCGCCGAAACCATAGGAGTAGTTTCGGCGAAACTGGCTTGAGTTCAGGGGGTTCGCCGGCTGTTCATTATTTTCGGTTCGAAGAGTTGAATGGTTTCACCGAAAATACCTTCTGTTGGCGCCATTGATTTTCCCTTGCATTTTCGCCGAAAACCCTGGGCTCTTTTCGCCGAAACCATCCTTCTCTTGGCATCAGTTGATTTACACTGTTATCTTCGCCGAAGATGTGGGCTTAGTTTCGCCGAAACTGTAAGTGTGAATGGCAGATTTTCAGTTTGACTTTGATTGGCTCCTTTGATCGATTCCGGTTCAGTTCCTCGATGTTCCTATGCCTTAGACACGTCCATGGCTACTTTATTTGACGGCAAAAACCTGTGCTTACACAAAAACACTAGAAAACCATCAAATAGACCCGAAAAGGGCCAAAGTAACGAAATCGGTAGGAAATAGGGTAGTTGAGTTAATATTCGCTATTTTACCCCTAAAACCACGTTCCAAGCAAGGAAATGTCGCTTAAATGAGGCTGATAATCACGTCAAATCGAGTGTCATCAAATACCCCACACTTAAGCTTTTGCTTGTCCTCAAGCAAACTGAACTAGAACACACTCAAAATCACAAATGACACGAGATTAAACCGAGATTCAATTCTAACAATTTGGTTTAGACTGTTCCACGTAGAAAGAGTGACCTACACATGCAAGAACATCAACGAAACAAGTTTTCGATCTCACTAATTTTTGCACACTTTAAGTAGTGGTTTTAACAAAGCTCGTTTCTTGGTAAAACAATTAATCATAATTAACCGACTACGATAACACCAATTCTAATCAAAAAGACTTTAAACTCTAGCCATGATGTGGATGCGGAGGTAGGAAAAGTGACGTGGCTATCGACTCGACTTCATCCGTTTCTAGATCTGTGCGTTACATGTTCTAGCTAGGACCGATTTAACAACAATTTATTTCAAGTTTCAACTTCTTCGTTCAATTTATTTACTGCATACTAGTGCTCGATACCAAACACTTCACTTAGGTGTTGGACCTGCCTAGCTCACAGTATTTGTGCCTTTGCTAGTGCTCAACCCGATCACTTCACTTAGGTGTCGAGCTTGCCTAGCTTTATTTTCAGCACTTTAAAGAACTTAGCATTGATTTGCACAACTTTATTACTTGATTTAACAATTTAGCCACTTGATCCTAGCTAGTTATAACTTTTTACACGAGATTTCGAATTGGATTTCCGTCTAATCTCTAGCCACAATCACAGGTGAACAAATATGAAGTGAAAAACATGGGAGAAGCTAGCATCTATCATCTTAGATCGGTGTTATCGAGCTTTGTTATTAACAGACCAATTAATTCAATTAATTCAAGTTTCAACTACTGAAGTGATTTATGATCTGTTCTGACCTAGACTCATTTAATATCAGTTCCAACACGTTAGTTACAGGTTCTAAGTGGAACAGTCTAGACGTCATTGCTCAAAATTAAAGTCAATTTAACATCACAAGTCAAGAATTGAGCAATTCTATGCTAGAGAAATTTCAAATTTGAACCACAGAGTCATAGATAGCAAGCAAGATCATGTAGAATCCTAGACTCCCACCCCACACTTAAACGGTTCTGTGTCCTCACAGAATTAATCTAAAGTAGAGAGATACGAAGAACCTGGATGGTGATGGTTGGTGTAGGGGATGAACACGGAGCGTCCGGGGCATAGCAGAGTAGCTACTCAAGATCCTACAAAACAAAAACAACAAAAAGATCAAAAGGATACCGGGACAAGTGTCCCAGATCCACAAGAATAAAAGTCAAACAAAGAAGGTTAAGGGGAATTTTGAAAATATTTTGACTCTTTTTTTTTTTCAAATTCACGGCACGACACTCCTAGAGCAATCTAGATCATCCAAGCTCAATTAGTTCAGAAAAAATCACACCGAAATAGCAGACACGCAAAACGAGGTAGACCAGTATTAAAATCGTCGAAATTCAACAATCAATATGTCAAAAGATTCGAAATTGAAAACCCAACAACTAACCTTTTAGACACGACTCAAGAAAATGGACGGAAAGCGACGAAATTGGCCAAAAACGTGAAAAACTTGTTTCGGGCATAACTGGAGCTACAGAGCTCCGATTTGGACGATCAAGTATGCGTTAGAATCGGGCCGAAAAAAGGAATCTGATTTTCAAAACAACACAAGCTTTCGGCGAAAACTTTAGGAGTTTTCGCCGAAAACATCTTCGGAAAACACACAAAAATAAAGGGACGCTCCTGTTTGCAGTTTTCGGAAAGAAATCTATTATTTTTTTCACCGAAAATACTTTTTTGTTTTTTTTTTTCAAAACCCAACCGAAATGAATCAAAACGAAAGGAAATTAAACTGACACTTTGGCTCCCCCGAACCTGACTCGAACGACGAAAAAGACTGACTCAAAAATTCAAAAACGGACTCCAGCCGTGGGTTGCCTCCCACGAAGCGCTCTTGCTTAACGTCCTTGAGCCGGACGGTACCTGTTAGGGTCCCCAACTCAGAAGTTCCTTGAAGTCAATCGTCTTCTTCAAGGCGTGCGGTTGAGTGCCATGTAGCACTCCAGAAGGGTGATGTAACCGGTAGTGCTCCAATAGATCGCGGTTCTGGTTGGATGACCAGTTCTTCTTGAATTCTCCTTCTGGAAGAGGAAAGAGGTAGTACGGCGCGGCATGTTCAATGAGCTCCATCTTCTCCACCTGATGCTCATCAAGAGGTCTCTCAGGATCGAGTGTGTATACTTCCAAATCCTTGACGTCTTCGATTCCCACGTGCTCGTCTCTGCGTTGATCTATAGGTTGACTTGGCGGAAACTCAATTGAGGATATCTCCTCGATTTCTTCGTGCTCCTCTTCAACTTCAACTTCAAGATGGATTGGCTCTATGTCTTCATCAACCACCACCGCCAAGGATTCTTCTAGCTCATAATAGTCATGGATAGGATCATCATCTTCTTCTTCGAACAGCTCTTGAGCGTCTTCTATCATTAACTGCTTTGGTTGCTCGAGCTTGATGTCCGTCGCGAGATGAGCTTGTAGCATTGAAGAGATATTATCCAAGGCAGATTGGGTTCTCGACGAGCATTGTTGATGTTCATGAAGCATCTCTTGGTTATCTCTAGCGCCTCTTCGATGCTCTTGTTGGTGTATCTCTTGGTGAGCTTGTAGCATTGAAAAGATATTATCAAAGAGGGAGTCAAATCTCGCCGTCTATAGTTGTTGTTGATGTAGCAATTCTTGATAATCGTTGGGATATGGTGCTTCATTGATGTACCGCTCTCGGTACCGGTCATCCCACCTGTAATCCTGCATAATTAAAACTCAAAAACACTACCCAGGTAAATCATGAAAATATGGAGGGAAATTAATGGTAAGGCGGAAAGGTAGAAGAATAATTGCCAACTCTTCTTTCAAACAATTAGAAGAGTCCCCGGCAACGGCGCCAATTTGGTGAACGTGTCGTTGTGATGCGTTCAATCAAATAACTACTAATGCTAAGAAAAAGCGTATAGCAGATCGTATTCGACTCAAGGTTTCTTCTAATCGACTACTTTGACGAAGCTGGCAAATTACTCAGGTTAAAACACGTTGTGCGTGGTGTGAGTTCCACGACTTCTAATCTATTAAGCAAAGGAAAACAAAAGACAGAAAGATTAAAAGATTGACTAACGGGAAGATAGACGAACTTAGATTTCGAATCCCCCTTAGATCACCAGAGCAACGGCAATCACAAGATCAGCGGTTTTCAATTCTAATTCAATCGGTTTCTATACACCACCATAACTCCTTACCCTTAGGTTTAAGACCGGCGAACGTTCGCTCTATCCGTTCTAACTACCAAGATTAACTAGCCGCCCGGGTACGGTCGCCTCTCGCAACGACTTAATTAACTGGTGTAATTACTAATGATTAATGAGTTACTCTTGCAGCGGATTAACCCTAACCGGTTCCTACGAAAGGCACACTCCAATTATAAGGTTAATTGTTCAATTCGATGTTCTAAAGTAAGGCGAGCGTTCGCTTCTATCATTAGCTTAACAAGAATCTAATCTAGGGGATCAATCCAGACAAGAAACATGAACAATGAAGAACGAATCAAACATGCAAAGAGAAACTGATTGAACTTCGAATCTAATTACCGCCGATCCGTGACCGCTTTAAAGCCCTGGGTCACTTAGGGTTCATCTAATCTAAGCTCTACAAGTTCAGTTACTCATATCAGAAACAAGAGAATCAAAGGCAACAATGAAGATCATCATACAGAGGAAGAACAGATAAGAACTGAAAAACCTAATTCTGACGACTCCCCTGAAGCTTCAATCTCCTGGATCTTCAACTTTAAGCTCCGAGTTCTCCGAGGTGGAAGGATGGCGTCACGATCTCTCCACGGATCTTCGAACTCTCTAAACTCTATCTATCGACCCTAGAGTCGGCTGACTCTCAAAAGTCTGATTTGAGAAAATATGAAGAATGATTTGATTGTGTCTCCGTAAAATTATTATCCTCCTTGGCTGCCGACTCCTGCTTTAATTAGGGTTGATTAGGGTTTTCTGATTCTGTACTTAACCCTAGTTGGGCTGGGCTAATCTGATGTTTTCACCGAAACCATAGGAGTAGTTTTGGCGAAACTGGCTTGAGTTCAGGGGGTCCGCCGGCTGTTCATTATTTTCAGTTTGAAGAGTTGAATGGTTTCGCCGAAAATACCTTCTGTTGGCGCCATTGATTTTCCCTTGCATTTTCGCCGAAAACCTTGGGCTCTTTTCGCCGAAACCATCCTTCTCTTGGCATCAGTTGATTTACACTGTTATCTTCGCCGAAGATGTGGGCTTAGTTTCACCGAAACTGTAAGTGTGAAAGGCAGATTTCCGGTTTGACTTTGATTGGCTCCTTTGATCGATTCCGGTTCAGTTCCTCGATGTTCCTATGCCTTAGACACGTCCATGGCTACTTTATTTGACGGCAAAACCCTGTGCTTATGCAAAAACACTAGAAAACCATCAAATAGACCCGAAAAGGGCCAAAGTAACCAAATCGGTAGGAAATAGGGTAGTTGAGTGAATATTCGCTATTTTACCCCTAAAACCACGTTCCAAGCAAGGAAATGTCGCTTAAATGAGGCTGATAATCACGTCAAATCGAGTGTCATCACCACCAAATATAGGCTCAAGCACCCACCAACAGCCAAGCAAGCTAGGATGTCAGTCAGGACACCCCTAGCATGGATGCCAGTCAAGGCACCCGATCAGAGCCCCGAGCCGAACCGAGGGTCGAGCCTAAGGGCCCTAATAGGCCCTGGACCAATCCTCACGAGCCCTAGAGACAATGACCACTCATGGAGTATAGGTAGCGAAGGACAGAGGAATACCTGACCAGAAAAGGCTGACGCGCGAAGACAGGTTCCGGTATGAGCCCGGACTAGGCCAAATGCAAGCACTAGGCCCTAGGCCAATTTCCACGAGCCCTGGACCAGCCCCAGCCCTTGACGACCCTCTGAGGACATTCCTGAAGACTTGGCCGAAAGTATAATGCAAAAGGTGTGGCCAGAAAAGGAGAAGACCGAGTCCTGAGCTAGCCCCGGGCGTCGGGCCCACCGCCGGGTGCCATAGAGGAGCGATTTGAGCCGACCCACTAAATGGCTCCGGCCTTTTGGGAAATTCCAGTTGCCCTGGATAGCTTGAATCCTCAGGAATACGCTCCAACAAACGGCGTTGCATTTGGAGGAGAAATGAAGGAGGAGCCACGTAGGGAAGTGCTCATACACGATCCGGGTCCATACATGCAATCCTACCGAGCCAAGGACTCCCATCCGGGCCATGAATACTTGCTGCCACGTCCAGAATACCACTGACCTAAGTCCTTCTAGGACTAGGACACGAGAAGGAGGCATAATCCGAGTCAGAATCCCTACCCAGCCAGCCCAAGACTTGCCTAACCACCACGGATGCTGCCCGGATTAGGGTTTTTGCCCGATTGCCAGTTTTTGCCTATTTAGACCTTTTCTTGCGTTCCAATAAACTATTATCTTATTTTATGTTTCCTTTCAAGTTTTTCCTTTTTAGGTTGGATTGTTAAGGCATTTTAAATGTCCTAATTAGTATTTAGATTATTTTAATCCTAGTATAGGAAGTAGCTAATACGGAGGAGAGCTTGTTCCCTCCCTATATAATAAGGCCGCCGGCCACCCCTTGTAGACACAACTTTTATGAAATATAAACCCCTTTCAGAACTTTGTTCTAAACCCCTTCGAGTAATTGCTTGATGCATTACTAAGGGTTTGGCTTATCATCAAGAGCATCCATCTCTTGGAGTGGCGCCCTCGACCTGATACTTCTGGTTCCTAGCTCACCTTATAGCTAGTGGGTCAAAGTTCGATTCCATCCCGGTTCTGAAGGTTCATCTCGTTGCTTGAAGATTGACTTGCGGTGGTTAGGGTCGTCTGCCCATTGTTGCGGCGGTTCACATCAACATAGGTGCAGTTCTCAGTTCAATATTCTCAACCCACTAAAGCATCAATATACAAATATCAACATTCATACACTCAGCATTCACATATACATATGGTTTAGCATTACATCACATACATATAGTTCAGCATTACGCCACATACATACAGTTCGACATCCCATCGTAAATCATCTCACAATCAACATCCATGTACACACACACACACACACTCACATACAATTCTCATTTCAATTACTAAGTGAATTATTAGGAATCCTTACGCAATCTAAGTTATCACTCAAGTGCAGTTCTCCATGCTGACAATTCACAATTCATAACATCATCATAATCATAAACCATTCAACATCACTCCAACAGCTCAGCACAACAACTCAATTCAGTTCATAGATCAATCTGACCCAGTCCACAGCACATCACAAGGCATCTCACAATCACGTCCAATACACACATCTCACACAATCATGTACAGCACAATCCACAATTATTTATCTAGGTGAGTTCATTAGGCGCCAATAAGGAGTTGTTCCCCCGCTACCCCACCGGCCACAAACGCACCCACTCTTCCAGGCGGGTCCAAGACGATTCCTCAATGGATCCTAATTCCATGGACATTCAAAATCTCTCCCTCAGGAGTCAGCAACTAATCCCTGGTATCCAACCAAGGTGATCTACCCACGTAGACCTGCCTCAGTCACATATCCTTGGGGTAACGTTGGCTCCTTCTGATTCTATTATTTCAATTAAACACAACAATAAATCCATCCATTAAATTCAACTATCAATTCCATTTTTTACGTCATACCATTTTTTAGATAATGTCGATACGAAGCCACGGGTTCAAATGGTGCTCAAATTGGAGTCCAGACGCTTAAGATAACAAGTTCTGAAATTCTAACGTAAAAACAACGAGACTGTAAGGAAAAGACCACACGTAGCATCCTGTTAGTGAACATCAACGTCCAACTGGCATGCAGATGATGTGTAAATGGCACGCATGCTAGTTAGACGCTATTTACACACCGCAGGTCTGGGCAGATTTTATAAATTTTGTTTATAGAAACCTAATGACAGACGACGACCAGACATCATTCCCAGATCATTTTTTACGAACACTCCCGACCTTCAGCACCTGGAAAACCCTCTCGCCATCCAAAAATCATCTATCTATCATCATCCTTCATCTCCCATATCCCAGAATCAGCAGGAGAAGATCAAGATGCATCTGGACACGAAGAAATCAGTGGACTTTTCATCTCTCTCTCTAGGCCGTATTTCTCTAATCTTCAATATGTACTGCTGTAACTAAACCCCCTAGGGTTTGGTGAGTGAAACCTTAGGGGGTTGATGATTTCTTATACTCCTATTACTTTGGATTTATTTCGATTTAATTCAAGTTCAGATGTTATTCATATCTATGTGTTCTTCATATCCTATTTCTTGATTCTCTGACAATGATGCATGATTAGGTTTGTTGTTTTACTATACAGTAATGCCTTGACTCAGTACTAGGGAAGTAATGTGTTGCGCTTCAATTTTATGCATAGATCTGATCATACTAGTTGTGACTTTTTAGGTTTAAAGACCCAAAATCCTTTCATCAAACACCTTGTGCGCATTCTACTTTCAATGTAAATGGTAACCAATGCCCTTTGTTAGTGGTTAATGTTGAATTCTATTTGACTCTATCCAATGAGCTTAGGATTCGTGTTGATGTTATGTTGAAAGATCTCGTCTAGCTTATTATAACTATTTTAGTCCAAAGTTGCGTATTCATGATTCATGAACTCGAAAAGGGGAAACTTGTTTGACCCTAACCTCTCTCCCATTTCATCCATCTTGTGTTCTGTCTTTGCGTGCTTAGGAGGATTAGTTTTCAACCCCTACTTTCATTCTATTTGAGCACGTGCTTGAGTTAGTCATTTATAGCTTGAGCCAACCTTGTTTTAAGATTTAGATGGCGAAGTGTGTGTGTGTTTTATATGTTCCATCAATTTGAACACCTCTCTCATAACTGAGTAAGCCGAACTTAGAAGACCCTCGGGAAATACGACCAAAGCCAAAAGTCAGGTATCTTTGGTCACGCTTTCTACAATGATCAACCACCTGAGCCCAAGCCCACCACCCCCTCCCGACCCAATTGTGAGCCTCGCGCCCATAAACACTATGTGCTCCCTTCGACTTGTACCCTACCAACCTGAGTCGCCGCTTTCGAACTCCACCAGTCGACCAGAGACCCACTAGCAGCCCTTACTTCACTTCTTTTCGGCTGAACTTTCCGCCTTTCCCGACCCATTTTTTAGCCTCATTTTAGGTTGTTCGCCTCCTTCTCGTGTTTGGTTGCGCTGAAGTGGGTTTTTGGTTTGTTTTCTCTACTCTAGGTGGATGTTTGGGGTGGTTTGAGTCTTCCCTTGCTCAATTTTTGTTCATTGAGTATTAGGGTGCGTTAGGAATTGCTAATTTTGGGTAGGGCGCTAGACCTTGGGATTATGGGGTGTCAATTTTTGGTTGGTGTGCTTTTTCATTTTGTGCTGAATGGTTGTATTATTTCTTGATCATGCAACTAGTTTTTGTTTTTGTTAAACCTGTTGGCACAGTGCTTGTTATGAATGTTGATGATTGTTTATGATTCTCATTGCTTGGAAAGTATGATTAAGGCTATTTGTTGCCTTATGATGGATCGATTTATGATTCTTTGGAAGGATCGTGAGGGGCATTTGTTTGGTTTATTTCTAGTTTGTGTAGGATGACTCACCTACCTGATGACCCCACCCTTCCTCCTCAGCCACCGATAAGATTCGAAGGGAGCAATTTTGGGAGGTGGGTCCTCTCCCGGTCGATAAGACATGTTACCTTGATCGAGCGGAGCTGGCCTCCCAAATCACGTACCTCTGTGGTCTATAAGAAGAGGCTGGCCTTTGAGGATTATGTACCTTGGAGGGCAGCTGCGAGCTCTTCCTGCTCAAGCAGTTCCACTACACTATGAGGATCTCCTTCGCCCTAAAGAAGAGGTAGTTCGAGTTCAGCTGGGATGACTTTGTGGTGTGGATGGGACTACAAGGGGTTGGCCCCTAGTTCCACCTTATTTCGAGGGCGATTCTCTTGAGAGGAACCGCGATGCCATGTGGAGGTGGATGACCAAGGGTGAGGAGCTTGAATTAAGGGAACGAACGTCTAGGGTGGCCAATGTTAAGAGGAATCTATACCGGATCTTCCAAATGGTGTTGAGGCACACTATACCTACTCGAGTCCATGGCGCCAGGTTTAGCACTTGGGACTTGGATTATGCCAGGCCAATCCATCATGGGGTGCTCCTCTATCCCATAGAAGTCATCATCCAGCTCTTCTGAGATAAGTGGGGCCCTCTAATGGATTATCTAGTGGGTGTTGGCATTGTGAGGCGGGTTGCGATGATGGTTGACTTGGAGGATGTTCCTATCTCCACTCTCTTGCCGCGTGATTATCCATTGGACTATTACTCAGTGCCTGACGTGGCCATGCCCAGTGTCGTGACCAAGCCCTACTCGGCATGGCCACTGATGTTGAGCATTGTCGAATGCTTGATGCCGAGCCACAGCATCAGTAATATTTGGAGTGGCCACCCGCTGATGCCAAGCCACGGCATCATCAATACAAGTCCGAGGGAGTTGATGCTGATGCTAATAATCGTGGCCGACCAAGACGTTGATGCCAACCCAAGCATTGTTGCCGAGCCGATACTAGGTACCAAGACTAGGCCACCACCTGAGCCTGATCCAATGAAGGATGACCGACCATTAGTGAGGGGGGACACGAAGGGAAGATGTCAAGGACATTCGGACAGGAAATCCTAATCAAGCTAGGATTTCCTGGTTTTGGGCAGATTCCTAGTCTGGCAAAGATGGACGTATTTGGGCTACTTAGAGGAGGAATTTGGGCTGATGTTCAACATGAAAGTTGAAGCCCATGGTGTCTACTAATGAACTGTCCAAGGGCATAATTTTCCGAATTGTTTTGGTATTTTTTGGCTAAATATTCCAGAACCCGTTGAGCTATTTTTCTGCCAAGATTAGAGTCCTTGTTTAGGAAGAAGTCTTATTTGTAGGAGACTTTCCTTCCTTGTAGGAATAGGAGTTTTGAATTTTCCTTTTTTAGTAGCTTGTTTAGGATTATTTTATAATTTAGGAGTTAGAATTGTAGGAAGATTCAGAGAGCTTGTTCACGAATCCTCACCTATAAATAAAGGCCTTTGGCCTACGATGTAAGGAGAAAATACTTTGATCAATTATAATTTTCAGAACACAAGTTCTTGTTTCCTTCAAGATTTTGCTCATTGTTGCTTAGCTTAAGGTTTGGTTTCTCATCTTGGGTATTCACCCCTTGGTGTGGCACCTATGATTGGACACTTAGGGTTCCTAGTTGATTATAGCTAGCAGGTCCAAGTTCTTTCCACCTAGGTTTTCATAGGTTCTCCTTGTTGCTGAGGTATTCAGCTTGCGGTGTTTAAGGGTCGTCTGCCCACGGTTGCAGCGGTTCATATCAGCGCCTCACTCAGTCAGTGGATTATCCTCTCTGTATGGTGTTGGGATTCTCTCTCCCTGGGATGACGACATCTACTCCGAGTAGTGGCAGGAGTAGGACCTATGCTTTGAGCACAGGGGTGACGCGCCCTCGACCTTCCTCTTTTTCCTCTTCTTATTTTCTGTTCCAGTTTCTCTATTGTTGGACCTTGTGTGTGACACTTTCATTTCCTGGTACTTATGACTAGTGTGAGTGCATGTCTTAGCTTCCTAGCCTGTTAGGTTGCTAAATCTTCCCTGCATGCCACTCTCTATCGGATATTAGGTTGTAGATTGCGTGACATTGTAGTTTCTATTTTTAGTTCCTATTTTTGTTACTTTTTTGTCGAATGTGTGCTTGTGTGGTGTGTGATGGTGCTCTCAATTTCTGGTTTTGTAAATATGTCTGACAGGATTCGAGTTGTCGCTCTCCATGCCTTTTCCCTCTCATGTGTCTCTTTTTCTGTGTTTTCTACAGGTACCCCTGATTCAGGTCCTCGTCCTGAATAGACTACTTGACCCGGAGTCCTTTCTCTGACTTCTCTTTTGCACACGGTAATGTCTTTCCTTTCTTTTTCCGAATCCTTGCCTTGGAATGGGGTCATTGGGTATTTTAAGTGTGGGGTGGGGATTAGTGGTTAAGTTTAGGAGGGTTGCCGTTCTATCTTTGTTTTTGTGTTCGTTTTGTTTTTCCTTTTTAGGTTTTGGGTGGTGACTGCGTTTTATGTTTATTGTTCTGTTACTACTTCCCGATTTTTTAGCCAAGTTTTGTTATGTAGCCCTTGGATTGGTTGAGATTAGTGGTGCTTGTTTCCTGAAAGTCTTCGACTCGTCTGCCTGCTTTAAATTCTGCTAATTCGAGTTGAATTTTTTATCTCTTGGTGAGTTTGGTGTGGTAATCGAGTCTTGAAGTGACGTTTTTTAATTCCTGTGTTTATTTTGCACCCCTGGGTCTCTTGTTTTCTAATACTCGAAAAGTCAGCTTTTGAAAGATTTGAGGTTAATTCACTCGCTTTGTTTTGGGCATTTTTTGCCCAAAGTTTTTGAGTTATTTGCAGTTTATGTTGCACTTCCCGATCTCTCTAGTTTGATGCAAAAAAAAAAAGTTTCATATTAGAGTTCTCAAAAGTTGTAAATTGTTAAAGCGGTAGACTTGCATAGGTGGTGATTGGTTGAGGACTACCGCGAGAATTATCACGGCCTATACCATATTCCCCTATTTCCTAAGTGTTTTAGCCTCGAAAAAAGAATTTCTCTACTCCAATCATTTAAACTTGTCGTGTCCTAGAGTAAGTGATGTGCAAGATTTCACTCACAACTATCAAGGTCGTATTCCACGAGGGCTCTCTCAAAAGCTACTACTCACACGGTTCATGGACGGTCTATTCATTTGAAAGAAGTTTTGGTTTGAAAAAGGAACAAAAGAAAACATAAAGAAAACTAAACAAACAAACAAAGCGGTGCAACGCAAAGATAAAGGAGGTTCACTTGGAAAGATAGCTTCATCATGCTCAAGAGGAACAAATGCACAAACAAACCAAACATGATCGAGGTTGCAATCGAATGACCACACAAATCCCTTCTATAGACTCAATGCACTCTCGTAGCACTAAGTTCCTATCCTAGAACCACTCAAGCTAGGCTCTCTGATGTGCAAGATTTAACTCACAACATACAAGGTCGTATTCCACGAGGGCTCTCTCAAAAGCTAATACTCACACGGTTGATGGACGGTCTATTCAATTAAAATTGGTTTTAGTTTGGAAAAGAAATAAAAGCATAAAGGAAATTAAACAAGAAAGCAAATCAAAATGGTGCAAATCAAAGGTAAAGGAGGTTCACTTGGAAAGATAGCTTCATCATGCTCAAGAGGAACAAATGCACAAACAAGCCAAACATGATCGAGGATGCAATCGAATGACCACGCAAATCCCTTCTATAGACTCAATGCACTCTCGTCGCACCAAATCCCTATCCTATAACCACTCAACCTAGGCTCTCGCTCTCAAGCTAAGTGACTAAGGATGCATTAAAGGTGTTTGATGAAATGCCAAGCTACAAAACCCTCTCCTATGACTCTATGACCACTAGGCTAGACACCACACTCTCATGTCAATGTCCTAACACTAAGAGAATCATCAAAAGACTAATCAAAGTTCAATTGAATGAAAAACCTAATGCACACCAACTGTTCGATAAAATGCACAAGTGAGAAATCATGCAACTATGGTTGAATTGAGATGATCTAATCTCTTAGAACACACTCCCTTCAATCCCTAGACCTACAATCCATGTAATCCAAGCACTCTCATGCATTACATTACAAATAATAGACCAATCAAGCCATAGCCATCAATGGAATTAACAACAAGTCATAGAGACCATCTTCTTACAATCCAACATCAATCATGGCAAGTTTATACAATTAACCTCTATCCTAGCACAACTATCTATCAATCCAAGAGAACATAAGAAAACAGCCACACATGGCCAAGGAAATGAAGGAGAGAGAAAGAATGATGATCACCAAGAACACCATGGCAATCCTCCTCTTGCAAGCTCCTCTCCAAGGTTGTGGGCTTCAATCCAAGCTCCTCTACTTTGATTTGCACCTTACTCTAGGGTTGTGAAGGATTGGTTGATGAGGAGAAAGTGTTGGAGAAGTTGAGAGGAAAGAGGGATGAGATCGGCGAGTGTAAAATATTATATTGAGCTCCCTCTTTTTAATTCGCCTCCTTCCTCTTTATATACTGCACCGGACAACACTGGAATTTTTGGCGAAAATGATGTAATATTTTCGCCGAAATTACCCTTGAAAACACCGAACGGCTGCTGCATTTCTTCTAAAGTTTTCGGCAAAAACTTTGAATGTTTTCGCCGAAAATATCTTCAATGATCAAAGGTCTTTCGTCTGCTTAGAGTTTTCGGTTCGAGAACTCTAGGTTCTCGCCGAAAACTTCTTCAGCTGAAAGTGCATTTTCTTCGGTTTTGCAACGTCCATATCTCCTCCGTCCTAGCTCCGATTGACCTCCTGTTTGATCCCACGTGCTCCTTCACTAGTACTTCAATGCCAAGACCTGAAAATACAAAGAAAACAGCTCCAATAGACAAGGAAATGGCCTCAAAGTAGCAACCGGACAACAAATGGACACTTAGCACAAAACATCAATAAAAGCATATTAAGCATGGCATTTAAGGATCAAACACGGGCATTTCATAGGTCAATCAAGGACTTAAAATGCACTAAATATGATCACATCAAATTCCCCTACGACTAAGCTTTGATTGTCCTCAAGCAAATGAATTAGAAAACATCCAAGTTCACAAATGACAAGATCGGCTCCATTGAGATTCAAGCAATAACAATTCGATTTAAACTGTTCCACGAACAAACTAAACCTACACATACAAGAACGTCAACCAAACAAGTCTAGACCTCACTGTTTTCTGCACACTTCAAGTAGTGGTTGACTGGGACACAGTAAAACCCGACCACGACAACACCAACTCTAATTAAAAGGACTTGAACTCGGGGAATGGGACGAAAAAGGCGGGGGTAAGAGAATTTTTTGAGAGTGATGAGTGATCATGATATGGCTATCGACTCGACTTCATCCGCTTCTAGATCCGCTCTTTACAAACTCGAGCGTAGGATCAAGGGCTACAATTGAGAACTTTTTCTTTCTTTTCTTTCCATTTTCATTTTTTTCTTTTTTTTTTCTTACTGCATACTAGTGCTTGATCCAACACTTCACTTAGGTGTTGAACCTGCCTAGCTCACAGTTTTTGCCTTTGCTAGTGCTCAACCCGACACTTCATTTAGGTGCCGAGCTTGCCTAGCTTAGCTTTTCTTTTCTTTCCTTTTGAACATTTTCTTTTGACATTGGCCACTTGATCCTTAGCCCTTTACAACTTCCACACAAGATTTTGAATTGGATTTTGTCTAATCTCAAGCCACAATCACAAATGATCAAAAACATGGAAAAGGAGGTGAAAATACTGACTGCCTTCATCATCTTAGACCGGTGTTATCGAGTGGTACAAAAACACGTATCAGACCAATCAACCAACAAACAAGAGTGATAAAAATCTCTGTTCTGGCCTAGACTCATTTGATATTAGTGCTAACATGCTGGTTATAGGTTCTAAGTGGAATAGTCTAAACGTCATTGTGAAAGATTGAAGTCAATTAAACACCAAAAGTCAAGAACCGAATGATTCTACAGTAGAGGGAATCGACATTCAATTAAGATCAAGCAACTCAACCAAACAACACATTAGACTTCTACCAACAAATAATCACACCAAACCTCAAACTCCCCTACGACTAACATGAGCATTGTCCTCAATGATCTAGAGAGAGAGAGTAGGGTGGAACGAAGTTACCGCATTGGTAGAGAAAAGCTTAGGAAGCTAAAGTAGTGGAAGAGTCCCATAGCGCTCATTGTGAAGAGTGATCCTCTTAAGTGCTTGCCAAAATCCAACTCAATGAACTAGAATCAACACAAAAACATAAAAGCAAAAAGGTAAGGATAACATGGGTTGCCTCCCATGAAGCGCTTCTTTAACGTCTTAAGCTTGACGATACCTGCGTTGTGGTGTCCAACTTAGTACCTCCTTCAAGTCAAGTAGCTTCTTCCACGATGAAAGTTGAGCTCCAAGAAACATCTTGGGAGAATGGTAGGCTAGCCAATGCACATTGATGCTTACATAACACTTGGTACCTTGGGGTGGCTTGCTACCTTTGAAATTTGGAACTTGAGGAAGATAGTAAGGTGAGGGGCCACCATTGAGCTCCATCGTCTCCAAGTTGGTGATGCCACTCGAAGAGTCTTCCGGGTCAAGGAGAGGTGGCTCCACTTCCATGACCACCTTATGAGGAGTAGAGTTGCATGTCTCCTTGGGTTCTTGGCACAAATACTTCATGACCAAGCAAGAAGATTGAAGAGCACTCACAATCTTTGGTGGCACCACAATAGGGTGGTGTTGTTCACTTTGTGCTCCACTCTCGATACCACCTCTTCTTGAAGAGTCTTCACAACATGTCTCACCTCTTCTAAAGTGTCATCATCCTCAAGTCTCCTTGATTCTTCTATCCAATCATCATCGTTACTTGGTGTGTGATGACACTCGATTTTACGTGATTATCAGCCTCATTTAAGTGACATTTCTTTGCTTAAGACATGGTTTTTAGGGTAGAATAGCGAATATTCAATCGATTGCCTTATCTCGTGCCATTTGTGTTACTTGGCCCGTTTCGGGTCTATTTGATGGTTTTCTAGTGTTTTTGTGTTAGCACAGGTTTTTGCCATCAAGTACGGTAGCCAAGGACGTGTCTTAGACGTGGGAACCCCGAAGAACCACACATAAATCAATCGAAGAAATCACTGAAATCAAAGAAAATGCCTGCCTCATTTACACATGTAGTTTCGGCGAAGGCACCCTTGGATTTTCGCCAAAACTGTAAGAAGGAATCAACTGCTTCAAGTATGAAGAAATTTTTGCCGAAATCACTCTACTATTTTCGGCGAAAATCCCAGTTCAAATCAGGAAATCTCGGGTTAATATAAATAGAGAACTCGGCGGCTGATTAAGGGGATCATCACTTTTTACAATGAACACACACAAACGACGACAGAGAGAGAGACAGGACGAGTAGATAGGGTTCGAGGAGCAGGAACGGATCGTGACGCCATCCATCCATCTCGAAGAGCCAGTGCTAGGAGTTTGAAATCCAGCAGATTGGAGCTGCCAGGAAACATCGAAATTAGGTTTTGCAGTTCTTCTCTGTCTTCCTACCTGAGATGTATTTCTTGTCTGTCTTCGATTCTTCTGTATTGAGTATGAGTAGATAAACTCGTGTAGCTTAGATTAGATGAACCCTAAGTGACCCAGGGCTTAAAGCGGTCACGGATCGGCGGTGATTAGATTCGAAATTCATTCAGTTTCATCTTGCATGTTTGATTTGTTCTTCGTTTTCTGTGTTTCTTGTCTGGTTTGGCCACCTAGATTAGATTCTTGTTAAGCTAAGGATAGAAGCGAACGCTCGCCTTACTTTAAAACACCAAATCGAACAAGTCAACCTTATAATTGGAGTGTGCCTTTCGTAGGAACCGATTAGGGTTGATCCATTGCTAGAGTAACTCATTAATCACTAGAATTTGCACCAGTTAAGTTAAGTCGTTGCGAGAGGCGACCGTACTCGGGCGGCTAATTAATCGTGGTAGCTAGATCGGATAGAGCAAACGTTTGCCAGTCTTAAACCTAAGGGTCAGGAGTTATGATGGTGTCTGTGAACTGAATGAACTAGAATCGAAAATCGCTGGTCTGTGACTGTTGTTGCCTTGGTGATCTAAGGGGAATTCGAAATCTAAGCTTGTCTATCATCTTTCTAGTCAATTAATCAATCTTCAATCTTTCTTCGGTTTAATTTTCATTTCTTCTTATTTTTGCATTCTTAGTATAGAAGTCGTGGAACTCACACCACGCACAACTTGTGTTTGAACTTGAATTAAAACTGTCAACTCCTTGGAGTAAGGAAGTAGAGGAAACCCCTGGAATACGATCTGCTATAGCCTTTATTAGCATTAGTAGTTTATTTGGTTGAACGCATCACAACGACACGCTCACCAAATTGGCGCCGTTGCCGGGGACTCTTCTACTTCGTTGAAAGAAGAGTTGGCATTTTTATTCTTCTACCTTCCATCTTTCATTTTCCATCACACTTCGATTTTACACCGGTTGTGTTTGTTTTTGTCTCGTGCAGATCATAGCAGGTACAGAAGCAGATCACTTCCGTTCCATCTTCCTTCACCACAATGGTTACTCTTAAAAGTGTTGCGGACTATAGTAAGCCGCGTGCATCTAATCTTCGATCACCCATCACTCGTGCCCTCTAATGACAATGATCCTGACTATGAGATTCAGATTCCTCTCCTGGAGCTAATTTCTAGGGACATACAATTCGAGGGAAGACCAGAAGATAACCCTTACACACACATAACCACCTTTCTAGCCGTTTGCGACACCTCCAAGTCTGGGAATCTCAATAAGAATGTGCTATATCTCCGAGCTTTCCCATTTTCTCTCAGAGGTGCAGCTAAACAATGGCTTAGCAGCAAACCGCCAGGTCATTACACTGAACCTGTCTTGGCGCCATATGTACCTAGGATTCCTTTTCCAAAAGCTGCAAGGAGCAAAGCCAAAGATCACGACACTCAGTATAAGAAATGGTACAATGTTCTTAAGACTGCAGAAATCAAGATACCAGTGACAGACGCTGTAGAGATTATACCACCACTTGGGAAGTTCTTTAAAGACCTTGTGAAGAAAGTGAAGAGTGGTGAGGTGTACTCTATCACGCTCACTAATGAATGCGCGTCTATTCTAGGTGCGCCATCTCCCATTCGACAGCCGCCACCACCCCCAGCTAAGTGTCCTGATCCCGGTTCTTTTACATTACCGTGCATTATTAATGGCATTCAAATTGATCGCAGCCTGGTTGATTCTGGTGCTTCTATTAATGTTATGCCTGTCTATCTATATGAAAAGCTGAATCTAGGGCAATTAAAACCGATTACTCTGCATCTCGTTTTAGCCGATAGGTCTGTCAAACGGCCTAGAGGTATAGTAGAAGATGTAACTGTTTGATGTGGTCCGTTTACTATACTGGCAGATTTTGTTGTTTTAGATACTCGTGAGCTAGACGGAACACTTATCCTAGGTCGACCTTTCTTAGCAACTGCTGGTGTGAATATAAATTGCAAACACGGCTTATTAACTTTAAGTGTAGGTCAAGAGAGTGTTGCATTCTGCATTAAAGATAGCATGAGATATTCTATTGCTCAAGATGATAAATGCTATGTTGTTTGATCCCTTAGAGACGGCCTCGGCCGACTCCTTTACTAATGCGTTATCTAGTGATCCGCTAGAGTTGTGTTTGATTTCAGGGATTGATAATGCGTTAGACGACCCAGAGCAGTGCTTATGGCAAGATGAGCTAGATGAACAAAAGGCAACATTCACACCCTTACATGCGCCTCCACACATCGAACCAGCTTCGAGTCGGATTACTACTTCATATGAGAATCCACCAGAACTTACTCTGAAGGAGCTGCCTGACCACCTAGAATATGCATTTCTGGGGAAGGACCGCCAGCTACCAGTCATCATCAGCTCCAATCTGACTCCTGAGCAGAAAGAGCAACTGATTGAGCTACTCAAGAAGCATGTCCGAGCTATTGCCTGGCAGTTGGCAGACATCAGAGGCATCTCTGAAACCTTCTGCAAACATCGGATAGTTGTTGATGAAGAATTCAAACCAGTCAGACAACCGCAACGCCGACTTAACCCTCAGATGCAGGAAGTCGTAAAGAAAGAAGTACTCAAGCTTCTAGATGCCGGTATCATCTATCCTATCGCCGACAGTCCTTGGGTCAGCCCGACTCAAGTCATCCCAAAGAAAGGAGGAATCACAGTCATCCCTAATCCAAAGGGTGAACTCATTCCCACCCGAACAGTTACAGGATGGAGAGTCTGCATCGATTATCGACGACTAAATGATGCCACCAAGAAGGATCACTTTCCACTGCGTTCATTGATCAGATGCTTGAACGATTGGCTGGTCATGAATACTACTGCTTCTTAGACGGATGTCCGGTTACTTTCAGATCCCCATTGAGCTTGCTGATCAAGAGAAGACGACCTTCACATGCCCGTTCGATCATGCTGCTCTGCGCCATTTATTAGCCAAGCAGGATTCAAAGCCACGTCTCATCCGGTGGATCCTTCTCCTCCAAGAGTTCGACATAGAAATTAAAGACAAGAAAGGAGCAGAGAACTTAGCAGCAGATCATCTTTCGCGCCTCGAGGAATCACAAACAGGTAAGTCTACTACCCCTATCAATGATTCGTTCCCTGACGAGCTGTTGCGTGTTGAGACATATGAACAGGTTAATAGCATAGCTATCGAGCCCTGGGCAATTCCTCACGCTCAAGATCTGAGTAATGCCGCCGATTCAGATGAGCCTTGGTATGCAACTTTGGCTAACTATCTCTCACACAGCATTGTACCTCCTGAACTGGATTTCAATGCACGCAAAAAGCTCTTTAAAGAAGCCAAGTCATACTTCTGGGATGAGCCTTTCTTATACCGCATCAGTCTTGACGGATGATCCGGAGATGTGTCTCTTACATTGAAGCTGCAGACATCATGCGTAAGTGCCACGAAGGACAGTTCGGAGGACACTTCGGAGGCAACCGCACGGCGAGAAAGGTACTCGAAACAGGTTTCTACTGGCCCTCAATTTTTAGTGATTGTGATGTTTATGCTCGACGTTGTGATGCATGCCAGCGATCAGGTAACATTTCCAACCGTAATGAGATGCCCCAAATTGTTTCGTTAACCGTTGAAATTTTTGATGTTTGGGGGATTGATTTTATGGGTCCGTTCACACCCTCCAACGGAAACAAGTACATTCTTGTAGCCGTTGATTACGTTTCTAAGTGGGCTGAGGCTGAAGCTTTACCCACTAATGATTCTAGAGTGGTGGGTCGGTTCCTTACTCGTCTTTTCACCGTTTTGGTTCACCGCGCTTCATCATAAGCGATAGGGGTACCCACTTCCACGGACAATTCGATCGGGTGTGCAAACGCTTTGGTGTCACCCACCAAATGTCCACGGCTTATCATCCTCAAGCGAATGGTCAAGCGGAAGTGACGAATCGTGAGCTCAAGCGGATTCTTGATAGAACAGTTGGCCGGTCTCGCAAGGACTGGTCATCTAAGCTCAATGATGCCTTATGGGCATATCGAAACTGCCTACAAGACTCCCATCGGTACCTCACCGTATCAGCTGGTCTATGGCAAGTCATGTCATTTACCAGTTGAGCTTGAGCACAAGGCATTCTGGGCTAACAAAGAGTTGAATATGAGCTATGCAGTAGCAGGTAATAACCGCCATGACCAGATCGCTGAGCTTGAGGAGCACCGTCTCCACGCTTATGAGAGCACAAAGCTATACAAAGAACGCACGAAGAGAATTCATGACTCTCAGTTGAAGACGATCAAGCAGTTCTACCCGGGAGAGGAAGTGCTCTTATATAATTCTCGATTAAAGCTCTTTCCGGGAAAGTTGAAATCTTGATGGTCTGGCCCTTATACCGTGGTCCGACAGACACCCTTAGGCAGCGTCTACATTAAATTGCACGATCAAGAGCCGTTTGTGGTCAATGGGCATAGGCTTAAGAAGTATCTGCAAGGGTTAGCCATATCCTCCATAGACGTGCACTACCTCGTTTTGGAATCCTGACACGAATCCAGGTATCGTCTGGCTCACGGACGTTAAACAAGAGCGCTTCGTGGGAGGCAACCCACGGCTGGAGTCAGTTATTTTTACAGTTGAGTCGTTTTGTGTTAAAAAAAAAACCCTCCGCCATTTTCAAAGCAGTTTCGGCGAAAACATGTCCACATTTTCGCCGAAACCATGTGTTCAATTCCACCTGATCCTCCTGTCCATACTTTTCGAACCGAAAACCCAAATCCTTCGCCGAAACGATTTCTTCCATTCTAACTACCATTTTGCCGAAAATCCTACTTTCTTTTCGCCAAAAATTCTGGTTCAAATACCCCTGTTCCACCTGTCTATCATTTTTGCCGAAACTTAGCTCTCCTTTTCGCCGAAATCACCATGTTTTCCTTCGACTATATAAGCAGCCCCCCTATTCTTTTCGGCCCCTTCACACCCGAAAACGTCCACTTTTCCCCCTTCCCTGCTTTGAGATCGCCGCCAGCCCGCCCGATCGCCCGTCCGCCGCCGCCGCCCCACTGTACAGTAGCCGCCGCCCATCTCCTGTTCCTTGCCCCCTGTTTCAAAACCCTAGAATCAGTGTTTTTTCAGCTCCAGTTCCGGCCGACCTAATTTTCCAGTTTTTCCCCGTTTTCGTGGATTTCCAATGTTTTCTCGAATCATGTCTTCACGGTTAGTTGTTCAGCCTTTGATTGTGCATTTTTTGGCTTTTTGACTTTCAGTTTTTGGCATGGTTGACTAGGGTTGACTTTTAGGTTCTCCCTCATTCTTCATATGTGCTTTATCGGTATCAATCGGCTAGGTTTTGGTGTTGTTTCGTGGCCTTTTCCGGATTGTGATCTGTTGTCGGTGTGATCGTGTTAATGAATCGTTCCATTATTCATGCCTGCCTCATGAATTGATAGTTATTCAATGATATATCTTGATTCTATGATAACTCGGTTACTTAGTACCCCAACGTGTCACCTTAAGTGTGGGGTAAGAGTCTTGTATTCTAATGCTGGTCATCTCTGAGTTATGTTTTACAGGGCTCCCAAGCGTTTTAAGACTACCAGTGCAGATAGAGCACAGCGATCCTCAGCTCGCCAGAGCAGGACACCACCTCCTCGTCGACCCGCACCAGCTGCACAGAAATCGACAGTTGTGGCCATCATCCCCGAGGATGCACCTACCCCTGCGACTCCCATTTCCTCTATTCCTACACCTGCCAATGGGGCCGTGCATCCTTTCATCGCCGCCATGGAGCCGCACCAGCTCGAGGTCTTTCTGAAGATCAAAGACATCCCTCCGGCTAAGGTGGCAGTTCTGTCTCTTGACAGTCTCAAAGCGCACAACCCGGCTTGGCACTCGACAATTGACACCGCTCTTAATAAAGCCGGATTGCGAGTGCTGACCACTCATGGATCCCCATACCCGCTTGTCGCACTCCAGGAGTTCTAGAGTTCATTTGGCGCCTCACCCCGAAGCCCTTTCGTGAGCAGAAATTCGTTTCCTTTCGCCTCGGTGGTGTTCTTCATGAGAAGTCCCTTCGCGAGTTCGGCCGCTTGCTGGATCCGCACGTCAATTTCGATACTGCATTAGCTGGCTTTGAGGACACATACTCCATCACCAGTGCTCCTTACCCGGATGTGTGGAAATGGGCCTGCTGCGAGGATGAGAGCTCACCTATCGTCCACCCCACGGTCGGTGACATCTTCCACCCTGTTCTCAAATTCTTGCATTATGTTTGGGTACAGTCTCTGTGTTTTTGCAGCAAGACGAGCCGCCACCACGTTTCTCTGGAGGAGCTTGTATTATTCCGTGCTTTAGAGGAGGATGCTAACCTGCACCCCGGCTGGTGGCTTGCACGATTCTTTCACAAGCGCACTACCGCCAAGAAGCTTCCTACTGAGCTTCCAGGAGGTCCCTTCATTTCAATTCTGATCGACAACCTCCAGCTCGGTGATAAATGGAGCCCTGATATTCCTCGCATCCCGATTGAACATATAGGCGCTGAACTTGCCTTAGCACGGCGCATCGACCTTTCAGAGACTATTGAGCATTGCACATCGCTCCCTCATCGCACGACCCAGCCAGTTGACCGCCCACCGTCGCGAGCGCAAATCACAGCAGAGATGAATGAAAGGCTGGCGCGTATTGAGAAGTGGTAGCTAGATTACTCGGCTGGTTCGTTACAATGGCAGAAGGACCGAATAGCACATGAGGAGACTCAGAACGAGCGTTGGTCCACTCTACAGCAATTCATGGCCGACCAGTCAGCCAGACACCAGGACGAGCTCGCTTGGCGACAGCAGATGGAACAGCGTTTCGGCGCAACCTCCATTCATCCCCCCTCCCACGGGACAGTGATCAGGTTGTTTCTATCCTTTTCCTTTTCTTTTCTTTCTTCTTTTCGGGCTTCCACCCATTTTTGTTCTGTGCGGATCCGGGACACTTGTCCCGGTGTCCTTTTGATCTTTTTGTTGTTTGTGTTTTGTAGGATTTTGAGTAGCTCTGCTCCGCTCCGGACTCTCCGTGTTCATCCACTACACCGACCATCTCCTTACAGGTTCTTCGTCTATCTCTCCTCTAGTTAGTCCTGTGAGGACACAGAATAGTTCAAGTGTGGGGTAGGGTGTTAGATAACCATGCATGATCTTGATTGCCTATATCTTTGTGTGTGCCTCGTGATTCCTGTCTAGTTCTCTAGCATCGAATTGCTCAATTCTTGACTTTGGATGTTAAATTGACTTCAATTTTGAACAATGACGTCTAGACTGTTCCACTTAGAACCTGTAACCAACGTGTCAGAACTGATATTAAATGGGTCTAGGTCACAACAGATCATAAATCACTTTGTAGTTGGAACTGGAATTAATTGAATCAATTAACTTGTTAACAACAAAGCTCGATAACACCGTTCTAAGATGATAAATGCCAGCTTCTTCCATATTTTCACTCCATATTTGATCACCTGTGATTGTGGCTTGAGATTAGATGGAAATCCAATTCGAAATCTTGTGTAAAAAGTTATAACTAGCTAGGATTAAGTGGCTAAATGGTGAAATCAAGTGATTGAGTGAATCAAATCAATGCTAAGTTCTTTAAAGTGCTGAAAAAAAAAGCTAGGCAAGCCCGACACCTAAGTGAAGTGTTCGGGTTGAGCACTAGCATAAGCACAAATACTGTGAGCTAGGCAGGTCCAACACCTAAGTGAAGTGTTTGGTATCGAGCACTAGTATGCAGTGAAGAAATTAAAAGAAAGTTTGAACTTGAAATAAATCATTGTTTAAATCGGTCCTAGCTAGAACGTGTAACGTACAGATCTAGAAACGGATGAAGTCGAGTCGATAGCCACGTCACTCTTCCTACCTCCGCACCCACATCATGGCTAGAGCTTAAAATCTTTTTGATTAGAATTGGTGTTATCGTAGTCGGTTAATCATGACTATCTGTTTTGCTAAGAAACGATCTTATTAAAACCACTACTTGAAGTGTGCAGAAATCAGTGTGATCGAAAACTTGTTGGTTGATGTTCTTGCATGTGTAGGTCACTCTTTCTACGTGGAACAGTCTAAACCAAATTGTTAGAATTGAATCTTAGTTAATCTCGTAGCATTTATGAATTTGAGTGTGGTTCTATTCAGTGTGCTTGAGGACAAGCAAAAGCTTAAGTGTGGGGTATTTGATGACACTCGATTTTACGTGATTATCAGTCTCATTTAAGCGACATTTCTTTGCTTAAGACATGGTTTTTAGGGTAGAATAGCGAATATTCAATCGATTGCCTTATCTCGTGCCATTTGTGTTACCTTGGCCCGTTTCGGGTCTATTTGATGGTTTTCTAGTGTTTTTGTGTTAGCACAGGTTTTTTCCATCAAGTACGGTAGCCAAGGACGTGTCTTAGACGTGGGAACCCCAAAGAACCACACATAAATCAATCGGAGAAATCACTGAAATCAAAGAAAATGCCTGCCTCATTTACACATGTAGTTTCGGCGAAGGCACCCTTGGATTTTCGCCGAAACTGTAAGAAGGAATCAATTGCTTCAAGTATGAAGAAATTTTCGCCGAAATCACTCTACTATTTTCGGCGAAAATCCCAGTTCAAATCAGGAAATCTCGAGTTAATATAAATAGAGAACTCGGCGGCTGATTAAGGGGGATCATCACTTTTTACAACTGAACAACACAAACGACGACAGAGAGAGAGAGAGGACGAGTAGATAGGGTTCGAGGAGCAGGAGCGGATCGTGACGCCATCCATCCATCTCGAAGAGCCAGTGCTAGGAGTTTTAAATCCAGCAGATTGGAGCTGCCAGGAAACATCGAAATTAGGTTTTGCAGTTCTTCTCTGTCTTCCTACCTGAGATGTATTTCTTGTCTGTCTTTGATTCTTCTGTATTGAGTATGAGTAGATAAACTCGTGTAGCTTAGATTAGATGAACCCTAAGTGACCCAGGGCTTAAAGCGGTCACGGATCAGCGGTGATTAGATTCGAAATTCATTCAGTTTCATCTTGCATGTTTGATTTGTTCTTCGTTTTCTGTGTTTCTTGTCTGGTTTGGCCACCTAGATTAGATTCTTGTTAAGCTAAGGATAGAAGCGAACGCTCGCCTTACTTTAAAACACCAAATCGAACAGTCAACCTTATAATTGGAGTGTGCCTTTCGTAGGAACCGATTATGGTTGATCCATTGCTAGAGTAACTCATTAATCACTAGAATTTGCACCAGTTAAGTTAAGTCGTTGCGAGAGGCGACCGTACCCGGGCGGCTAATTAATCGTGGTAGCTAGATCGGATAGAGCGAACGTTCGCCAGTCTTAAACCTAAGGGTCAGGAGTTATGATGGTGTCTGTGAACTGAATGAACTAGAATCGAAAATCGCTGGTCTGTGACTGTTGTTGCCTTGGTGATCTAAGGGGAATTCGAAATCTAAGCTTGTCTGTCATCTTTCTAGTCAATTAATCAATCTTCAATCTTTCTTCGGTTTAATTTTCATTTCTTCTTATTTTTGCATTCTTAGTATAGAAGTCGTGGAACTCACACCACGCACAACTTGTGTTTGAACTTGAATTAAAACTGTCAACTCCTTGGAGTAAGGAAGTAGAGGAAACCCCTGGATACGATCTGCTATAGCCTTTTATTAGCATTAGTAGTTTATTTTGTTGAACGCATCACAACGACACGCTCACCAGTGTGTTCTTGGGAAGAACATGTTCTTCAATCGCCTCCACTACCAAATCTTCTTCCGTGTCAAGCTCTTCGGGTTCACAAGTGTCATCTTCATCATCATAAACATACTCCATCTTAGCGGGCTGACTTTCATTGTCAAGAATATCCTTGATGAGCTCCATACTTTGAGCTAGGCGATTAACACAGTTCGCATTGTCTTCCGCCATTTGCAAGATCTCTAGCATGGAAGGAGGGGGAGAGTGTTGCTCCACCTTATGGGGTTGACGTTCATTTTCAAGCATCCCATTGATGTGCGCCATGCTTTGTGCTAAGCGATTAAGTTGGTTCGCATTGTCTTCCGCAATCTTCAAAGCTTCCTCAAGCGTGGGAAAAGGTGGAGAAGGCTCCTCATAACTTATGAACTCCTCTCGAGGACGCTCGCTTTCTCTAACCATCTTAAAGAGCTCCTCTAGCATGGAAGGTGGTGGAGAATGTTGTTCATGACTTGTGAAATCCTCTTGATAATACTCCAGCAAGATTTGATGGTAGGGTGGAGATGGATAAGGACATTGCTCATTCCACATGGGTGTTGAAGCTTGTTGTTCTTGACTCCACCATTGGTCATCTTCCTCACAAGTTTCTTGGTAGTAGTTGGATGGAGTAGGATGACCATAGTATGGGTTAGGAGATGGATTCCACCCTTGATAGGAACCATAACCATTACTTCCATTCCACGAGTTCATCTTACTTGCAACCTTGCTACCATGAACTAAATGAGGTAGAGAACGGATTGGTGGATCAATGACTTGGTACCTACACACAAGCTCAACAAACACAACCAAGTAATACAACAATGCGGGATAACAAAACCATACAAACTAATAAAAAGAAGCAAAACTAAAACGGAGGGAAGTGAATAGAACGGTCCACTACTAAATGCTTTCTTAGGATTGAGAAAGTTCCCCGGCAACGGCGCCAAAAACTTGATGTGCAAGATTTAACTCACAACATACAAGGTCGTATTCCACGAGGGCTCTCTCAAAAGCTAATACTCACACGGTTGATGGACGGTCTATTCAATTAAAATTGGTTTTAGTTTGGAAAAGAAATAAAATCATAAAGGAAATTGAAACAAGAAAGCAAATCAAAATGGTGCAAATCAAAGGTAAAGGAGGTTCACTTGGAAAGATAGCTTCATCATGCTCAAGAGGAACAAATGCACAAACAAGCCAAACATGATCGAGGATGCAATCGAATGACCACGAAATCCCTTCTATAGACTCAATGCACTCTCGTCGCACCAAATCCCTATCCTATAACCACTCAACCTAGGCTCTCGCTCTCAAGCTAAGTGACTAAGGATGCATTAAAGGTGTTTGATGAAATGCCAAGCTACAAAACCCTCTCCTATGACTCTATGACCACTAGGCTAGACACCACACTCTCATGTCAATGTCCTAACACTAAGAGAATCATCAAAAGACTAATCAAAGTTCAATTGAATGAAAAACCTAATGCACACCAACTGTTCGATAAAATGCACAAGTGAGAAATCATGCAACTATGGTTGAATTGAGATGATCTAATCTCTTAGAACACACTCCCTTCAATCCCTAGACCTACAATCCATGTAATCCAAGCACTCTCATGCATTACATTACAAATAATAGACCAATCAAGCCATAGCCATCAATGGAATTAACAACAAGTCATAGAGACCATCTTCTTACAATCCAAGATCAATCATGCAAGTTTATACAATTAACTCTATCCTAGCACAACTATCTATCAGTCCAAGAGAACCAAGAAATCAGCCACATGGCCAAGGAAATGAGGAGAGAGAAAGAAAGATGATCACCAAGAACACATGGCAATCCTCCTCTTGCACAGCTCCTCTCCAAGGTTGGGGCTTCAATCCAAGCTCTACTTTGATTTGCACCTTGCTCTAGGGTTGTGAAGGATTGGTTGATGAGGAGAAAGTGTTGGAGAAGTTGAGAGGAAAGAGGGATGAGATCGGCGAGTGTAAAATATTACATTGAGCTCCCTCTTTTTAATTCGCCTCCTTCCTCTTTATATATTGCACCGGACAACACTGGAATTTTCGGCGAAAATGATGTAATATTTTCGCCGAAATTACCCTTTGAAAACACCGAACGGCTGCTGCATTTCTTCTAAAGTTTTTGGCGAAAACTTTGAATGTTTTCGCCGAAAATATCTTCAATGATCAAAGGTCTTTCGTCTGCTTAGAGTTTTCGGTTTGAGAACTCTAGGTTCTCGCCGAAAACTTCTTCAGCTGAAAGTGCATTTTCTTCGGTTTTGCAACGTCCATATCTCCTCCGTCCTAACTCAGATTGACCTCCCGTTTGATCCCACCTGCTCCTTGTCACTAGTACTTCAATGCCATGACCTGAAAATACAAAGAAAACAGCTCCAATAGACAAGGAAATGGCCTCAAAGTAGCAACCGGACAACAAATGGACACTTAGCACAAAACATCAATAAAAGCATATTAAGCATGGCATTTAAGGATCAAACACGGGCATTTCATAGGTCAATCGAGGACTTAAAATGCACTAAATATGATCACATCACTCTCGCTCTCAAGCTAAGTGACTAAGGATGCATTAAAAGTGTTTGATGAAATGCCAAGCTACAAAACCCTCTCCCATGATTCTGTGACCACTAGGCTAGACACCACACTCTCATGTAAATGTCCTAACACTAAGAGAATCATCAAAAGACTAATCAAAGTTCAATTGAATGAAAAACCTAATGCACACCAAGTGTTCGAGAAAATGCACAAGAGAGAAATCATGCAACTATGGTTGAATTGAGATGATCTAATCTCTTAGAACATGCTCTCTTCAATCCCTAGACCTACAAACCATGTAATCTAAGCACTCTCATGCATTACATCACAAAGGATAGACCAAATCAAGCACATAACATAATTTGGACTTGAAAAAAGTCTAGAGATCATCTTCTTACAATCCAAGATCAATCATGGCATATTTGTACAATCAACCTCTATCATAGCACAACTATCTATCAATCCAAGGAAACCTAGGAAATCAGCCACACATGGCCAAGGGTACAAAAGAGAAAAGAAAGAGAGATGGTCACCAAGAGCTCCATGGCAATCCTCTTCTTGCAAGCTCCTCTCCTAAGGATGTGGACTTCAATCCAAGCTCATTTACTTTGAGTTGCACCTTCCTCTAGGGTTGTGGATTGGAGATGAGGAGAAAAGTGGTTCAGAAGTTGAGAGAAAAGAGGTGAGAGGCATTTTTGTCGAAGGCTGAATAATGATGATTTTCAAAATTTCCATCGCCTTCACTTTAAATACACTGCTGGAAAAGCCCTGAATTTTGGGAAGTTTTCGCCGAAAATTTCTTTGCAAATCACCGAGCAACTTTGTCATTTCTTCATAGGTTTTCGGCGAAAACTCAGAAAGTTTTCGCCGAAAACTTCTTCACAAATCGGACATCAGCCTCCTGGAAATCCACTGTTTGTGAACGCCGAGGGTTTTCGGTGAGAACTATAAGGTTCTCGCCGAAAACTTAAGTATGAAGCTGTGCACTTTTCTCGATTTTGCAACGGCCATATCTCCTCCGTCCTAGCTCCGATTGACCTCCCGTTTGATCCTACGTGCTCCTCATCACCAGTACTTCAATGCCAAATCATAAAAATGCAAAGAAAATAACTCCAATAGATACTGAATTGGCCTCAAAGTGACAACCGGACAACAAAAGAGCACTTTGCATAAAACTTCGATAAAAGCATATTTAATCACGGCAAAATGAGATCAAAAATGGGAGATCCTTAAGCTAATCGAGGGCTTAAAATGCACTAAATAACGTCACATCAAATTCCCCTACGACTAAGCTTTGCTTGTCCTCAAGCAAATGAATTAGAAAACATCCAAGTTCACAAATGACAAGATCGGTCCCATTGAGATTCAAGCAATAACAATTTGGCTTAAACTGTTCCACGAACAAACTTAACCTACACATGCAAGAACATCAACCAAACAAGTCTAAACCTCACTATTTGATGCACACTCCAAGTAGTGGTTAATTTAGATACAGAAAAAACCGACCACGACAACACCAACTCTAATCAAAAGGACTTAAACTCGGGAGATGGAACGGATTAGGTGGGGGTAGGAAATATATGGAAAGTGGTGAGTGATCGTGATGTGGCTATCGACTCGACTTCGTCCGCCTCTAGATCTGCACTTTACAAGCTCTAGCTAGGATCATTTTGACAAGGGCCACTTTTGAGAACTCTTTTTTTTCTTTTTTTTTCCTACTGCATACTAGTGCTCGATCCAACACTTCACTTAGGTGTTGAACCTGCCTAGCTCACAGCCTTTGCCTTTGCTAGTGTTCAACCTGACACTTCACTTAGGTGCCGAGCTTGCCTAGCTTTTCTTTTCTTTTGAGCATTTTCTTTTGAACATTTTCTTCACACATTAGCCACTTGATCCTCAGCCCCTTACAACTTCCACACAAGATTCCGAATTGGATTTCCGTCTAATCTCAAGCCACAATCACGAGGGATCAAAAAGGTGATGAAAAACATGGAATAGGGTGAAAATGTGTATGATCCAACAAACAGGCCAAGGCTCAACGGGGTTATCCTAAAGGATAATGATTCGGGTAGGCATTTTGGCTGAATGAGGTGAACTTCTAATTGTCTTTATCATCTTAGAACGATGTTATCGAGCGGTACAAAAACACGTATCAAACCAATCAACCAACATACAATAGTGATAAAATCTCTGCTTTGGCCTAGACTCATTTGAAATTAGTGCTAACATGCTGGTTAAAGGTTTTAAGTGGAACAGTCTAAACATCATTGTGAAAGATTGAAGTCAATTAAACACCAAAAGTCAAGAACCGAATGATTATACGATAGAGGAATTTGGAAACAATCAAGATCATGCAAATCAAACAAAGCATAGCATTACATCTCTACCACAAATAATCACACCAAACCTCAAACTCCCCTACGACTAACGGGAGCATTGTCCTCAATGATCAAGAGAGAGAGGGTAAGGTGGAACGAAATTACCGCGTTGGTAGAGAGGAGCATAGGACCTAATAGTAGTGAAAGAGTTCCATGATGATCCTTGGTGAAGAGTGATCCCAATTGCTTGCCAAACCTTATTCAAAAAGCTAAAACAACACAAAAACCTCAAACAACAATTAAAAGCGAAAAATTAAAGATAACATGGGGTGCCTCCCAAGAAGCGCTTGGTTACCGTCTTAAGCTCGACGATACCTGCGTTATGGTGTCCAACTTAGTACCTCTTTGATGTCAAGTAGCTTCTTCCACGATGAAAGTTGAGCTCCAAGAAACATCTTGGGAGAATGGTAGACTAGCCAATGCACATTGATGCTTGTATAACACTTGGTACCTTGGGGTGGCTTGCTACCTTTGAGTTTCAAAGCTTGAGGAAGAAAGTATGGTAGGGGGCACCATTTAGCTCCATCGTCTCCAAGTTGGTGATGCCACTCAAGGAGTCTTCTAGTTCAAGCATGGGCGGCTCCTCTTCCATTATCACCTTAGGGGGGGTAGAGATGCATGTCTCCTTGGGTTCTTGGCACAAATACTTCATGGCCAAGCAAGAAAATTGAAGAGTACTCACAATCTTTGGCGGCACCACAATAGGGTGGTGTTGTTCACTTTCGTGCTCCACTCTCGGTACTACCTCTTCTTGAAGAGTCTTCACAACATGTCTCACCTCCTCTAAAGTGTCATCACCCTCAAGTCTCATTGGTTCTTCTATCCCCACATCATCGTTACTTGGTGTGTCCTCGGGAAGAACATGTTCCTCAATCGCCTCCACTACCAAATCTTCTTCCGTGTCAAGCTCTTCGGATTCACAAGTGTCATCTTCATCATCATAAACGTACTCCACCTTCTTGGGCTGATTCTCATTCTCTAGAGCTTCCATGATGAGATTCATGCTTTGAGCTAGGCGATTGAGCCGAGCCGCGTTGTCGTCCGCAATCTTCGAGAACTCCTCTAGCATGGATGGAGGGGGAGAGTGTTGCTCCACCTTATGGGGTTGACGTTCATTTTCAAGCATCCCATTGATGTGCGCCATGCTTTGTGCTAAGCGATTAAGTTGGTTTGCATTGTCTTCCGCAATCTTCAAAGCTTCCTCAAGCGTGGGAAAAGGTGGAGGAGGTTCCTCATAGCTTACGAACTCCTCTCGAGGACGCTCACTTTCCTTCACCGTTTTCAAGAGCTCCTCTAGCATAGAAGGATGTTGAGAATGTTGTTCATGACTTGTGAAATCCTCTTGATAATACTCCGGCAAGACTTGATGGTAGGGTGGAGATGGATAGGGACATTGCACATTCCACATGGGTGTTGAAGCTTGTTGATCTTGATCCCACCATTGGCTATCTCCCTCATAAGTTCCTTGGTAGTAGTTGGAAGGAGTAGGATGACCATAATATGGATTAGGAGATGGATTACACCCTTGATAGGTACCATAACCTTGATTTCCATGCCACAAGTTCATCGTGCTTGCAACCTTGCTCCCATGAACTAGATGAGGTGGAGAAAGGATAGGTGGATAAGGGACCTACAAACACGCACAACAAACACAACCAAGTAGTACAACAATGCGGGATAACAAAACCACAAAAACAAATAACAAAGAAGCAAAACTAAAACGGAAGGAAGTGAATTGAACGGTACACTACTAAGTGCTTTCAAAGGATTGAGAAAGGTCCCCGGCAACGGCGCCAAAAACTTGATGTGCAAGATTTCACTCACAACTATCAAGGTCGTATTCCACGAGGGCTCTCTCAAAAGCTACTACTCACACGGTTCATGGACGGTCTATTCATTTGAAAGAAGTTTTGGTTTAAAAAAGGAACAAAAGAAAACATAAAGAAAACTAAACAAACAAACAAAGCGGTGCAACACAAAGATAAAGGAGGTTCACTTGGAAAGATAGCTTCATCATGCTCAAGAGGAACAAATGCACAAACAAACCAAACATGATCGAGGTTGCAATCGAATGACCACGCAAATCCATTATATAGACTCAATCCACTCTCGTAGCACTAAGTTCCTATCCTTCGACCACTCAACCTAGGCTCTCGCTCTCAAGCTAAGTGACTAAGGATGCATTAAAGGTGTTTGATGAAATGCCAAGCTACAAAACCCTCTCCTATGACTCTATGACCACTAGGCTAGACACCACACTCTCATGTCAATGTCCTAACACTAAAAGAATCATCAATAGACTAATCAAAGTTCAATTGAATGAAAAACCTAATGCACACCAAGTGTTCGATAAAATGCACAAGAGAGAAATCATGCAACTATGGTTGAATTGAGATGATCTAATCTCTTAGAACATGCTCTCTTCAATCCCTAGACCTACAAACCATGTAATCTAAGCACTCTCATGCATTACATCAAAAGGATAGACCAAATCAAGCACATAACATAATTTGGAATTGAAAACAAGTCTAGAGATCATCTTCTTACAATCCAAGATCAATCATGGCATATTTGTACAATCAACCTCTATCATAGCACAACTATCTATCAATCCAAGGAAACCTAGGAAATCAGCCACACATGGCCAAGGGTACAAAAGAGAAAGAAAGAGAGATGGTCACCAAGAGCTCCATGGCAATCCTCTTCTTGCAAGCTCCTCTCCCAAGGATGTGGACTTCAATCCAAGCTCCTTTACTTTGAGTTGCACCTTGCTCTAGGGTTGTGGATTGGAGATGAGGAGAAAAGTGGTTCAGAAGTTGAGAGAAAAGAGGTGAGAGGTGTTTTTGTCGAAGGCTGAATAATGATGATTTTCAAAATTTCCACCGCCTTCACTTTAAATACACTGCTGGAAAAGTCCTGAGTTTTCGGAGAAAACTTCCCAAGTTTTCGCCGAAAATTTCTTTGCAAATCACTGAGCAACTTTGTCATTTCTTCATAGGTTTTCGGCGAAAACTCAGAAAGTTTTTGCTGAAAACTTCTTCACAAATCGGACATCAGCCTCCTGGAAATCCACTGTTTGTGAACGCCGAGGGTTTTCGGCGAGAACTATAAGGTTCTCGCCGAAAACTTAAGTATGAAGTTGTGCACTTTTCTCAATTTTGCAACGGTCATATCTCCTCCGTCCTAGCTCCGATTGACCTCCCGTTTGATCCTACATGCTCCTTGTCACCAGTACTTCAATGCCAAATCCTGAAAATGCAAAGAAAACAACTCCAATAGATACGGAATTGGCCTCAAATTGGCAACCGGACAACAAAAGAGCACTTTGCATAAAACTTCGATAAAAGCATATTTAATCACGGCAAAATGAGATCAAACATGGGAGATCCTTAAGCTAATCGAGGGCTTAAAATGCAGTAAATAATGTCACATCAGTAAGTGGGAAGGGGAAGAGCGTCATTTTCCCCAAAACTGAGTTTTCTTTTTCCCAATTTTTCTAAAAGTTGGATTTTCTTGTACTGTTAGAAGAGATAGTGGTTTTCATTGTCGTGCAATTTAAGTGTAGGGTTCCATCTTGTTTTAGGAGTGCTTGGTTGCCATGTACATCATGCTAGGACCTAAGGTTCATTTTTCTCAATTCGTTTTAGTAGGAGCATTTGACTTGATTGAGTTAATTGCTTGAGGACAAGCAAGGTTTAAGCGTGGGGTGATTTAAAACTCAATATCTTTACTGTTAGAAGAGACAGTGGTTTTTATTGTCGTGCAATTTAAGTGTAGGGTTCCATCTTGTTTTAGGAGTGCTTGGTTGCCCTCTACATCGTGCTAGGACCTAAGGTTCATTTTTCTCGATTTGTTTCAGTAGGAGCATTTGTCTTGATTGAGTTAATTGCTTGAGGACAAGCAAGGTTTAAGCGTGGGGTGATTTGCAAGGAAAATGTATAACCTCCCCCCCCCCTACTTAACTACCTATTCTAGGAGTTTTGGCCCATTTCCCGTCGTTTTCGTGGTGTTTTAGCTTGTGTTGACACTTTGACTGTTTGAGGCGACAAGAGACTTTCATAGTCCATTTTCACCTTCTTCCAAGTGTTTTTTATGCCATTTCAGGTTGCGCCATGGGATATTTCTAAACAACATTTCACTCGGTCCATACGGCGACCCAATCGGAGGTTCGTAGCTACTGGAATGATCGCTTGAAGTTGGGGTCTGGAAGTAGTGTGCAGTCGCTAGGGAGTCGGTCGTGCCCTACCAGCGGTTACCATGATTTTGGGGAATTTAGCACGTTCTTGGCCAAAGGTTTTGAACAAAATGAGAGTTAGAGAGGGGTAAGGCCGCGTAGCCTCAAATACACTAACCCGCGGCCAACACCACCCCACCCCCCCCCCCCCCCACCCCGCGCCCGACCACCCACTGCGGTCGCAGCCACCTATTTTCCGCACTATATCAATAACCAAACTTGGGTATTTTGAAGGGAGTTCGACTTTGGGTTTCTTCTAAAGCGATTTTGACGAAGGAAGGGTCTCTTCACCTCCATTGAAGCTCCTCCCAATGGCTCAACACCACCATCCATCCATTACAAGTCCATAGAGAGTTAAGGATGTCTCTTTTCTTCACTCTTTTGTGTAGATGTGTAGTTGTTCTTCCTTTCTCCATGGTACACTAAGTTTCTAGGATTTGGGTTTATAGAGTGGAAGCAAGCCTTCTAATTTCATTTCTCTATTATTGATTGTTGTGCCCAATTTGAACCACATTATGTGTAATTGTGTTGATTGTGAGATAAGGCACAAGTGTTTACCCATGTTTGAATGGTTCTTTTGATCCTAAATTGCATAGTTTCTTCCGAGTAACCATTTACACTAGCTTAGCTGGATACTAATTTTGCATAGGAAGTAGAGTATGATTATATTTTTGTATAACAGAGTACCTTATAAGCACATATACAATTGCATGATGAAATCAATATTCTCAGACACTTCAACCTGCATAGTAATTGTTGATCACCGGTCTGTTTAACACATACATTGCATATTACTGTAAAACTGGCAGAACAAGAAACATTGTAGTAATATCATCGTGTGCTGCCTCAAGCACTTCATATACGTACGACCATGCATATTTCTTTTTCATCGGGTGAGCACATATACACTACACGTCTATTACAAGGGAAGTGGCATTGCCCTTTACAAAAAAATTAGTACATTGTTAACACGAAATGAGAAGCCACGAAATTAGGCCAGTCTCAACGATCATGATCCACAGCATATTACAACACACAAAGACGTGACGATTGAAATCAGGGATAACTCGTTCAGAATCTGTAGACAAAATTTGAAATGATCCGGTTGATTCATTCGAGTAATTAAACGTTTTATAATTAGTAAACTCAATTTAAGTGTTTAAGCAGGGACTGCTTCAACGAGAACGGCGAAGTAGAACTTGGTAGTGATGAGGCCTCTCTTACTTATTTTCCATCCAACCTTGTTCAAAGCTCTCTCGACATCTGCCTCAGAGTGGAGATACGCCCTGGTTGCCTTTGAAGGACCTGGAAACAACTCCCCTATTCTCTTGAGAAGATCGTAGTAGAATGTCTTGGGTGCAAAGCTTAATATCAACCTACTCTCCGCCAGTGACGCCAGATGTGAAATCATCCCATCTGCTTTATTCTGCGGATAATGTATCAACACGTCCAGGCATATCACCGTGTTGTATTTACCTTGTAAGCTCTCCAGATCCTTCACTTCGAATTTCGGCATTACTACTACTTCTTCTTCATTTCCATTTTGAGTTTTACTACTCTGAGTCTGACCCAGCAGCTGCTCTTTCGCCTGCGTTACCCTTTTAATTAGCTTAGCTACCACCAATCAACAACATATATATGGTTTCTGCTTTCCCCCTAGGATTTCAACATTACTACATTCAAAGAATTAGACGGACCGACCTGCTTCTCGGCCTCCGCAACCATGGCTGCGGAGATGTCGCTGGAGTAAACGATTGCCCCTTCTTTAGCGAGCGGAATCGACAGCAAACCTGTTCCGCATCCAGCGTCGCAAACAGTGACGCCTCGGAGAGAACCTTCTTCCTGGAGCATCACCATAGTCTTCTCCACTGTCTTCGAGTGACCCAAACGAATGTCCCGCTGCACGCGGTTGACGTCGTCCGTCTCTCCGTATATCTTCCTCCACCGCTGGAACCCGGAATTGTTGAAGTACTCCTTCACCACTTCCTTGTCGCCTCCACCTACTTCAACCGCTTGGAGCTTGCGCCGTCTCTCAGGGTCCGTGAAGGAAAGAGCTGCCGCAAGTGCGGCCACGGATCCTCCGCCCAGGACGGCTATTGTTGTTCCATCCAGGGGAGGCAGCTCCACCGAGGTGGCTGTGGATATGGGAGGAATTGCGGCGACGGTCAAGGTTCTGATTGAGACTCGAGATTTAGAAGAGAGTGGAGAGAATGAGGATGAGGCGCCTAGATTAAATGAAACGGGAGAAAATAGGGACGAGGCCCGCGCCATTCTTTTGCAGTTACTGTAACCTCAGTCCGGCCGGCGAAGAAGATTTCGTGGCGTCTCTCACTAGGATGTGCGCGATGCTTCATTTCCCTTTGTTGTTCCCTGCGGATAAGGAACTTATCAGTAGTGATTCCTGTGGGTCCGCGCTTTTGCTTCGGATTTTTCCTTGGGATGAAATTGTTCAACCTTTTAAACCTATAATCAGATAAGCTATATTTCGGCAATCATGGAAGTACTCTTAAATGGTACGCCTCATGGTTACTTTGCTCCGACCCGGGGTTTACGTCAGGGAGATCCGTTATCCCCTCTACTATTTGCTATTTGTTCCAAGGGTCTGTCGCACCTTCTTCTCTTGGCAGTCCAACAAAAACAAATTCAGGGAATTAAACTAAATAGCCATTGCCCGACTATTACGCATCTAATGTTCGCGGATGACATAATGATCTTCCTTAAAGCATCACGACCTTCCTTGGTTCACTTAAAGGCTCTGTTTACTAGGTATCAACTCCTTAGTGGACAGCGGATTAACTATTCCAAATCTTCACTCCTTTTTAGCAAAAATGTGTCGAGGAATCTAAGGGTTGAGTACTCCCGATATTTACAAATTGAAATCCTCAATGCCTCTCCTAACTACCTAGGGGCTCCTTGCGTGGTCATGAAATCCAAAAAAGACACATTCCGATTTCTCGAGGATAGAGTCACCTCTCGACTTCTCAGTTGGAAGCGGCAAAGTCTGTCCCCGGCGGGAGTTCACACTTTTCTTAAGTCAGTTAATTCAGGACTTCCCGTCCACATCATGTCATGTTACCGCGTCTCCAATGCAGTATGCTACTCCTTGGATTCATTAATGTGTAAATTTTGGTGGGGCGAAGTGGGCGACCTACGCAAAATTAAGTGGAGAAGTTGGAAGAAACTTTGTACACCTCTAGAAGAAGGTGGTTTAGGGTTCCGGGACTTTCAGTCCTTCAATCAGGCTTTATAGCCAAACAAAGCTGGAGGATCCTTACCACTACAACAAAATGGCCATTTAACGGCGCCAGGTTTGCAGCGGCCAGTATTTGGCCGCTGTTAAATTTATTTAACAGCTATAATTTAACAGCGGCTAAGTGGCCGCCGTTAAATTGGATAGTTTAACAGCGGCTAAAGGTAATTTAACAGCGGCTTAGTAGCCGCTGTTAAAATGACACATTCTGATTGGCTGGTTATATCTCACACGGATTGTCGAACAGTTTAACAGCGGTCGGGATAATTTAACAGCGGCTTAGTGGCCGCTGTTAAAATGATGCATTCTGATTGGCTGGTTATATCTCACACGGATCATCCTTCTTCTCTTTCTTCTCTTTCTTCTTCTCCTCTCCCGCCGATCTTCATCTCTTCTCTGCTCTTCTTTTCTTCTTCTTGCCAATCTTCCATCATCTTCTCTTCTTCCTTGTCTTCTATCATCATCAGGATAAGGGGTGGGGTCGGCTGGTCGGCGGGGGTGGAGAGTTTAGGCGGCGGCGGCTGGGGGGTCGGAGAAGGCGAAGGAAGGAGTGGGAGGCAGGGGCGGAGGGGGCTTCTAGGATCGTGACGGCGTCGGAGAAAGGATGGCTGGTCGGCGGCGAGATTTGAGTGGCGGCGATGGGAGTTGGTCGCTGGGTTGGAGTGCTGGCGGTGGGGGCTTCTGGATCGTGACGGCGTCGGAGAAAGGATGGCTGGTCGGCGGCGAGATTTGAGTGGCGGCGACGGGAGTTGTCGCTGGGTTGGAGTGCTGGCGGCGGCGGCTAGGAGGTCGGCGGCAGGAGTCGGACAGAGAAGTCGGAGCTCCGGCTAAATTTTTTTCCAGAAGAAATAATTAAATTGAAATAAATTAACAGCGGTCGTCCTGTTTAACCGCGGCCACTTTTGGCAGCTGTTAATTTTTTTTAGCATGGCTAATTTAGCAGCGGCCGTGGCCGCTGTTAAACCTTGATTATTGCCGCTGTTAACTGCACAGTTTCTTGTAGTGTACAGAACTGAACCTTCTCTTGTCCAGGGTTCTTAAAGGGCGGTATTTTCCCTCTACTAATTTTTTGAATGCAACTAAGCGATCTCACCCGTCCTGGGGGTGGCAGAGTATCCTTCATGGTAGGGATCTCTTAGTTTCTGGACTGATCTGGTAGATTGGTTTAAACACTCGCCTCTCCGTCCTAGAACGTTCATGGGTTCCGAGTACAGCCGGCCCTTCTTTCCCGGCACCCAGGGTGCCAGTCTTAGAACTTCGATCCCTAAGGATTCCGAGTTTGTTCCAGAACAGGGGTTGGAATCTCCACCTTTTGAGTGAACTTTTTGAGCCGGGCTCTGTTCAATCAATTCTAAGCATCCCCCTTCCTCAATTCCTTTTTCAAGATAAACCGGTTTGGTTTTTCTCTCCTAGTGGTCAGTATTCTGCTTCTTCGGGTTCTGATCTGGCTTGTCGCTCTAGGAAACTTAAGAAAGTTCCCTTCCTTGGCTGCTCCAACGGACTCGAAATTATGGCGTTCCATTTGGTCTCTTAGAATCCAACCTAAGCTTCGTTTCTTCGTCTGGAGACTTTGTCATAGAATCCTCCCGACTATAGAGGGCCTGAATTCTAGAGGATTGGATTTAGATCCGCTTTGTCCCTCTTGTCTTGATCATCCTGAAACCATTGAACACCTCCTTTTCAATTTGCACGGTTGCCAAACGTTTCTTCGCTGCTTGTGATCTAGATCTCAGCTCCATTCCGCATACCCACCCCGTCTTAGTTTGGAGATTCATTTTGCTCCATCGGCCTTTGGAGGCGGAGTTATGGGTGCTTGCGTGGTGGCGGCTATGGAAATCCCGCAACTGGGTGGTTTTTGAATTTCTTCAGTACTCAACAATGGCGCTTCTACGACACTTCTCCTTAGATTAAGACAAGCTTCGCTTCCTCCCCATGCCTGCTCCCCCAGTTCCGCGATCCCCTCGCTCTCTCCCCTGGCAGGCGCCGAGATTCCCGCGACTCAAGATTAATGTGGATGGAGCTACTTCGGCTGGAGTTGGGGGTGCGACTGGTTTGGTGGTTCGTGACTCTTCGGGTGGTCAGCTCTTCGCTTCAGGTATTCCCTATCCTGGTATTACTGCTCCCTTTGTTATTGAACTTTTGGCTGTTAGGGATGCGTGCGATCTTTGTCTTTCCATGGGATGGAGAGAGGTGGATATTGAGGGAGATGCCACTCAAGTCAAGCTTACCGTGGATCAACGTCAAGTCTTTGCCCGCGAAGGTGGTGCCATTGTTGCGGACATCCTGCATCTTGTGGACGGTCTTCCCCAGCTTAGATTGCGGTCTGTGCCTCATCAATCCAATATGGCAGCCCATTATGTGGCTCGCCAAGCGCTTAGTTACCTCCCGGCCCAAGGTGTGGTTAACCTTTCTGCTTGGGTGGGTACTTAATTCCTCCTTTTGTATGGTTGACTCCTTTCTCCTACGAGAGTTGTCTTCGGCAAAAAAATAATAATAATAATAATAATAAAATCTTTATTTACTAATGGGAACATGGTACTTTGCCAAGTTAACAAACAACCCTCTATACTATAAAATGATCAATTTACCCTCTCCTATTTTAGCCAACCTAACAATCCAAAATTCTGTTAAGTGATGACTCACTAATATGACTCATCCATAATTAATGACAGTACACTGCCACATCATCGACTTTCATCCATATTTGTTAGTGACTCAACTAAATTAAAATTTTAAAAACAAAAGGCAATAAAAAAAATATTTTTAATTTATAAATTAAAAATATATATTTAAATTTTAATTTTACGATTTTTTATTTTTATTTTTTTAATTGAAATTAATAAATATTTTGTATTTAAAATTTTCAAATTTATTGTTAGAAACAAATTATATTTACTTTAGTAATACTTTTATTTTATTTTTTAATATTAAATTAAAAAAAAAGAAATATTAAAAATAATTTAATTTTTATTTTCTATTTATTTATTTATATTATTGTTTTTATCTTTTTAATTTAGTTGAGATGGTTGAAAGTCGATGATGTGACCATTTTTCTACAAATCAAATAAAATTAATTCAAAATACAACAAATTTACTACTAACACCTATAAGAATAATTTTCATTATTTTTTATAAAATATTTTGATACTTATTTATTCTTATTATCATCATCTTGTATTAGTTTAATTATATTTAATAGAATAGTAATTTCTCTAATTATAAAATATTATCTTTATTATTGTGATGTATATGATAAATAAACATAATTATAGTGAAAGAAATTATATTTTTTTAAAGTTAAACTAGAGAATCAACAATTTTGGTCCAAGTGCAAAGAGAGAGACACACTCTCCATCTACGAACTTTCTTCTCTGAGGCAGTTATTTCAGAACGGTGTTTTTCGACAGGGCCTTCCTTTCTAGTGACGTGGGGATGCCCACGTTCAATCCAAGTTTCGTAGCTTTGTGTCGGTTTCAATCATGGTCTGAGTGTCGTTGTGGTTATACCGCCTTCCTTGTTTGTAGGGCTGATAACTTCTACAGCAGTTGTGGGGTGAAAGGTTCATCTTGCATTAATTTTCTCTCACATATCCCTCTTTTCTTCCTCTTCCTTTACGAGACTTTCGGTGCCTCTAGTTGTCATTCATGGCTTCACTAGTCTTTGACTTTGATGTTGCTGTCGTGGCCGACAGTCAACTCCGATGCTCCACAAGTTTGTTGATGCGTTTCTTCTCCCCAAATCCCAAACCATGGCAATGGTTACACGCAACGCTTAGGCGTAAATGGAATATTCAGCCAACAGGATTCTCGGTTATTGACGTTGGTTTCGGCTTGTACCAGATCTACTTCATCAGGACACCGGACATGGATCGTGTGATGCAGCACCGTCCACATGCCATTGACGGTTATTTGATGAACTTAGCACCATGGACAACACTGTCGCAAGAGGTGTTTCACGACTTACGCTTTGCAAAATTTTGGGTTCTCTTGGAGGAGGTTTCGGTTGAATTTCAAACTCCTTAGTTTGGGGCTGGTCTCCTCCAGCCGGTGGGTCGGGTTCTTCACGTCGGCCTCTATGACTTTCCATCAAAGAATAAGAAGTTTGTTAGCGACTTCGTCCATATAGAAGTGACCCAACCTCTTCTAGGTCATCGAAGGATCGTTTTAGCAATGGCTTTGGGGTTCAGTTTGGGTACGAAGGGTTGCCTATGGTTCGTTTTGGCTGTGGAATCCTTGGCCATTCGGTGCGGCAGTGTCCTACTCCTTCAAATGATGGCTCGGTTATGGAAGACAAGGGCCCTTGGATGCAAGTTGACAAACGCCTTTATCATCAATTAAGCACGAGGGTGTGAAATGGTCGGCGGCGGATGCTAGTTCCGGCAACCCACTTAGTGATGACGACTCCGACTGCTCGTTTCGGCGCATAGTTGGAATTGCCGGCGCTAATGCAAAGAAGAAGACGGAGCTAGGGTCTTCAGTTGGTGGGTTGCGCCTGTCACAGGCCCAAACAGACAACCCTTCTTCTTTGATTCAAGTGGGTAGCTCGAGTTCTGGGCCGGCTCCAAACAGTGGCCCATTTCCATCTTCTACTTATCTGCCTCCTCCAATTGTTCAACAAGTGGAGTTGGGCCAATTTCAATTAGAGCAGACTGTTCTTTTGGCCCAAGATGAAAGACTGTGACTTTGTGGATTTCAGTGGTGGACCCAAAGTCATTGTTTTGGATCATTCGGGTTTGATTGAGGTACTACCTAAATACTCTTCACTCCTATCTAATCTCTCAAGTTTATATATCACTAATCCTTCTGGTTCTTTCGATAATGGATTACCCATTGATGTCCAGGTGGCCAATTTAGTGACTGATTTGAGCGGTTTTGCCCAAGATTTGACGGTGGTCAGCTATGCCGACCAGAACCGGCCTACTAAGGGGCCATGACGACCCTTGCATGGAACTGTCGTGGCTTGGGCGGAGATGCGACAGTTGCAGAATTCAAGAAGTTGATCCGTCTTCACTCACCGTCCTTTGTCTTTTTGTGTGAAACTCGTCTTGATTTACCTACTAGTAAAACTTTGTTTCGTAGTGTTGATTTTCTGAATTTCGAACATGTCTATGGGGAGAACAATGGGGGCGGGGTAGCCTTTGCTTGTGCGGATTCTTTCTGTTGTGTAGTTATCTTTTCCTATGTTTATGCAGTTTGTGTATGTTGGGAGTATGATGATTGGTGTTATGCCTACTTGGTGGGGGTTCACCTTTCCACTACCGCTTCAACCCGTCGTACGCAGTTTTTAACATAGCCTCTCTCATGTAGATTGTAACTGATCCCTTAGCCATCTTTAGGGATTTTAATATCATTATGTCTGATAATGAAAGAATTGGGGGTCGTTTGGTTCCGCGTTCTCAGATCAATGATTTCTTGGATTTTATCGATGATCTCTAGCTACTTGGCATCGAGTATACGAGTGAGCAACTCACTTGGTCAAATAGGCACGAGGACTCGACGATCATTTATGAGCGTCTTGATCGTTTCCTGCTGAACTCAGACTGGTTGACTATATGGTCGGAATCTGCTGTCTCTAACCTGCTTCCTGTGGCATCCGATCATTCTCCAATCCTGTTGCACTTACATCTTCTATTGCCTAAATCAAAAAAAAATTTCGGTTTGATTGCCCCTGGGTGGACAAACCTGAGGTGGAATTAATAATTTGTCACTACTGGATGGAGCCCACCGGGCCGAGAACACCTCAATTTCGGTTGATATCTAAACTCAAAAATATTTGGTACGCACTTTTTGATTGATGTCACGCGGGGACTTCAAATTCCGCTCGATTGATTCATAGTTGCGACTCCGCTCTCCGGGTGGCTCTTCAGGCTACCCAGGTTGACTGGCCGGAGGTGAGACAATTGGAGGATGAATTGAAAAATTCTTATCGACAAGAGAATCTGTACTAAAGGCAACGATATAAATATCGATGGTTGGAGGAGGGAGACCAAAACACCAAATTTTTTCACCAATCAGTTTCTAAGGCGCGAAAGCGGCACCAAATAGAAACCCTGGTGGACGATGCGGGGGTGGCTCAATCATCTGAGACCGTTAAAAGAAAGCTTGTAGTTGAGTACTTTCGCTCCTTGTTCACTTCTAAACTCCAGCAAGGACTCCCGCCTCTAGAGGCTTTATGGCTTTGCCCCATAATTACTCAAGATATGAACTAGGTCCTCCTAGCTCCGGTTACTCCGACAAAAATCCGAAATGTAGCATTCTCCATAGGCTCAACGAGTCTCCAAGCCCAGATAGCTTTATAGGGCTATTTATTCAACGTTTTGGGATGTTGTGGGAAGTGGGGTCATTGATGCAGTTCAAGATTTTTTCCACGATGGAAACTCTTGCATACTCTCAATCACACCTGGTTAACGTTGATCCCTAAAGTTTCTAATGCGAACACGACGTGACTAATCCGACCTATTGGGTTATGTATGGTCCCTTATAAGATCACTTCCAAAATTCTAACCTCCAGGTTGGGAGATATTCTGCACTAGATAATCCATCTGTCTCAAAATGGTTTTGTGAAAAATCGATCCATCACTGCCAACATCCTTTTTGCTCATGAGCTTACCCATTTCCTTAAAACCCATACCGGAGACCAACATCTGATGGCTTTGAAGATTGACATGGAGAAAGCTTATGACCGAGTGGAGTGGAGCTTCCTTTTTGCCATTATGCGTGGGTTAGGTTTTGCCAAGCCTTGTGTGGCTCTAATCCATGAGTGTCTATCGTCTGCCACCATGGATGTCTTAATCAACAGAAACCCTCAAGGGTATTTCTCCCCTTCTAGAGGACTCCGACAGGGGGATCCGTTATCGCCACTTCTGTTTGCCTTATGCTCTGAGGGGTTGTCACTTCTCCTTGTATGGAGTTTGTATTAATCGATGTTGTCCCCCAATTTCTCACTTGATGTTCATGGATGATACAATTTTGTTTCTCCGCGTAACTGACACATACGTACACACGCTTTTATCCCTCTTCGGCCAGTACATGGACATGAGCGGCCATCTAAGTCAGTTGTTCTGTTCAGTACCAATACTCCTCCACAAATTCAACAACAATACAGAAAAGTACCATTGGTGAAATTAACTTTCCTTGAAATAATTTAAACGTTAAGTTGCGGTCATTTCTCAAACATGTGAAATATAATTAAAAAAATTTCTGGTTCTGAAAATCGGGGTGTAACAATAGTTTTTTACTAGTTACTGCTTGTTGCATATTCAATAATCAGCTAATGAAGACATGTTAATAGTAGCTTCCTAGTTACCATACCAACTAACAAGAAAAAAGACCATTTGTCATCAACTGCTGACAAGTAATTTGTCTTCGTTTGCAGATTCAATCATCCTACATGTTGAAAATATGTTAAAATTTGGATCATCAACCGAAGCCTTAACTTTCTACTCAAAATTTGCACAATACAAAGAGTTCTATGTTAGGAATCAACTGAAAATAAATACTAACAACAAGAAACTAAAAGTGGAGTACATATACCACATTGTACATGTAGGCACGAAACAAGGGGGACAAAAAGCAATAGGTAGACCCTAAAAAATAATGATAATCTCAAACCAACAATGAGTAAAACCAGACAAAGGGGAGAAGCAAGAATTGGTTGCAAAGCCCATGATGTCACTCAAATTTGAGAGAGGAACAGGTAAGTAGATTACCAAAACCTGTGTTATTTAACTGGCAAACACAAACTTGTGATAACTACTTAACTATGCTAGTAACTAGTTATCTCATATGTATGTTAATTAGTGCCTCTTATCTAGTTAGCAAACATGCTAATAAGTAATCTGACCATTTGATAATAGGTATGTACATCATTAATAAATTCTTGGATGACCACAACCATCTAATGATACCATAAGAAGAAAGATATTTCAATAGGAGTATAAAAGGGATTCTCATCATGTATAAGATCATAGCTTATCTAAATGTTGTCATTGGAATGAATGCATGTTCTAGTTTCAATTCTACAAGGATGGCCACTGGTGGATTTGAAAATTTAGGTTTCACACATCAAGACATAAGAAACCATATTTGTTCAAGAAGAGAAAAACAAATGGATGGTGGAGTTGTCGAGTTTTAATGGATTATTTATTGAAACAAGTCAATAATAACATAGGGAACTAATCAAAAATAAAACTCGAGAAAGAGGATAGCCAATTTGAAAGTGTATTTTTGGCAGACTCACAAATGAGGATGAACTATTAATGTTTCAGTGATTAGTTCAACTTTGACATGCGCAATAGAACTAATGATCACCATCATCCACTAGACATGTATTATTAGGGGTGGCGATTACCCATCCGCGGATTATTTTATCCATATCCAGTATGATCCATATTTAAATGGATCGAATATGGATCAACACTAAATGGATCGGATTTTATTTGGATCGGATCGGATCGGATATGGATTTTAAATTTAATTCATGTTGGATTTGGATCGGATTTGGTTGATCCATTTAACTCAAATCCAAATCTCCAATATAAAATTCAAATGGCAGGAACAAAATTTTAGTTCAAGTTACACTCACTGTGTTAGTGGCGTCCACCAAATAACAAAAATGGCAAATAGCACTTTGGCCCCCTCTATTTTGTCAACTTAACAAATAGTCACCTATACTATAAATCGCTCGTTTTACCCCCTTCTACTCCGAGTCTTCGACTACTTTTCCGTTTTGGTCCTTCCGTTTCAACTTTCGCCTTATTAACATTAAATTTGGACACATCAATACACCGACAAAGAGAGAAGTCAAAGGTAGGAGATGAAGAGTTGGTTAGGTAGGTATCACAAAAAATATGGTGAAATGCGAATGATTTTAAAACTACATTTTATTCATCGATTTCATCCTATCTAACCATATATATACATATATTCCTAATTAAAAAAATGCTTAGTAAGCTAATATATGACTATTGCAGCTAACATGGTGTACTGAATGTGCATTAAGTAACGTTACAAATACGAAAGTTGGAATGGAAAGACCCAAACATCAAAGTGGTCAAAGTAGGAGGAGGTAAAAAGAGCGATTTATAGTGTAGGGGGCTATTTGTTAAGTTGAAAAAGTAGTAAAAAAAAGTTACAGCTAATTGACAATAGCAAATTTAATTCAGTAGTAAAAAAAATACAAGTAACTTGATTAGCGAGCAAGAAAGAAGAATCGGCTATGACGGTGTGAGTATTAGGTCGGGTGATATTTCTGAATATAAATTATGGATATTGGTTTATGGGTAATTGGATAAAATCCAATCCATTTGGATAAAATCCACATTCTATCCAATTTAAATGGATTTGATATTGATCCATCCATTTTAATTGGATATCCATTTAAATGGTATCCGTTCGGATGGATCGGATGGGCATCCGCGGACTTGGATAAAATCGCCACCCCTATGTATGATTACTATTTTTTCCCACATTATCACACTATTGTTAACTAGTTAACCTTGATTATATGTTAATTAGAAATATGATGTTATTAATTAGTTATCTGTGTTCTTATTTTATTGTTATCTTCTGTTGATGTTAACTGGATATATGTTCACTAGAATACTAGTATCATTTATGTATTCGAGTGAGTTTTAGTAACTTGCTGATATTGGTTGTTCGCGTACAATTGATATGGGCTATAATACTTCTAATCATTTGAACAAGTTTATATGTCATGACTATGTTTTTTTACTCATGTCCTGAATATGTTATATTGTAAGTGTCCTGAATATGTTATGTATTAGGTTATATTCTCGTATACAACTGGATTTTTGTGGGTTCTTCTTTTGTTCTATGATTAGAATATTGAATTTGAGAAATGTTAAGAATATCAACGAGAAGACAAAACACAAGTAGAACTTGTAGACTGTAATTCACACTAGTTGAACTATCACTTATGTTATCATAGTTTAATACGATATTTTTTTGATTTTGTAGCATCAATAATTCATCTCCAAAAGTTTCCGAGCTAACTAATCAAAGGTGCATTGTGGCATCACATCCACACTTGACCTCAATCCTCTCTGTCATTTTTTTAGGAGTCGAGATTACCCTTGTACTTGGGATCGTGCTCACTATTCACACTACAAAAAACAGGGGAGTTGGCGTCGGTTGAAATGAAAGTTGATAGCGTCAGTCAGTCAAAGACCGACGCAAAATACAATGTGCGTGTTGACCCGTGTATTTGGCGTCGGTTGTTCAAGGTCCGACGCTAAATGTACAAACCTAGCCCGACGCGAAATACACAATCTGACCAGATTTGCTAGTCGAACCAACGGGTAAGATGGCGTCGGTTGTGAGAAAGTAATTGGCGTCGGTCAGTAACCGACGCTATTTACACGGGTAAATAGCGTCGGTCGATGACCGACGCCAAATACAGTTCATATAAAACGTCCTAATCGACGAAACCAACTCATTTGTGCATAACCCTTCGCCGATCTCTCTCTCCGGAAACAAAACCCTCGCCGCCATTCTCTTTGCCGCTCGTCTCGCCACCGGTCAGACGCCGCCGCTGGCACGCCACCGGTCAGACGCCACCGCTCACACGCCGCCGCCGCTCTCCTCTCCGATTTCTCTGTCCGGTCAGATCTTGTAGGTTTATGAAATTTTTATTTTTATGATTTCTTTGTGATATCTTGCTTCCTAAGGTTGTGTAGCAATTCATAGTTCTTTGTTGGTATGCTAGTATGTGTGTTTCGTTTGGGTTGGTTGATTTCAGGTCTAAGATTCGAATTTAGGGTGTTTATTGATCTTGGGGTTTGCTGGTGGGTTTTGGAGAATTCGGGATATAGGGTGTGTTTTCGGGTTGTTAATGTTTCGATGATGATTATGAATATGATATATGAATGTCTGGGGTTTGTGTCGATTTTGCTCATTTTTCATATTGAATTTAAAATTCTGCCCTATTGTTTGTCTGGTTAGATGGTTTGTCGAATTAATGAAATTGTGGTTTGTCTGGTCAGATGTTGTACAATCTCCATTACTAGGAGCTCCCACTCAAGCATCAGTTCTCGTACTTAGAAGTCTACAGGTCAGTGATCTGAATGAATTTATGATTGAGTTTATGATTGAATCTATGATTGAACTCTCTCCGACTCGATGCTCTGATTGAATCTGATTGAATTTCTGATGTTCTGATTGAATTTATGTTTAACTGCTGTTTGGTAATGAATTTTTTATGTTCTGCTTGAAGGTAGACACACAATCAGAAGCTTTGAAAGCCTACTGCTCTCTTCTTCTTCTTCTGACAATGTATGTTGTCTTCATAGTGAATTAATATTTTTATGATTGTGTACCTTCAAAGGAATGTCGTATTCATAGTTTTATTCGGAATGTCGTTTAATGTGGATGAGAAAGTTTATGAATAATCTTAGCGGTGTTGAATGCGATTTTCTTGCGGACTATAATTGGTGTTTAATTGTGTGTTCAATGGGATTTTCTAATTGGTGTATAAATTGCAGGAGTTGGCTCGCAAGAACTCTGCCGCTAAGAGGAACCATAAGTCACCCCACACTGGAGGTTCGAAGAAGCTGCGGGTTAGAGGGTTTGAGTTGATAATAATCCAAATTTAATTCCTAGTTATTTAGTCTTTATGTTTATTGAAAGTTACTAAACATGTTTAGTTCGTTCACAGGTAGGCAAAAGAACGGGGGAGGGTGCCATCTAGAGGTGAGCTGTATGCTATCACTCACACGAGGAAGGACAACACTTACACTGATCCTAACGTGGTAAGTCCTGTTTCATCTATATGAAGTGGTGTGTATCTAATCAGATTAGGGGTTTTTAATTTTTTTTCTTTTCATTTCAATGTGTAGCCTCAAATTCTAGAGTACACACGTAATCCCTCCATCCCAATAAAGCCTTCAGTGAACGATGCACTAGGCCTGGTCTATCCGAAAGAGCATAGTGGTCGGGTTCGCGGGCTCGGATCTGGTGTCACCCCCTCCATGGTATGTATTGTGGTATATACTTGGAAATTATTTTAAACTAACATTTAAATAGTAATTTTCTGATTACCTGTATTTTCCATGTAGGTTAATATGAGTAGGAAGCGTGGTGGAGCCAGTCAGAGTAGTAGTTCAGCTACTACTACTCATGTCTTCGGTCTTTGTCCTGCTGAGGATCGTATGAGGACGCTGGAGGCTGAGGTTCAGCGACTGAGCGGGCTCGAGGCTGAGGTTCTGCGCCTCAGCCAGTTGGTTGCAGATGGAGGTTCATCATCCACGAGGACTGGAAAGGGGAAGGAGAAGATGAGACCAGATGATTATGCAGACGAGGATGAGGGGTTGTATGAGACCGATGATGATGAGGATGCGACCGATGATGAGGAGGATGACACCGATGATGAGTAGATAGGACTAAACACTTTGATTTAGTTGTGTTGCTTATTTAGTTTTGGATGATGTTATTTACACATGTTGGATGTCTTATCGGTATATTAGTTGTTTTAGTAATATTTAGTTTTAGATTTCCCGTTTGTGATGGGTTGTCGTGAAAATGGGATAGCGAAAAATGTGCTTTGTATGCAGGTTTTTGTATGATTTGGCACTCGAAGAGTATGAGAATGATAAGAAAGCAGGGAATTAGGTGCACTGTAGTAAATGGACCCATAAATTTGCGTCGGTTGTTAACTTTTAGCGTCGGCCATAACCGACGCAAAATTTGGCGTCGGGCGGTAGTATTTGCGTCGGTTGTGACCGACGCGAAAAAAACCTAAACCAACCCGACCGGTTAACCGATCCGTGGGTTGCTGGCCGATACGGCATCGGTTGCTTTTTATTTTGCGTCGGGTAAGGTTTCGACCGACGCTATCATTTAGCGTCGCGGTTATTCGCGTCGGGTCGACCGACCGACGCAAGGTGTATTTGGTGTCGACTATGACCGACGCTAAAAACCCAGTCTAACCGACGCCAAATGCATTTTTTTTTGTAGTGTCAGTCTCCAACAATCCTTGTTGCAACTAAGATAAATGTATTGAACTTTGTCTTTTCGCTCACCTTTTCTATTATACTTGCTAGTAGATCTAGTTTTAGACTCCAAACCATTGCTATAACCATCGTCATTATAAAATATTTCAGCTTCCTTTATAGAATTGAACTCCAAAATATACTAAGGCCTCGTTTGTTGTAGGGTTTTGGGATTAGGGGAATAGTGGATTGAGGGATTGAGAAATGACAGTGTTTCTCACTTTTTGGGTTTGTGTAAAAGCTTTGTTTGGTAGACATAGGTATTGCCAAAATTACAAATTCATAAAAATGTGCAAATACTAATATACCCTTCTCCCACTTTCCTCTAACCTCTCTACTTTTTTTAGACACAGCAGCAGCAGATATATTTCGGAGGCAAAAAAAAAGCAGCAGATATATATTATTTTCCACTCATAGACCCATCTCTTAACCATCTTCCACTTTTCTCAAACCTCTCCCTTATCTTACCAACCTTACTTCTGAGATCTACACAGCTCTTCGGTGTGTGAGAATCTCCCCCTCCATCTAATCAGATAGGTTTCCAGCAAAGCTGTTCGATCGACAACGGTGGGCAGCATTATAATGCATACGACAGTTTACGAAACACATGTGTCCCGGTCAGCCGCTCCTATGTGCAAATGTGGTGTGCGAGCTACTATTCGAACATCTAAAACATCGTCCAATCCAGATCGGGTTTTCTTCAGCTGCCCCAACTGGACCAGCAAGGTAATTTCTCTCGTACTCACAATATGCAGCAAGATTTTAGTTTTTGAGTTGTGCTTGTTCGATTCCAGTCGAAACGTGGTTGTGGCTACTTCAAATGGTGCGATGAGGTTCCTCTAGCAGACAATGAGAACATCGACACACCCGCTCTTCGCGATGCTTGGACAATCGAGGACTTACTTCTCGATAATGCTCACTTGCGGCACGAGAACACCGAAATCAAGCGTCGCCTTCTACGCCTCGAACACCAATTGCAGATCTTCCAACAATCGTATTGCACAGAGGCAGACGGTGATGGCATTCGCGACGAGCCGGAGGAGCTATCTGATCGAGTTCGTCGATTGGAGGCAATGCTCGGAGTTTTACGTTGTTATTTTTTCGGGGATCGCCATGTTCACTCTTTGTTAAACGTTAGCTTCCTGACTCTGTACTGACGAGTTATATTTGCTTGTTTCACTCATGTACTGTCCGCATTAATAATATTCCTCTCACAAGTAACTCATCTACCATATTTACACAATTGTAGTCACAACAACCAGCATATATAAAATATTAATAAGTAGCAGGTCATAGTGATACAAGAGGCTGGCACACCAGTTCGTTCGGCATAGAAGTCTACACACGAAATCAAAATAGCCCTACGCAGTAGATATAGATAGAAACAAGCACTATATGGCGCCTTGTCTTCTTACAAAATACGTGTGAACATATATTGTCCACACCACTATTTCAGTTGCTGCTATTCCTTACTAATAAACGAACAGATGATTACTCCAACAAGGTCCAGACGAACGCGAGCTTCTCCTCCGATGTTGGAAGCTGAAAATAGTGGTAGCATCTCCGTCATCCCTGTTCAGGTGGCGCAATATCCTCGTACGCATGAATGGAGTCAAGTCGGGGAAGTTGCAGAGCTCTTGGTACAGGTTTTGCCTTTTAACAGCCAAATCCCCCTCGATACAATAGTTTGTGGCAATCCTGGCAATGTTTTCGTTAGCTGCTTCCATCGACTGTGCAATCCTTGCTCTTTCCTCATCCATGAACACCTGCCTAGACCTCTTAGTCCCAGAAGAAGTGCCTCCTTTCTGTCCTACCACAGCAGTACGCTTTGAACTTATCTCAGCTTCGACTTCCTTGAGAGATGTTGCGTGTATGTCGACCCCTTTGTTAATGAGATCGCACATGACAGCATTATGGTCGAGGTTGCTTGGGATGGTGTACGATTCAACTTGCTCAGTTTCATCGTCCATGTAATCTGAATTTCCAGCACCCAAGGTGACTTTGCTCGCTGCATCTTCGGGCTGGACAGCATCAGCACCCGTGGCCAACTCAGCTCCAAATATAAAGCACAAGTCATCCCAATAAGGCATTGGCTTATTGTTCAGACCACTCGCCCTTGGGTGGCTCTGCAAGAATTATTAAACAAGTATGAACAATAACATCAACAAAGCTTCACCACAACTATGCATACAGAAATGAAATATTTTAGACAACTATACAGAGATCAACTACACATTGTGACAACAGATGCAGAGATATCATTTAGAACATACATCTAAATAGCAACTGAGAACATATATGCAGCCAATATGTGAGTTACCTTCACCCAACCCGAGAATATGGCTTCATCCGCAACCACACATGCCCTGACATCATCCCAGCCAAAACCTGATGCCTTCTTCAGTTCCAAGAGCGCGACGAACTTATCTTTGAAGTACCTCACTTTCGACTTGACATGTGAAACCGTCAAAGGCTTACAAGTGGGCATTCGTGTGTGCATCATTTTTTCAGAGCTGTGAAAGAGTTGGTCTTGAAGTTCCCTTTCTCCACATGTCGTCCCTCGACCAGCTCCCGCACACAAGAAACCAGCATCTTCTCCTCCTCCTTCGTCCATGCTTTGTACTCTCGGGTTGCCATTGCAGCTGGACAGCATATACAAACCACAAGACAAAGTCAGTACAACTGGACTCTTCTACAAATGGAAAGAATAAGGGATATGAAAACAACAACAAACAAAAGGAGAAACATACCTATCAGTTGTGTTTAGCTGGACTGTTCTACAAATAGGAAATAATAAGGCAGATTTAAATAGAATTGTAACAGATCAGGAAAGGCGCAGTAAATGAACTCCCCAACCACTTGCGGACTACTTTTACAGTTTCCTTTTAGCGTAGGGTTTAAAGTGTTAGTAGCTGCAGTAGTATAGCAGAATAACATTTAACACTCCACTCCAATAAAGTAGGGCAGTACAGCTAAGACATCTACATGATGAAAAGAAGGCTCAGTAAATGAACTCCCCAACCACTTGCAGATTATAGCAGAAAACAATTCATTACTCCACTCCAATGAAGTAACAGCTGGGAAGTACAGAACTCAGGTGAACAAGTAAATAGTTCATACTGCTACAATTGTGTAATATCACAGGAGCAATATTATATATAAGCAACATGTTCTCAGCGATACGAATTGTCAAACTACGACAATGACATTGAAGACTCAACAGGAAAAGTAAATTGTTTGAACATAGAAAGCAAGTTCGTGCCTAAACCGAACGTCCTCTTGACTCCCACATCTGCTTAGCTAGGTCGTGCCTAAACCGAGTCCATTCATGAGACGCCTCTACGTACGCAGGGGTATCATCCATCGTCTCAATGAATGGCGTACCCTCCGTGTCTGGTGGGATATATGTGTGATCGAAAACATCTGGACCCCCCTCATAACGGATGAAATTATGAAGGTAGCAAGCTGCAGTAAAGAAGAGGCCTACCATTCGAGGGGAGTACCACGAGGTGTCCCTGAGCATAGCAAACCGCATTTTGAGGACCCCGAATGCACATTCGATGACGTTGCGTGCCCTCGAGTGTTTCATATTGAAGTACTCCTCTGCGGTCCTTGCACGGTTTCCCCCCAACTCTTGCAGATGATATCGTTGACCTCGGTACGGTGCGAGAAATCCGTTGGCATTCATGTACCCGGCATCACATAAGTAGTAGTGACCTGTGTAGTATGATCGAAATAATCACATGAAGTGACACGAAACTGCTACGATGTCGCGACCAGAAATAGTGTGCCAGAAATCAAACCTTTTGGAACGCGGAGTCCTCCTGGACGAGAGAGTGCATCTCGAAGTACTCTGCTGTCATGGGCAGAGCCTTCCCAACCGGCGAGCACATATATGAACTGCCAATGTTGGTTTACTACCCCAAGGCAATTTATGCCGGTGTTTCCCTTCCTCGTGCGGTATCTGGACTGAGAAGCTATTGTCGTGCGAACCGTGACAATAGTACCGTCAAGAGCACCTAGACATCCCTGCACACCGACATCATGTGGATACAGACTCTATGATGCGAAGTTGCAGAAGAGTGAATGAAACAGAAAGAGAGATAGACAACAACCTGGAAGTACTTCCATCTGTGGTCTGTGCAATCGGATGGTACTGGTGTTGGTTTGGCGAGGAAGGTAGCATGCAACTTCAAAATGGCTTTCAACACACACTTGATTGTTCTGCTAACAGTTTCCCCGGAGCGATGAAGTAGAACTTGGCATGTTCTATTCTTCGCGTTATGCCCTATAGTGAGTAGGAACATTGCCACCATCTCTTCAACCTCAATGTTCTTCGTTCGTTCTAACCCTCCCGCTTCTACTAGAACTTTGCATAATCGCCAAAATATTAGTCGGCGCATGCGAAGCATGCTGAGGCAGTTGACATCATTCGCCCTAGTAATACTGAAAAGGAAGCCACGTCTGTAGACTTCACGATCATGTGGTAGTGGGCGAGGTACCTCATCGACATCGTCGGTTATGGAGCTTGTAGTGGTGACGTGGTCAATCAACAACGCTATGGCTTGTTGGACCATGAGATACCACATCGATACAACGTATACAATAACTCGTCTTCGCTGCTTCATGGACCGCCCAGCCATGCCTACATGATCAATGCACCAACATGCTTCAATTTTGCAAGGCATGATGACAGTATGTAAGACAACAAACCATAAACCAGTGCATGAAGATGAGAGGTCATGAAAATCATAAACCAATGCATTGAGCAACCTTTACACAGCATTAGACCATGTAACAAATCACAAGTCACAACACATGAGCAAGCAAACCCAGACGCCAAATGATTCGTCAAGAAGTTTGAACACACTGATTACACACCGCCTTCCATCAAACAACTACCAATCCTATGCAAAGTGAAGCACAATAAACCAAGGCACTTAGCAAGAAGCCAAACAAACTAATTAACCATTAACTGCCAACATGTAGATCATCAAGGAACTGACCAATCAAACTAATACCCCACTCACCAAAACACACTCCAAAAGAAAGGAAAAATACCATCTGCACACCACCCCAATTACCATTCATACGCCAATCAAACAAGTAAACCACAAGTCAATCCCACACCCCAAACTAAGCTATTGATGCAAACCAACCAATCCCATATAAATATGAAACAGATCAATGAATGAGGGTTCAACAAATATAATATACCCTCCTTCACCCAGCTACCAATCCTTCTCAAACATCCACCATTAAAACATCCTAACACATCCAACTCAGCAACTCCACTCAGTAATGAAATCAATCTAACTACGCTCAATAAACCAATTAAAACCAACAGAATAAGCACCGAAGGAGCATGTTCAACATACTCACAAATCTTCGAAGTATGAGAATTATATTGTTCAGAATGGTGGGTGATTCTGTAGTGAGGGTACTAACCTGCTTTGAGTGGGAAGTGAAAATGGGTGAAGGTGTGGGAAGTGAAAATGGGTAAATACGAGGCTCCGTTATTCCAGACGATAGTGTGTCGGTGATGGCCGAAATGCCGCGGACTGCTGACTGGAAATTGGGGGCTCACCAACAAACACCTTCAGGCGGAAGAAGACATCAGTCGAGTGGGACTCAAGAAGAAATCAGTATTAGGGTTGGAGAATCGCACCTTGTATTACGCTGATCTGAAGGTACTCCTCAAGGTCGCGCCTCTGTTTCAGATCTTTACACCGACGAAGAGCTCTGCTATGGGGATTTGTCGTAGCAAAAGAAGGAAGAACCAATCAATGTGTAAGAAAATAGGGAGAGAGAAAAGGTAAGTCAGAAAGGGTAGTCTCGGAATAATGCGTAGTAAAGGCAGCATGGGCCCACGAATCCACTGGGTTTCTCCAAATTTTTGGGGTGGACCATATATTTTGGAAATACAAGCTAGGGAGCAATTTCAGGCCACATGATATCTTCAAATACAAATCTCCAGCTTCTTAAGGGCCTAACAAACAGGTGTAATATGAAATACAAAGATTTCCCAAAACTCAGGCCCAGATACACTATAACAAACGAGGCCTAAGACAATTGACATTAAAATACTCGTATAATCATGGTTCCAAGCAAAATAAATTACAACAAATAGAATGATACGTAATAAAACCACATATGAAATGTGTTACGATATTAGTAATAGAAAAGGGAAAGGAAAACAAATAAAAACACGTAGTGTGTTATGAAATACTAGTATGAAAATTAAAGCAAAAATAAAAAACACAATTACATAATACTAGTATCTGAATAAATGTAGAAAATAAAAACGAGATCTTATTAAACTCAACTATCTTTGTTTACTATCACTTATAATTATCAAAATTACATAATCAACTTAATTAATTGCATAATACACCTAAAATGTTGTTTAGTTGTAAATTAAAAAATTTAATTATATAATTTTAACACAATTTCGTCCAAATTAAAAAAAGTGAAAAAAGCCGATTATGAAAATTATAAATTCACATTATGAAATGTGGAGACAGAGAATCATGTAAATTTTCATAACAACTTTCCCATTTCAAGTCCCACCCCCAACAACAACATTTTCTAACGCAAAATCCTCACATCCTCCCCACTCTCAACAAACCAAAATCCTAACAGCTTACAATGCTGATTTGGGGCATAATACCTAACTACACACTATTACTTATTAGATAATCAAATCACACCATCCCCATCTTTCAAACTTCTTCCGACGTACTCTGTGAGGATATGAACTCCATGCTATCTCTCTCATGAAGCTCAGGTATTACCCCTTCACTCCGTATAAACTAAGACATGAAAATACAATAATACCATTCACATTTCCATCTTCTTCCTTAACCTTTTCTTCCTCTGAATAAGATGTATCAAAGGTCGTGAAGAACTCTTCAACTACAAGCATTCTAGTCTTCGCAATGGCAATGAACGATGTTTTGGTGTTTTGAAGAGAAGATGGCCGATCTTGAAAATGATGTGCAGTGATAGCTTTAGCAAACAAACAGACATTGTTCTAGCATGTTGTGCGATTCGCAACTTTATTCGGATGCATGCACAAGGGGACTCCCTATTTGCTTAGTTCGAAGAGAGTGATGGTCAAACAGAAACAAGTGAATCAGTGGCTCGTATAGAATTTGGGACGTCTTCATCACATCTACGAGAAATGACTTCTAAGCGTGACAAGATTGCAAATCAGATGTGGAGTGATGAGTGTGCTAGTAATTAGACTTTAGACGAGTGTTATATATGATTTACTTGAATTCTAGAAGTATGCATATTTTGTAATTCAACTAAACTAATGAACACAATTATTATTATAAAATTATATAATTTCATAATTAACAAAACACCAAGTAAACAGAATTTTAATTAAGAATTATAATTACGTAAATTTTAAAACTCCCTCAATTATAAAATTTTAGATAATTTATAGTGAACAAATCTTAAGAAAAAAAATAAGAAGGAGGAAGAAGGGTTCTAATTCTATAAAATTAAAGTGGTTATTAGGAGGATGGCAAAGGATCTGCGTCCAAGAAATAGAGTTTGGACTGTTCCGGAAGGGCATTCTTGTCATTCTTGTCATTTAAGAAAAATAAAAAACCCAAAACCCGGAAGGGCATTCTTGTCATTTAAGAAAAATAAAAAACCCTACGCCTAATAAAGATCTCAGCCGCCGTCCTCTCTTTCTCCTTTTTGCCAGCCGGTTTCTTCAACTTCATACCCGCCGCCGGTCCAAATCCCTATTTCCCCTTCCCTGATTTTGTTTCCTTCTTCATGTTTCGATCTATTTGTACGGCTTGCAGAGCAGTGGAGGGAGATAAGATCAGATGCGGCGGCCGTGGAGGTAGAGCAGCTTGGTTACGAGCTTGGATTTCGCGTCGGAAGTCACGATTAGTGGGTCGTCGGCCTTGCTCTTCTTCGTCTTCCGATCTATTTGTACGGCACAGGAAGCAGTGGAGGAAGAGTAGATCAGATCCGGCGGCTGGTGGAGGCAGAGCAGCTTGGCTACGGTGTGAGGCGGAGGTCGGCTAAATGAGGCGGTCGGCGGAGTGGGTCGGAACTCGGAGGTCGACGAACGTCGACGGCAGCACGCGTTTTACTGAAGCCCAATGAATTGACAAATTCAATTAATTTGCAAATTAGTCACTGGCTATGTCAAGTGACTCATTTGCAGTTGCAAAAACTTTGAGGATTGTTTAGTAATTAGAATTTTTGAAGATGTTGCAAGAAGGGAGGTTTCGGTTCTCGCAACCGTCGGGAAAAATGATGATGATGTTTCGATGATGATGATGTTTCGATGATGACGATGATGTTTATTGTGAATAAAATCTGTTGTTGTATCACGATGATGTTGATTATCGATGATGATTGTTGAACTAGTTAGCCTTGATAACTAGGTAATTCGATTGGTTAACTAGTTAACTCGATTATATAATTAGGTAACAATATGATAATTAGTTAACACGATTGGTTAACTAGTTAACTCTATTGGATAATTAGTTAACTTGATAAGTTAATTAGTTAACTCGAGTAGATAACTAGTTAACTCGAGTAGATAACTAGTTAACGTAGATAAGTTAATTAGTTTAACTCGAGTAGTAACTAGTTAACTCGAGTAGATAACTAGTTAACTTGATAAGTTAATTAGTTAACTCGAGTAGTACTAGTTAACTTGATAAGTTAATTAGTTAACTCAAGTATATAACTAGTTAACTCGAGTAGATAACTAGCTAACAAGATTATTTAGTAAAAATGAAAGTTACAATTAAAACGGTTGGTTAACTAGTTAACTCGATAAGTTAAGTAGTTAACTCGAGTAGATAACTAGTTAACTCGATAAGTTAACTAGTTAACTCGAGAAGATAACTAGTTAACTTGATCGGTTAACTAGTTAACTTGATAAATCATGATGTTAAACAAAAAGTTAACTAGTTATCTGCTGATAAGTAGATAAGTTAACTAGTTAACAACTTGGTAACTAGTTAACTCGATTGGATAACATGTTAACTAGTTATCTGTTGATAACTAGTTAACTGTAAAAACTCAGGTTAACTAGTTATCAATAAAAAAAATATTGTTAACAAATTATTAGTAAAAATCAGGTTAACTAGTTAACTAGTCCTCGCCGGAAAAGTCACCGGAGTTTGGTCAGTCTCCGGAGCCTCGTCGAAAAATTCACCGGAAAACATGTTAACTAACTAGTTAACTATAAAAATCCAAGTTAACTAGTTATGAATAAAAAAATATTGTTAACAAGTTATTAGTAAAAATTAGGTTAACTAGTTAACTTGTCCTCGCCGGAAAAGTCATCGGAGTTTAGTCGGTCTCCGAAGCCTCGCGGAAAAGTCACCGGAAAACATGTTAACTGTAAAAATCCAAATTAACTAGTTAAGAATAAAAAAAAAATCATGCTAATAAGTTAATAGTAAAAATCAGGTTAACTAGTTAACTTGTCCTCGTCGGAAAAATCACCGGAGTTTGGTCGGTCTCCAAAGCCTTGTCGAAAAATTCACCGAAAAAGTTGTCGAAAAAATCACAGGAAAAAGACACCGGAAAAAGTCCCGGAAAATGGTGGCCGGCGGCCGGCGCTGGTGTACCGGCGACCGGCGGCCGGCGACCGGCGACCGACGGACGGCGGCCGGCGACCGATAACAGCGGCTGGCGGCAGTGGGTTGATTAAAACAAAATATTTAAATAAAAAATAATAATAATATATTTAGATTAAATATAATAATTAAAGTATTTGTGTAAAGTCTTAAATACCCCTGACAGATCTGGACCATTAGATTGGTCAAATAGTCAATTAGATCTAATGGTTGAGAATGGGTTTGGAACTTTCCAAACCCACATTCTCTTGGATGCTGATCCATTCCCTTAGGAGGATAATTACGATTATGAGTATTTAATTAGTAAATGGAGGAGGTTGAAGAAAAAAAGTTAATATATATTTTGGATAATTCTTAATGAAGGATAATTATTATATAATTATAAAATAGGATAGAAATAAAAATTAATAAATGAAGATTTATGATTGGGTTATGTCTTCGTGACTTACTTTTTCTTATGTCACCAAATAAAATTCCTCAATGACATACCAAAATACTAAACCTATTTGAAATCACAAATACAAAAAATACTATAAAATTTAACAATGCAACCCTCTCTGTCTAGGCTTGGCGACGGGTATCCACAGGTTTGGATACTACATATCCACTCCGCACCCGTTTATTAAATCGATATTATCCGTACCCGTCCTACGAGACTAAACGGGTAAAAAATTCAAACCATCATTGCTCCGGAATGGGTATCGAGTAAACTCGTCACCCATCAGTTGAACTCCAAATCTCTCTACATTTGGATTGCAAAGAAATTTTCGAGATGGATCTACAATTTCCAGAGCATTAGGGTTCGAGAGAGAATGATAAACTGCTTGATCGATCGATGAGTTAAAGTGAAGAACTAAATAACTGAAGGAGATATTAAGTGTGATACATTAACCATACATTATATATTGCGGGTAATGTGACATTTTTTTATACCGGGTACCCATTGGTTCGAGTATGGGGAGGATACCTTCAAACTCGTCCCCACATTATTACCCACTTTAATTGACAACCGGGTACACCCATCCATGAACTTTACCTAGTCAACTAGTAATTCCTGCCCGAACCGGTCGAAGTTCGGGCGACAACCGATTTTCAAATTTTAATTGCTAAGCCTATCGTCGTATCCATCTCCTTTTCTTTGCCTTAATATCTATTTTGGTCACTAACGTATGAGGTTTGTAATAGAGTGGTCATCATTATTTTACTATGGTCATTAACCTATTCGGTTTGTAACGAGTTGATCATTCCGTTAAGTCTCCATCCAATTTTTCCATTAAATGCTGATATTAGCAATTCAGTCTTTTTGTCTATGTCATGTTACCCAACCAACCCTATATTCAACCCGATTAACTAACCCAACCTAACCTAACTCATACCCAACCCAAAACTCACTTTCTTTTTCCTCTTGGTGTGACTGTTGATCTTCCCCCATCTCCGGTCGACACCCTCTACTCCATCTCCTGTCGACTTCCCCCTCCCTATCTCCGATCGAAAACACCCTCCCCCATCTTCGGAACATCTTTGTCTTCTTCTTCTCCTCCTTCATTTTCCTAATCTGAAAATAAAATTTTTATTGGTTTGCTCTATTTTATGATTTTCTACTTTGCTCAAATTTGAAATTCCTCCCCGTAATTCTACCGCAATAGATATGGAGACAACTATAAAAAACATAGCTCACTTGGATCCAGAAGCCATGATTTACGAGCTTGGAGAGGATGGACACCAAGACAACGAAGTGGATGGTTGTGGTAATGAAATTGAATCTGGAAGAGCCTTTCACGCTCCACGATGTCGTGAGGCATACCAATGATGATATCCCGACTGCAATTGGGTTTCGACCGAAGATGGGGGGAGATAAACAGTCACCCATAAGAAAGTAAGTTTTGGGTTGGGTATGAGTTATGTTAGGTTAGGTTGAGTTGGTTCATCGGGTTGAATGTAGGGTTGATTGAGTGACATGGCAATAGGTGACATAGACAAAAAGGCTAAGTTGGATTGTTAAAATTGAATGAAAATTTAACAGAATGACCAACTCATTACAAACCGAATAGATTAATGACCATACTGAAACGTTGATGATCACTCTTTTACAAATCCCACACGTTAGTGACCAAAATAGATATTAAGTCGGACCCTTCTAATTCCTCAAACCCTTCTTCTTCTTCGTGCCCTTCAACTCTCCCAAGCCTCCCTCCAGAACAACTCCGACGCCCTAATCAACGTCGAGAAGATTGTCGAGCTGAAGCTAAAGTTTCTTCTTCTAATTCTATAGGGGATGACGCCTCCGATGACTCTCGTTTTTTCCTAATCTAAGTCCTCTATCTCCCAAGCTCGAATCTAGGAGCACGACTTCGAGAACACAACCATCGTCGATGTCTTGAAGGGAACCCAAATAGATGCAGTTGCTTTACCAGGTGACAGAAGCAGTTACTTCCACCAGAACGGAACGCCTTCGTGACGGATTTGCAGCGCCGAGGATTGACTTTGTCCATGACATTGTTTTGTGACAAAGAGACGAAGCTGAAGCAGGGGAGAAAGCCACCAGGTCGGCAACAGTGTTGATGGAACGCCGACAATGACGGTTAGGAGCAGAGCTGAAGATAATTAAGGTTTAATAATCTTTAAGCTAATGTTGCAATTTGATGTAAAACCTAAGTAGGAAGTCCTTACTAGCTAAAGGGGATTAATCACAGGCAGCACCTCCTCGACAGTATCGAGATTCTCATCAATCCCGATGTCGGGACTTGGTTCAGTCTTATCTTTTCTATCTTCCTCTTCTTCGGAGAAGCAGTTCACAGATAGTCTCCTATGCTATTAATGTGTATCTGATTATGGTTAAGTCACCGACTTATACCAGAAAATCTGGATTCCTATCCGGAAAATATCACAATATGGTGAATTATTCGATCAAGGATGGATTGTTTGCAAAGTATGATTAGAATCTAACTTTTGTCGATAATTGTTATCTCACAATCTCAATTCATATCGAAGACGAAAAGTCAAAGAATTTTTTTAAACTTGATTACGATTTTTGTTACGATTTCAATCCTTGTCGAGGTTTAATCGCTAATGCTCTAAACAATTAACTTTGTAAAAGAATCTCTTCACAAAACGAATAGATTGAAGTCCCAATTCCAACTTTCAAGATGAACAGACGTTTATTTGTTCAACATTTGTGATCTTAAGTGGTTTGAAATCTTTCTCTTATGTGAAGGCTTAACAAAAAAAGTAACACAACTAAAAATGGTAAGCAAGAAAATCATTCATTGTAGTTCCCTTTTTGTTCCTTTGTTCAATAGGTAAGTAGAAACGTTTTTCTAGGTAATTCCATGATTTTTGCTTGGATTGTGTTAGTAATTTGGTTGCCAAAAACACAAATTATGTCTACTTTTTTTTACCTCTTTCCTCTTTTTACAATTTTTTAAGCAAAGTCTTTATTTAAGGTTTTTATGATTTAATCATTTTAAATTAAATTATATGTAACAATTATTTAGTCTTAATGACATTATTGATTGGTTTTTATTTTGCATCAATGCTATTAATTATGATTTTGTATGGTGATTTGCATAAGTTTAGACTTTCTATTGTCTATTTTATGGAATAGAAGTTTAATATAAGCATTAATACAAATCTTTATGATTTATAGTAAATTTTTTTTAATGAGACGTAAAGTTCATGCTTATGCGGCGATAATATTTATTATCATTCAAATATTTTGTTCTCTAATTGCACAATTCATGTCTTTGTGGTAAATGTGGAAGGATGAAGTTATATTTAGTTTAATATGGTCGGATGATATAACGGTGGAATAATCAATTTTGATTTTCGAATTTCTATAAATGCATTAATGGAAAATTTTTTTTCCAGTTTACACATCAACAGTTTTAAAATTTTAGAACCTCCCTATCATTCAAGGATTTTCACCAATTATAAGGTTTAAAGATTTTATACATTATCATGGTTTCATTATGCATGATCTAACTCACATTGCTATCTAAAATAAAAATTAAGGGTTTAATAAAAATTAATGTATTAGCCCAAGTAAACACAATTTCAATTATGAATTATAATTATCTAAATTATATAATTCACCCTATTACATAATTTAAGATAATTTATAGTAAACATGACCTTATACTTTAACATAAAATTCCCCACCCTTTATCTTTTCTTTTAGTTAGTAGATTTTTTTCTTCTATTTAGTTAGGATGATCTGATTGGAGACAACACGAAAAAAAATATTAAGACTCTTCTCTTGGGTTCTTTCTCCCAGTATAATAAAACCGGCGAACAGCGCGCCAGAGCCTGTCCGTTTCTGCCTGCGACTTCAAACACTTTTGGCCGCCGGGAATATTAAACCATCACTGGGGAAAATATGACCGTTTTATGTCACCGGAACCTTCACTTTTTCAAGAATCGTAGCACAAATGTTATTTTCCGGGCGAGAATTGGCCGTCTCAAAGCGCAGTCGTTAAGCTCAACCACCGGTGGTCAGGTTCAGGTCCCTAATAGCACCACAGTGATGGAGATAGCGGCGTTTCTCAAGCAACACAACTGGCAGCATCTCATTTGGTCGTCGCCAGTCCGCCCTATGCTAAACCCGGAGGTGGTGCACTCCGTCATCAGACTGAACCTCGTAAAAGACCCTCTGCGATTACTTGGTTTCTTCAATTGGACACATTATCACTTGGGTATCCCTCGAAATCTATCTTCATTCTCGATGCTCGCTTTAATTCTATGTGACGCCCGACTTTTTGCTCCTGCCAGTGGGGTGTTAGATCAAATGTTGGAAATAGGGAAGTCGCATCTAGATATTTTGGAGTCGGTAGTCGAGAGTTGCAGAGAGGTTAGTGGCAATGACGCCATGGTTTTTGAGATACTGATTAATTCTTACAAGAAAAAGCAACAGTTGGATCATGCCGTCGATGTCTTCCTAGGTGCCAAATGCAATGGGTTTATAGTCAATTTGCTGTGCTGCAACTCGCTTTTGAAGGATTTGGTTAAACGTAATAGATTGGAGCTTTTTTGGAAAGTTTATGAGGGGATGTTGGATAGTAAGATGGTTGCTGATGTTTACACTTACACAAATGTGATAAATGCACATTGCAAACAAGGGAATGTTAAAGAGGGCCGACGTGTGCTTGGTGAAATGGAAGAGAAGGGCTGCAGTCCTAACTTGGTCACTTATAATGTGGTGATTGGCGGGTTGTGTAAAGCTGGGGATTTCGATGAAGCTATAGAGTTAAAGAAGAAGATGATTGATAAGGGGTTTGTTCCAGACAGCTATACCTTCACCGTTCTTATTGATGGCTATTGTAAACAGAAAAGATCGGCTGACGCTAAATTAGTATTAGAGGAGATGCATCTCTTGGGTTTAGAACCAGACCATATCTGTTATACTGCGTTGATTGATGGGCTAACCAAAGAAGGTAAATTGATAGAAGCTATTCAACTGAAGCAGGACATGTTTACTCGTGGAGTTCAACCAAACTTTTTAACGTATAATATGTTGCTCAGTGGATTGTGTAAAACTGGCGAGATGGACAAGGCAGAATCCCTTTTCAGTGAAATGCTTGCTGTTGGACTTAAACCTAATGCTCACACTTATGGTTTTTTCATTGATGGGTACTGCAAGGTGCTGAATGTAGCCAAAGCTTGTGCTTTGCTGGTTGAGATGAAGAAGATGAACTTGTTTCCCACGGCATACACATGTGGTGCAATATTGAATGGCCTTTGCCAAATTGGAGATCTGAAAGGAGCTGGTATATTGTTTGAGGAGATGATTTCTTGGGGTGTAAAACCAAATCTTATGGTCTACACAACCCTGATCAAAGGTAATGTCCAAAAAGGAAGATTTCAGGAGGCCATAAAATTTTTGAAGGTCATGAAGGAGAAAGGGCCTCTCCCTGACCTTTTTTGCTATAATATGGTCATAATTGGTCTTTGCAAGGCCAATGAATTTGACGAAGCTAAGATTTTCTTGGTTGATATGATCGACAGGGGAATAAAGCCAAATGTATATACTTATGGAGCGTTTATTCATGCATACTGCAGAGCTGGGAAAATGCACGCTGCACAGAATTGTTTCACAGAGATGCTTGGTTATGGTATAGAACCTAATGACGTAGTATATACAGCCCTCATTAATGGGCATTGCAAGGATGGTGACACTACAGAAGCGTTCTCAACTTTTAGATCTATGCTTGAAAAAGGTGTGATACCGGACAATCAAACTTATAGTGTGTTCATCCATGGCCTTTCTACGAATGGAAAACTTCAAGAAGCAATGTCTGTTTTCTCGAAAATGCTTGAAGGAAATTTGGAACCTGATGTATTTTCTTATAACTCTCTCATTTCCGGCTTCTGTAAGCAAGGTGATATAGACAAGGCTTTTGAACTTCATGTTGAGATGCGTCAAAGAAATGTTGGTCCAAATATTGTTACTTATAATACACTTGTAAATGGGCTTTTGAAGGCTGGGGAAATTGACAGAGCTAGGGTACTGTTTGATGAAATTCAGATGAAGGTTTGACTCGCAATAGTGTTACTTATGCCACAATGATTGATGGTTACTGCAAATCTGGCAGTTTAAACAAGGCATTTGAGATTTTGGAGGACATGCTAGCGGAAGGTGTTCCTCCAGATATCTATGTATATTGTGCCCTGATTGATGGATGTTGCAAAGAAGGAAACATAGAGAAAGCTCTATCTTTCTTCGAAGAAATGGTACATAAGGGCTTTCACTCTACGCATGCTTTGAACGCTTTGGTTGATGGCTTCTGCAAAGTAGGAAAGTTGAATGAAGCCAACCAACTCTTGGGATATACGAAGATTGCACTAAATGAGGTGACATATACTATTCTCATTGATTGTCATTGCAAGACTGGAATGATGAATGAGGCGGAACGACTATTTTTTGAGATGCAAAACAAGAATCTGATGCCAAATGTTTTAACATACACTACACTCTTACATGGTTATGAAAGGGTGGGAAGACGAAAAGAGATGCTTGCTATCTTTGATGAGATGGTTTCCAAAAATATTGAGCTCAATGAGATCATGTGGAAGCTCATAATTGATACTTGCTTAAAGGAAGGTAACTTCTTGAAGGCTTTGAAGTTGGTAGATGACTTGGCACTTAAGGGTGCAAAAGTGAGTGAAAACGTATATTCATTGCTGGTTGATTCCATATCTGAAGCTGAGGGCGTCCTTGAAGACTTCAAATTGCTTGATGACGCCAACGCACAGCCATTTAGGCTTAGCATTGATACCTGCTGGACTCTCATTCGAGGTCTTCAGAGAGCACAAAGGGCAGACAAAGCAAAGAGCTTTTTAGAGGGCATTAGTAGGTTAAACTGGGTTGAGGATTCCACACAGCTCAAGGACATCATCAATCAGGACTCAGATAGCTCCAGAAATGATGGTACCATCAATGATTTGCAGGCAGGAAACTTGGGGGTATCTTATCTGTGAGTCTATTTTCTGGCAGCAGAAGGAGCTGGATTGAAGGAGTTGAAACCTGGTGTTCTATACTGTTGACAAATAAGTGGGAACTGGGGTCAAATTCCAAAGCCTCTGATTCTTTTGCATATTGGTGGAATGGAAGCCCTTGCTGTGGACCTCTCCAGAGGGAAGCTAGAGCCTAGAGGTGGGCTATTCATAATCCTAGCAAACTGCTGAATCATGTTTGGTGCAGTGTTTCTTTTAATGGACCTATAATGTTTAGGTTTCATTGTCTTCAAATGGTTCATTCTATTTATTACCATCTGCAAAGGTGTAAAACATGTCTGTATGACCTAATTCTTGAACCTGAAGTGTATGGGAATGGAGAAAAATTAATGAATTCTTCAGTGCAAATAAACATATTTACTTTGATTTATGCTCTCCCTAAGCCAAAGATCACATTGTTAATAATCATAATTTTTCTAGCATATTTGTAGCTTTCAAGTGGTTGAGTTAGCTGAGGTATTTCATGAAGCATGATGCATATTTCCAGTGGACTCCTATTCCAGACTATGCTCGACGAGCCAGTGCATGTTAATATTTTTTGCTAGCAGAAGCATTGTCGGCTGACCATTGGATTGACTTGTTGATGTTGTTAAATTAGAAATATGAATGTTGTCAATTTTCAAGTAATTGCATACCATTTTGTTTGATACTTGCCAGGTTGCTAGTTGTTATGGCTGAAGGAAGAATCCAACAGGCTGCATCATTAACTGGATTTTAATGGCTTGGGGACAAATATCTGTTCTCTTATGCAAAAAACTGGAGTTGCTATTCGAAAATGATCGCAAATGACTTCTGCTAATAAAAAAAATTCGAGGATGCACCAATCTCCTGATTATACTTTATTATCTGGTTCTCTTATCTACTTTGTCTTATTCTGTATCTCTGCTTTTGTTGATTGACAATTTGTCAGTGCATCTCGTTGAATCTGGATGGTATGCATCACCTTCTGCATTCTTCTGAAGATGCTTTCCATGTTGAAGTTGGATGGTATGTATCCTTCTCCTCCAGGTTAATTAGGTATACATTTATCGTCATTAAGAAACAATGAGAACTCAGTATTGAGCTCTTAGCTTGGATTCATGCACTGTTGGATGTGCCTGCTCGGATTTTCTTAATTAGAAATTCATTCGTTATTCTTTTGGTACCTAAGCAAAGCAGGGGTAATCTGTGGACTTATTGGGTAATCTGTCGGTTATGGTGCTGTAGAAAGAAATCCAGGGGGTGTGTGGGAAGTAACTTGGTATTAAATTTGAGGTTTCTGTCAAAGTGATTTAGCTAGCAGGTCATGGTTTCATCATTCTCTCCTCTCCCTGCATAATCGGGAATTTCAAACAGTGATTAGACATCCATTGTTGTTTGTAGTGTTTCTGTACTGGTTGCTTTTAAATAGTTTTTAGTAATTCTTATTCATACTGGTTGCTGACTTATGTTTATTACTTCTAGTCTGGTTCAGGGCTGTGCTGACCACGTGAAAGATGACTTGAAGTGGTCCTTATTACTACTGATAATGACACAGCTTGCATAGACATGAGATCTGCTGCAGAGTATTTGCACTGTTTTGGAAATTTGGTCACCTGGACACGGCAGGAAGCAAAGCAACATTGTATATGGAATATGGTTACTAAAGGAGCTAAAGGTACCACGAGAATGATCTTAAAAAAAGAGCTAACCGACGGTCATTCTGCTGTCAGCACAGATAAAATTTGTGTGCATCATGACCAAGCATGTGGAAATAGATATGTTTATCAGAAAAAAAGGGAGACATGGAAATTTTCAAGTCTTCTAAGTTTGTAGTTTATTTTTTTTTACACGATTTTATAGTTTATCAGTTTGTGGTTCCATTCTATATTTTTGGAATCACCTCATTTTATTAGTCTTCAAGGGGATTTTCTAATACGAGGGCACTCCTTAGTATACTCATATGAGGACGCTAATCTATATCTTTCATTTTTTAATGAAAATCTAATGTTTAATATTAGATGAGTATTAGGATAATTTTGTTTTTAATTATCCTCTATTAATTAACTATTTTTACTTTCTTTAATTAGTATTTTAATATTATCATTAATTCTACGACAGTTATTTTAGGGTTATGAAATCTTAAAATTAATTACTTTCCAGCTTATCAAATTTTCTAGGAAACCAAACACTAATTACTATCTTGGCAAATAAAAAAAATGCCTCTTTCGCTCTCAATTTTCCCCCGAAAAAGTAACTGCCTTCTTCGCTTCCTTCCTTGGTCTTCGCCGGAGTCCTTCTTCCGGCGATGATTGCTGTGCTTTCTTCCCTCTGGCAGGTCCTTGCATCTCTCCTTCTAATCGGTTTGTGGTTCTGGACTTTTCTCCGTTGGTTTTCGATTTTTCTCAAGCCGTTAAGGTGACCTTTAGGGTCGGACGAATGCGACCCAATGTCAGTCACGAGTTCATCGTGGGATGTTGTACAGGATCAATTGAGTCCTGAAGACACCGTTGGGGTGATTGTGTTGATTTGTTTCTGCAGGACTCGATGGATCAGACACGTGTTCTCCATCTGGCTTTTCAATCGTCGGATCTCTTCTTGGAGGGGACAACGGGGCTTCAATCTGTGTCTGTTCCCTCCAGGTCTTCCTTGTTGCCACACGGGTCAGCCTGTAGTCAAGGTGCGTTGGAGTTTTCCTCCTCTCTTAGGAGTTCTGGGTGCGATGAGGATTGTGGCCTCGCGATTATCACCGACGATATCGTCTCTCATCTGGGGTATGAACTGGTTCGATTGGCTGATGGTTTTTGGTTTCTGGTTTGGGTTGGTTGGATTTTCTTTTCTGTTGAGAAGTTGAGAGTTGTTCGGTCTGTTGGCTTTCTGTTAAGGGAGTTCGTTTTGTTTTCCAATTCAAACTCTCGCCCGAGGAGTTTTATTATTCTTTATATACAGTTGTTTGTTGGTTTGGTTCTGCATCCTACTTTCAATTCTTTTTCTCTTCATCTGTGCTTTGTACGTTTCCTTTCGACTTCTGTTCACAGAGGGCTGCAATGGTTCAGTTTGAGAATGAAGACTTTCCAGCTGTCCACTTTACTGAAGCCGACCTCATAGAAGCTTGAGAACGCTCGAAGCTGAGTCTTCTTGCTCGTATTTTCTGGGATGAACCACACGAGCTAAGAATGTTGGAGAATACGTACCAATGTGGAATTGTGTTAGGGTTCAAATATTTGATGTGGGGTTTGGATTGTATCAGTTCATTTTTGGGACGGTTGCTAAGCATAATTGGGTCCTTAAAAAACAACCTTGGTTTTTTCAGCGCTCCATTATTCATTTTACTGATAACATGGTTCCTTCTGAAGAGTTGTTTCACTTGTTGCAATTTATGTTGATCAGGTTAAAATCATGGGAATTTCGTTTGCATACCATTGGGTGAGCTCGTACAGATTGGGTATTTTGATGCTGGAATGCCGGAGGGTACTTACGTTAAAGGAAGAGTTCGTTTGGACTTGTTTGAGGCGTTCGTTGGAGCAGTTCCAGTGGTTGGGGGTAATGGCGTGACATTCAATGACTTTTTCTCATGTGTTGCTGTTTCGTGCATCTGTTTTTTTGTGCGGATTTTGGGTCATATTATGGCAGAATGTCCACGTACAGATCTGGTCTACGAAGAACACGTTCGTGGTCCTTGGATAAGTATCCGACCGAATCGAATGAGAAGAAGGATATGGGCCACAACTGCAATAGATTCATGAGGTTTGATCTCAAGGTCGTAGAGGTGGAGGGATGGCCTCCTCTAGTGGCAGCCAAGCTGTCATCTAATCTCTAGCAACAATCGGGTCGAGGTCGACAATTGGGGGGATCAGGAAGAAGGAATGGACTGCTGCTGGTAGGAGATCAGGCCTGACATCTCTCAACGCCAGGCCATTGCGCACTGTGTCGTTGTCTATGGAGAACTCCTCCGGTCCTTCTCGTGCGGCAGGCCCATGATCACGTCCTGCAACCCCGGGGTAAAGCCTCTTCAGGAGTTGCCTCGACACCAATTCAAGTCGGAGTCTAGTTGGGCTGTGAGCCGGTTATGTTAGAGGAAGCCCAACCGCCTCCTTTTAATTCAGCTAACGGAAAACAGGTAATGGGCCTTGTTCTTAGCCCAACAGCTTCAACTGTGGGCTTGGGATATTCTTAAGCGGCCAAATAACACTGTGTTGCTGCCGTGGCTCATCAGCCCAAACTGATTGGGTTGGATCAGCTGCTATCTCAGCTTGGCATTTTGTGTGGACCTGGTTCAACTTCCGACCTAAGATCCACTCCTTCCTCTGGTTCCCTCAAGCGCAAATTATTGCTGGACTTTGAGAACGATATTGAGACTTCCTCATAGATGTTGGCCGAATTTCCAACTCATCAACCCACTTCTAAGGCGTCTCGTGGTTCCAAATTGACTTCAGAGATGGTGACTTTTGATGGTGGCCGACAAGGCACTGAGGAGCTAGCTCTTGAGGAGAACTTGGCCGAGAGTGATGTGAACCGCCGCAACCGTGGGCAGACCACCCTTAAACACCACAAGCTGATCCTCCTAGCAATGTGTAGAACCTATGGAACTGGGGCGAATAAGGACTTTGACCCATAGCTATAAGGTGAGCTAGGAACCAGAAGTATCAAGTCGAGGGCGCCACTTCAAGAGATAAATGCTCTTGACGATCAGCCAAACCTTAAGCAATGCAACAATGAGCAAAAGCTTGAAGGGAAAAGAATATATGTTCTGAAAAGAAGTTTATTAATCAAAGGGTGGTTTCAAAAAGGTGGCCGACGGCCTTATTATATAGGGAGGGAACAAGCTATCATCCCCATTTAGCTACTTCCTAACTAAGAATAAAATAATCTAACTCTAACTAGGAAACTTTAAAACGACCTAAACAAGCCAACTAAACAAGGAAAAACAAAAAAGGAAACTTAAAATAGGAAGTGAATGTCTTGGAAAGCAAGAAATAGCCTAAATAGGCAAAACCGGGTAAACTAGGCAAAAACCCTAAATCCGGGCAGCTTCATGGTCGATCGGGCAGTTCTGGGCCAGCGGGCAGGGTGATGACACTCGATTTGACGTGATTATCAGCCTCATTTAAGCGACATTTCCTTGCTTAAGACATGGTTTTTAGGGTAGAATAACGAATATTCAATCGATTGCCCTATCTCGTGCCATTTGTGTTACCTTGGCCCGTTTCAGGTCTATTTGATGGTTTTCTAGTGTTTTTATGTTAGCACAGGTTTTTGCCGTCAAATAAAGTAGCCAAGGACGTGTCTAAAGCGTTGGGACCTCGAGGAATTGCACCGGAATCGATCCAAGGAGCCAAACAAGTCAAAACAATTCCTGCCTCGGTTTACAAAGGAATTTTCGCTGAAAATCCTTCAGTATTTTTGGCAAAAATATCAGCACAAATCGGCGATGCTCATCAACAGAAGTTTTCGGCAAAAATGTTAAGTTTTTGACCGAGAACTATGGGACCGAAATTGACAGGAGAAATCAGCCGGCGGACCATCCAATTACAAAAGAATTTTCGTAAAAAATCCATCAGTATTTTTGGCGAAAATATTAGTTAAAATCCTGCTGAATTAGGGTTAAGTATAAATACTTAACCGGCGGCCCAAGAAAAAAAAGAACAGAACATACTTTTCCATAATCAGAATTTAGAGAATCCTCTCAAGTTCTGGAGCAAAGAGTTAGAGTTCGAAGAGCCGGAAAGAGATCGTGATGCCATCCCTTCCATCTCAAAGACTCGGAGCTAGGATTGTAGTCTACCGGAAGATCGAAGTTCTGCCGGAGTCGTCTTAATTAGGTTTTTCAGATTCTTTTCTGTTCTTCCTTCGTATGATGAACTCTTTCATTGTCTTTGTTCTTTTGTGATGAATATGAGTAGCTAAACTCTTAGAGCTTAGACTAGATGAACCCTAAGTGACCCAGGGCTTTAAAGCGGTCACGGATCGGCGGTGATTAGATTCGAAGTTCAATCAGTTTCTCTTTCATGTTTGGTTTGTTCTTCATTGTTCATGTTTCTTGTCTGGATTGATCACCTAGATTGGATTCTTGTTAAGCTAAGGATAGAAGCGAACGCTCGCCTTACTTTAGAACATCAAATTGAACAGTTAACCTTATAATTGGAGCGTGCCTTTCGTAGGAATCGGTTAGGATTAATCCACTGCAAGAGTAACTCAATAATCGTTAGTAATTCCACCAATTAAGTTAAGTCGTTGCGAGAGGCGACCGTACTCGGGCGACTAATTAATCTTGGTAGCTAGAACGGATAGAGCGAACGTTCGCCGGTCTTAAAGCTAAGGGTAAAGAGTTATGGTGGTGTCTTAGAATTGATTGAATGAGAATCGAAATCCGCTGATTTGTTGATTGCCAAAGCTTTGGGGAACGAAGGGGGATTCAAAGTCTAAGTTCGTCTGTCATCTCTGTTTTAGTCAACCAATTTCCAATCTGTCTTTAGTTTAAATTTTTAATTTCTCTACATTTCTTAGAATTAGGAGTCGTGGAACTCACACCACGCACAAAGTGTTTAAATCTGAGTAATTTGCCAGCTTATTTGAGTAGTCGATCAAAGAAGACCCGTGGAATACGATCTAGTCTACTTCGGTAGGTATATATTTGATACCGCTAAAACTGCAGCATCAAATTGAATCATCTCTGTTTTAGTCAACCAATTTCCAATCTGTTTTTAGTTTAAATTTTTAATTTCTATACATTTCTTAGAATTAGGAGTCGTGGAACTCACACCACGCACAAAGTGTTTAAATCCGAGTAATTTGCCAGCTTATTTGAGTAGTCGATCAAAGAAGACCCGTGGAATACGATCTAGTCTACTTCGGTAGGTTAGTTATTTGATACCGCTAAAACTACAGCATCAAATTGGTGTCGTTGCCGGGGACCTTCTTTTGATTGTTTGAAAGAAGAACTGCCAATTTATTCTTCTACTTTCCATCTTTCACTTTTCCACCCACTTTTATTTTACACTGGTTTTTGTTTGTTTTTGTTATTTGTAGGTTTGTCACAGGTGTATGCATCGCCGCCCTTGGACTCGCTCTCAAACCGACAAGGCTAAGAGTATAGAGAGACCAAGCAGTTCTGCTCCACCTCGACAATCACATATTTCAAGGAGAAGCATAATCAATCCACCTCCACCCGTTACTCCGATTAAGATTGAGGAACTGAAGGAGAGTTCCTCATCTCCATCTTCACCGTTACCGTCACCTACATCTGTTTCATACATCGAGTCACTTTCACCTCCTCCATCTCCTACCATGGGTGATCAATTACCACCACCACCACCACCAGGAGGAAATCCACCACCACCTCCGCCTGCACAGAAAAGTCTAGCCGATTACAACAAGCCGAGCGCGACTAGCGTTCGATCTGCCATTGCCGTACCGCGCATTGAAGGAGATCCTGACTATGAGATCAAGATTCCATTCTTGACTATGATCTCTAGGGATCTACAGTTCGAAGGCAGGCCCCTAGACAATCCGTGCACTCATCTTGCGGATTTCCTTGATCTCTGCAGCACTTTTAAGAACGGAAACCTCGACAAGAATACTCTTTGTTTGAGAGCTTTCCCGTTCTCTCTGAAAGGCACTGCTAAGAGGTGGCTTACTGGCAAACCACCTGGATATTACACTAATTGGGATCCTCTGGCTCAGGACTTCGTTGAAGAATACTTTCCTCCTGCCAGAACAACAGCCATCAAAGACAGCATTGCTAGATTCTCCCAGAAAGAAGGAGAAAGCTTATATGATACTTGGAATCGATTCCAAGAAATCCTCTACAACTGCCCTCATCATGGATTCGAGCAGAGGCAGTTAGCTGAAATCTTTGCTCGAGGTCTCGAGAAGAATCTGCCAAGTGGGTCAATTCCCTAGCTGAAGGGGATTGCACTACGCTCACACTGAAGCTGCTCTTCTTCACTTCGTAAACTGTGCTTCCAAGTCAAGGAACCGGGAACGACAGTCTGAAGGATCAAGGAGCAAGCTCGATCTTGAAGCAGCTATCAAGGCAGAAGTAGAGAGGCATTTGAAGAAGTCTACCACACCAGTCAAACCGCCGGCAGCTTCTATCTATGTTGCCGATTGCGAGTGGTGTGGAGCTTGCGCACATAACGGAGGCCGATGCCAGAATTTTGGTAAGACAGAAGTCTGGTCCGCCGAAGAGGTAAATTTCGTTCAACAAGGCTTCGTTAATAATCAGAATGGTTATGCTGGCTACCGCAACTTCAGGCAGCAAGGGAACTATCAAGACAGACCTCCCTACAATGCTGGCACCAACCATAACCAGAACCAGAATAACCGCCCAGCTGGTCCAGCTCAGGATCAGAAGCCTAACCATCCGCCGGCAGGTGTCTACCAGCCGCCGCATTGCAATCTGGGTAACTATGGAACTGCTCCTGGCAATCGCCAGAATCAATACTTGAATAACACCTATCCAGGGCAGCAGTACCAGAAGGAAAACAATGTCAGTGACCTGGATAAGAAGCTTAGTCAGATCATCACCAGACTCGACGATCATGACAGTCAGTTTAAAGCTCAAGCTCTTCTCAATCACGAACAGATAGCAGTCGGACAAAGAATTGAGCAAGCTGTGAACAACATCTCGAGCATGCTAGCATTCGGTCGACCATTTGGCCAACTTCCGAGCCAGACAGAGCCGAATCCGAGAAAGGAGCAAGCCAAGATGGTATCTGTTAGAAAATTTCCAAGCTTATCTGCTGATGCTTGTTCTGTTTTACGCAGGATCGCTGAATCGCAAGAGAAGAAGGAAGCACTACAAGTGGCGCCTAAGGAGGATGATCCTCCTCTTGCACCGTACGTCGTGAAGCCTTCTTTTCCAAGAGCATTGCTGCCGAATGCAAGGATCGAGACTGGCATGAAGTGGAATAAAGAAGGATATCCTGATGCTCGTATTAAGAAACCCTCGTCTCCATATCCAGCTAAGTGTTCTGATCTGGTTCTTTCACTCTACCTCTTGTCATTAATGATGTTGAGATAGAACGTTGTTTGGTTGATCTTGGCGCGTCTGTTAATGTTATGCCTATGAGTCTATATGAAAAATTGAACCTAGGAGAACTTGAACCGCCTAGCATGCAACTTATCTTTGCTGATAGATCACTTAAAACTCCTAGGGGGAAATCAAAGACGTTGTGACCAAATGTGGTCCTTTCACGTTCTTAGCTAACTTTGTTATCATTAACACTAGTAAGGATGATTCTACCATTCTCATAGGACGACCTTTCATGGCTACTACTGGAATGCAAATTAACGTTCCGAATGGTTCTTTAACTCTGAGAGTTGGTAAAGAAACTGTCACGTTCCGCCTTAAAGACGGAATGAAATATAATCCTAAGAATGAAGAATTTCACTGTTTAGCTGTTGAAACTGTGGAGTTGACTCCGGTCAACTCTGTTACTGATGTCTCTTCTAGTGTGCCTAGATCATTTGCTGTTGCAGGTGCTGGACAGATTACCGTGCAGAAACCGTAATCTGCCCCTCCAAAACCGCCAAAGAAGAAGAAACTGCAAGCCTCTTCTAAGCCACTGAGCACAAAACCTAGCAGACCTCGGGGAAAGAACAAGAAGACGAAGACTCACATGGTCTAGAGACCAGTTGTCCCGCCACCGTCTACCGAGCCAGCTGCACCACCAATTCATTCCAAGCTACCGGCGCTGGAACAAGTATGGAAGGAGAAGCCAAAAGCATCTCCTAAGGAAATACTGACGATCATCGATCCTGGTGATATCAAGCCGGAGGTTAAAGAAAAGAAGGAACCGATCGTTCTCATTCCGTCCACTGTCTTCCTTGTGGAAGATGATCCCTTGACAGAACTGTTCGGACCCTTCACAATCACTGACCACCTTCCCGACGGACGTACCAAGCTCTTACACGCGAACGGGAAGAAATTCATGCTCACCGGAGAAGCCTCGAAGCTCTACTTTATGAACTCCGATGCTAGCATTAAGGAGAATCTGAGTTGGGATGTCTCCTAATACCGTCCAGGTATCGTCCAGCTCAAGGATGTTAATAAAAGAGCGCTTCGTGGGAGGCAACCCACGGCTGGAGTCCGTTTTTGATTTGTGTCAACCTTAGTGTTTTAGAGTCGGTTCGGGGGAGCCAAAAGTGCCAGTTTGTTTGATTTCATATTTTTCGTGTGTAGTCTGTGTGTCATAGTGTCAGTTTCAAGTTGTTTGAGGTCTTTCCGATTTTTGTGGATTTAATTGTGATTTTCTGAAGTTTTCCAGGATTGCGAAAATATTTTCAATCGTAGAGTTCAATATTTTCGGCAAAAATTCTCTTTGAAATCCCACAGAGTTTTCTCCAAACGTTCCTGTTTCACATTTTCGGCAAAAATTTCTTAATGTTTTCGGCAAAAATTTCTTTTGAAAATCGGCAGTACTTTTTAACTATAATTTTCGGCGAAAATTTCTTCCTATTTTCGCCAAAATATCTTTGAAAATCAACTACTTTTTCACTTTTAAAATCCGGATTTTCACCCTCTCTCTTCCACTTTCTATTTTCGAACCAAACCCGAAAAAAGCTTCCCCCCTGTTTCCTTTTCGAAAACCACCGACGCCACCTTACATCGTCGCCGCCGACCAAAGCCGACCACCACCGCCGTCGCCGCCGCCGCCGCACCCTTCCCCTCCTATTTCCGATCATTTTAAGCCCGAGAACAGCCGAATCGGAGCTCTACAGCTCCAGTTCACCCAAACCCTAAAACTTGCGTCTTTTCTCCATTTCTCCCAATCCGTTCACTTTTAGCATCCATGGCTTCAAGGAACACCACTTTTGAGCGCAGGACCAAGGCACGACTTGATGGTGCCTCGAGCTCCGGAGCCCCCGCTCCCGTCACACACCCGCCGTTCAGGGCCCTCCACCAGCTTTCCCTGACCGTGCTGGGTACCACCGCACCGTTGCTCGCCTACCCCCGCACTACTTTGCACGCTACCAGCGGTTTGAGCACACCCGTGGAGCTGATGTTCGCCCTCTTTCCATGGAGTCGCTCTCAGAGCATGATGATGACTGGTACCAGAACGTGCTCGATGCACTGACCCATTCCAGCCTGCTGGAGCTGACCACGCTCGCCGCCGACTTCCCAGACATCGCTCTCTAGGAGTTTTGGGTGACATTCGAGCTGGACGAGCACAAGAGGAGGCAGCACAGGAAGGTTGTTACCTTCTATCTAGGCGGGGTGCACAGGGAGCTCACATATGATGAGTTTGCAGCTCATCTAGGCATCCCCTACGAGCATTACAACGGTCATCACCTTGGCTGGGCAGACGACGACGAGGAGTACCATGCGCTTTGGAGCCACATGACTGGAGTGCCCGGTGATCGCCTCGGGGACCATAACTCAGTTAAGTCGATCTCCCACCCTTTCTTTCGATACATTCATATGGTTTGGCGTAGATCGCTTTTATATGCTCCAGAGAAGGACCGCCACCATATCAGCAAGGACGAGCTTCTTCTTCTTCGCGCCATCCGGGAGAGATATCCTCTTCATCCCGGATGGGTACTTGCTCGCCTACTCCGCAAGAAGACTCAGAGATCAGGTCGCCCCCGCTCACTCCTGGGAGTCAACTTTGTGGGCTGACTCATCATCTCCTTTGGCCTCGACCAAGAATATGGCCCGAACATCCCAAGCCGCAGAGTACGCACCGTTGGAGGCGATTTGGCAGTCGAGTACAACCTTGATCTGGACATCAGCCCCTTGGTAGCAGCGGATCCTCCTCTCGAAGACGAGGACGAGTCGGAGGAAGAAGATGACTCTGAGCAGGAGCAGCCGCAGCCGCAGCCAGAGTTTCATGACCATATACCCTCGCCACATCATCAGGCAGGGTATGCACACCACTCGCCGCCGACCATCCCCGATCCATACCAGGCGCCTCACCCTCAGCACCGACCACACCCCGCGGACATTGGTGAGCTGTATGAGCGACTGCAGGAGTGGCGCATCACCGACAACGCCACTCAAGAGGCGAGATGGACTACTATGCAGCAGCATATGCAGCGCGCTGATAGGCGGTATGAGGCACAAATGGAGTGGCAACGTCAGCTCGGCAAGTACCTCCACTTCCCACCTCCCGGCGCCCCTGACCAGCCATGATCAGGTGGTGTCCTTTTCCTTGTCCTTTCTTTTTATTTATTCTTTTCGGATTTCGATCCAACTTTTTTTTGTGTGGATCCGGGGCACTTGTCCGGTTTCCTTTTTATGTTTCATTTGTTTTTGTTTTGTAGGCAGTAGGGAGATTCCCTTTGCTTCGCTTGGGTAGATTCCCTCCGCTCCGAGGACCCGTGCTCATCCCCTACGCCAACCATCTCGGTCCAGGTTCTTCTACTTCACTCTGAACTCTAGAATTAGTCCTGTGAGGACACAGTCCAATTTAAGTGTGGGGTAGGATGTTAGAGAACCTTGCATGAACTTGATTGCCCTTGATTGTGTTTTCTGTGTGCCTCGTGATTCCATTCCAGTCTCTCTAGCATTAGAATGGCTCAGTTCTTGATTTTTGATGTTAAGTTGTTGTTCAAACTTTCATAATGATGCTTAGACTGCTTAACCTAGAACTTGAGAACCAACTTGTATACTTTGATGCTAAACTGCCTGGTCAGAACAGAATTTTTAAAATCACACTTGTAGTTTGTAGCCTTGATTGCATGAAAATGTCCGAATCCGACTAGCAAACCAACTGTGAGCTTTTGATCCATTGCACGTAACTTGCAATTTCAATTCTTTTTGAGTGGTTTTCTGTTTGCTTGAATGAGTTAGAATTTGCATGAGACCTATTCGAGACCACACGATGACACGAGTTCTAGAATTATAGGGCACCTAGATTCAGCTACTAAGCCATATAGCCTACCTAACGATAAAATCCATTAGGTGTAGACCCTTGAGCTTGGCCTGTTCTTTCGGTTCGATAATACATTACAGCCATTTCCCATTCTTTCATTCCCCATTGATCCCCTGTGGTTGTAGTTCTAGATTGACCTACCGGAAGTCGGTTTGTGGTAACCTACCTGTAGCCATTAAACAGGTGGTCTTAGCTATTATGTCCAGACGTGTAAACCACTCTAGCAACTAAAAAAAAATCGGCACAAAAGCAAAAAAAAGAAGAAAGAGAAAGAAAAGAAAAGAAGCAAGTATAAAAAAAAATGAAAAGAAGAAAATTAGAAAAGCCAAAAAGGTTTAAAGTTTTTAGTTCAATAAAACGTTCTTCTCCCTACAAATGGAAGAGCGAAGTCAAAAGAAAAGTCAGAAAAAGTGTGTGAAGAAAAATAAAAAGTGCTAGGTTGCTTGAGGGTATCATAGGACGAGCGTTCATTATTCCACCCGTGTCTGGTTAGACGGTAGGAAGCCATAGGCTAGATTCGAGGGAAGTTAGTCGAAAGCTACACCGCACAAAGCCATCATCATTCATTCCCATCATCCATCGCATCATAAACCCAATTAGTGTAGAATTCGTTTTAGTCCTAGCAGGGAAGTCCTTCTTGACTAGTTACTCGTGTTATCATAGTGGTGGAGATGTGGTTGAATTGCAAACTTATGACAGAATTCAGTAATAGAAAATGATTGAGAGCAGAAACACGTCCTTAAACACAGAGAGTGAGAGTTCCCATTGTACTAAATATATCCTGTGTGAGGAGTCTGGTCGGTCAGGTCAAATTCGTGCATGATTGGTTGCTACTACTTGTCGTGTGCAGTTTATTAGTGAGACCAGGTTGTTTGGCTGATCTGTATGCATGTTAGGTTTCTTGTTCTAGGATCTATCTGTCTAATAATTCATTGTGTTTGATGGAGCTCCAATTTAATCGATCTTATCATTGTGAACATGAGCGTTTCCATTCAGTTTGCTTGAGGACAAGCAAAAGCTTAAGTGTGGGGTATTTTGATGACACTCAATTTGACGTGATTATCAGCCTCATTTAAGCGACATTTCCTTGCTTAAGACATGGTTTTTAGGGTAGAATAACGAATATTCAATCGATTGCCCTATCTCGTGTCATTTGTGTTACCTTGGCCCGTTTCGGGTCTGTTTGATGGTTTTCTAGTGTTTTTATGTTAGCACAGGTTTTTGCCGTCAAATAAAGTAGCCAAGGACGTGTCTAAAGCGTTGGGACCTCGAGGAATTGCACCGGAATCGATCCAAGGAGCCAAACAAGTCAAAACAATTCCTGCCCCGGTTTACAAAGGAATTTTCGCCGAAAAATCCTTCAATATTTTTGGCGAAAATATCAGCACAAATCGGCAATGCTCATCAACAGAAGTTTTCGGCGAAAAGGTTAAGTTTTCGACCGAGAACTATGGGACCGAAATTTACAGGAGAAATCAGCCGGCGGACCATCCAATTACAAAAGAATTTTCGCCGAAAATGATGTGAACCGCTGCAACCGTGGGCAGACGACCCTAACCACCGCAAGTTGGAACGTGCAACGAGGTAGAAACCTTCGGGAACCAGGGCGGAAAAGTACTTTGACCCGTCGGCTATATAACAGCCGGGAACCAGAAGTGTCCAGTCGAAGACGCCACGCCAAGAGATGGATGCTCTTGATCATAAGTCAACCTTAAGCAATGCTCCTCACATTAACTTGAAGGGAAAAGAACATAAGTTCTGAAATATATTTAATCAAAAGGGGGTTCTGAATACAAGAGGTGGCCGGCGGCCTCCTTATATAGGTGAGGGAACAAGCTCTCCTCCCTAAACCCTACTTCCTAAATAATAATAAAATAAAGAAATAAAAAGAGTCCTAATTAGAAAACCTAAAGAGGACTTTAACTAATCATAATCTAGACTAAAAAGAGGGAAAATTCGGACTCCAACCCTATAAGGGAAGAGAATCCTACCTAAACAAGAGCTCCTAAAAAGGAGGCTGGAAAATCCTAAAAAAACAGCTAAACGGGTTCTGGAGATATTAGCCAAATAAATACTAAACAAATTCGTAAAATCCTGATCTTTTGCAGATCACTAGTGGACTCCATGGGCTACAACTTTCATGTTGGACATCAGCCCAAATTCTGTCTCCAAGTAGCCCATATTCGTCACTCTTTGTCGGGCTACGAATCTGTCCAGAAATCCAGCTTTGCTTAGTATTAGTCCAGCTTTGGCCCGTGGCTGCTCGGTCATGGGCTGACCTCTTGGCTCTTCTCCAAGATTGGATTCTCCTTGATCCTCTCCTCTTGGATCAGGCTTAGGTGGTGGCCTGATCACAGCTCCTCGTTTGGCCTTCCTCGGATCAGCATCCGAGGCTTCCTCTTTGGTGCTCCCACCAAGCTTCGCTAGGGCTTGGCCTAGCTCTATCTCCTTCAGTACTGCTCCAAATTGAGCACCGTTTGTTGGAGCTGATTCATGGGCCTTCAAAGTAGCCAAGGACTTTAGAAGAACCCTAATTCGGCCGTGGTTGGGCTGCTCGGGCCAGTTGGGCCATGGTGGCGGTCGCGGGCCGGGTGCTCCGGGTTGGTCTGGGGGCCGGGCTTCTTCAGGGCTCTCAGAGGTCAGGCTAGGGGCAGGCCAAAGCTTCTGTTCAGTGCTAGGGCTTGTGTCCCTGGCCAGCAGCATGGCCTAGAGTAGCATCCCATTTGTTGGAGTCTTTCTACCTTGGCCAGGTGAGCCGGGTGGGGTGTAGAAGTACTGGATGGTACTAGGGCAGCTTGGCTGGGTCATATCAGAAAATCCTTCAGTATTTTCGGCGAAAATATTAGTTAAAATCCGGCTGAATTAGGGTTAAGTATAAATACTTAACCGGTGGCCCAAGAAAAAAAAGAACAGAACATACTTTTCCATAATCAGAATTTAGAGAATCCTCTCAAGTTCTGAAGCAAAGAGTTAGAGTTCGAAGAGCCGGAAAGAGATCGTGATGCCATCCCTTCCATCTCGAAGACTCGGAGCTAGGATTGCAGTCTACCGAAAGATCGAAGTTCTGCCGGAGTCTTCTTAATTAGGTTTTTTAGATTCTTTTCTGTTCTTCCTTCGTATGATGAACTCTTTCATTGCCTTTGATTCTTTTGTGATGAATATGAGTAGCTAAACTCTTAGAGCTTAGACTAGATGAACCCTAAGTGACCCAGGGCTTTAAAGCGGTCACGGATTGGCGGTGATTAGATTCGAAGTTCAATCAGTTTCTCTTTCATGTTTGGTTTGTTCTTCATTGTTCATGTTTCTTGTCTGGATTGATCACATAGATTGGATTCTTGTTAAGCTAAGGATAGAAGCGAACGCTCGCCTTACTTTAGACCATCAAATTGAACAGTTAACCTTATAATTGGAGCGTGCCTTTCGTAGGAACCGGTTAGGGTTAATCCACTGCAAGAGTAACTCAATAATCGTTAGTAATTCCACCAATTAAGTTAAGTCGTTGCGAGAGGCGACCGTACCCGGGCGACTAATTAATCTTGGTAGCTAGAACGGATAGAGCGAACGTTCGCCGGTCTTGAACCTAAGGGTAAGGAGTTATGGTGGTGTCTTAGAATTGATTGAATGAGAATCGAAATCCGCTAATCTGTTGATTGCCAAAGCTCTGGGGAACGAAGGGGGATTCAAAGTCTAAGTTCGTCTGTCATCTCTGTTTTAGTCAACCAATTTCCAATCTGTCTTTAGTTTAAATTTTTAATTTCTCTACATTTCTTAGAATTAGGAGTCGTGAAACTCACACCACGCACAAAGTGTTTAAATCCGAGTAATTTGCCAGCTTATTTGAGTAGTCGATCAAAGAAGACCCATGGAATACGATCTAGTCTACTTCGGTAGGTTAGTTATTTGATACCGCTAAAACTGCAGCATCAAATTGAATCATCTCTGTTTTAGTCAACCAATTTCCAATCTGTCTTTAGTTTAAATTTTTAATTTCTCTACATTTCTTAGAATTAGGAGTCGTGGAACTCACACCACGCACAAAGTGTTTAAATCCGAGTAATTTGCCAGCTTATTTGAGTAGTCGATCAAAGAAGACCCGTGGAATATGATCTAGTCTACTTCGGTATGTTAGTTATTTGATACCGCTAAAACTGCAGCATCACATGGCTTCTCATGTGGCTTTAGCCTCCTTTCCATGTCCCAGTCCTAGATGGACTAAGATACACGGTCTTCATACCGTGGCGGCCTGGTTTCCTGGCCCGGATGGGAATCCTTCTGTCGGTGGGAAAACCTGTATGGACCGGGGTCGTGTGGCAGATCTTTGGCACGTGTTTTCTCTCTCATTCCATCTTCATTTGTTGGGCTTTTTGCTGGGGCAGGTGTCGGGGCTATCCAGCTATCCAGGGCCTTTGGAATTTCCCAAAATGCCTGAGCCATTTGAGAGCTGGGCTCAAAAGGCTTGCCAAGAGCGCTCGATGCTTGGTCCGGCGCCTGGGGCTGGTTTTCAGCTGGGCCCTCTTCAATCCTGGCCTGGCCTTCTCCATTCTTCTTCGGCCATTTCTTTAGGAATTCCCAGAGACGGCTTTCAGGGGCTGGTGCCGGTCTGGGGCTCATGCCATTAGGCCTGGGGCTCAATTCCTTCACTTGGCTCAATCTAGGGCTCGCCCCGGGGCCTGTCTTCGGGTGCCATCCCTTGCTGGCCAGGTATTCTTGGTTCCTCTACTTCCTGTACTCTAGGAACGCCTCTAGGGTGTCCCAGGGGTGGTCAGCTCCTCCGGGGCTCTTCGAATTAAGGTTGGGGCCTAGTTGGGGCCCTCCGCTCGGGGCTGCACTCAGCCCTTGGCTTAGCTCGGGGCCTGGGTCTGGGGCTTCGGTCAGCAAGATTGCCTGGAGTGGCCTCACCTTCATTTTTGCTCCCCTACCTGTTGGTGGTGGCCTAAGCCTATATTTAGTCACATACCTTGGCCTCCTAAAGGGTTGGAGAGCTTGGTGGTGAGCTTTCCTGGCCCTACACGCTTCTTGTATGGCCCTAAGGTTCTGCCTCTAAGTGGGGACCCTGGTGGGGTGTAGGAATACCTATAGGCCTTTGGGCAGCTGTGGAGGATCACATCATCCCCCTCTTCTTGCATTGGATTCGCCCTCATCTGGGGCTCTCTTTGTGCACTTAGTAATCCTCTCCACACTTCAGTGACTTGGGTGGCCATGTCCGGGGAGACTCAACATCATCTCTTGGTCCTGGAGTGTCACTTGAATCGGTGATAGACCAAGGTTCTGGTCCTTCGGAGATTTGGCCGTAGGTCTCCATGTCTTCTTCTTCAGAAAAGCTGTCCACAAGGATATCTAGACTTGGGGAGGTATCCGGTGAGATTATCTCATCGATTCCCAAGTCAGGTCCTCCTTTTCCTTCGACCTGTTCACCTATTTCCTCATCTAGCTCCATAATCTCTACCTCTTTGATCGGGGCAGCTCTTAAAATTCGATAGGAAACAGCTTCCCATTGAAATCTGGTATTTCCTGGCGCGCCGGGGCGGGGCCTGGGTTTATCGGCCTGGGCAGAGGCGTATCGGGGCCGAAATGGGGGCCGAGGCCGTCTTGAGGTGTACTAGGGCTGATCTGGAGTGTACTGGGGCCGATCTGGGGGTCGGGGCTGGCCTAGCATGCTCCGGGGCTGGCCTTGGTGCTGGGGCTGGGCAGGGCGTCGGGGTTGGGCTGAGCGTCGGGGCTGTGCTGGGCGTCGAGCAGCTTTCTTGGCTCCGGTGCTAGGGCCTTTAAGAACATCCCAGAGAACTTCTCTAGCCCTTCTGGCTTCACTTCTTCTCCCTCTTCCGACTCTTCTTCTTCTTCTCATCCTCCTCATCATACGTCTCGATCTCTCCTTCTCTCATCACCATGGTCCTTTGGTTGAGGCAGTCTCTTGAGACGTGTCCTCTGCCTTGGCATTTAAAGCATACAATTCCACTAGGATGTGGGTTAGAATTATGAACATTAGGAGTAGATTGAGTAGGTGTTACCCATGGTGTTGAATCTTTAGGGTTAGGGTTTGCGGTCAGCACGGTGCTCCGGGGCTGTCCTGGCTTCCATGGAGGTTGGATGGTACTGAAGCTCCCTGTCCATTGGCTACTAGGTGGGGGGGGGGCTGGCCTTCTTGTATAGCCTCTTCTCATCTCCCTTTCCACACAGATGGGTAGGGCTTTCAAGTCTTCATATTCTACATAGTTCGGTATGTTCACTTGGTGCATGATGTCCAGGTGTAGCCATCTTACAAATCGGGTTATTCTGGCCTCATGTTCCTCCTTGAGGTCTAGCCTTGCTACTAGCATCTCTATCTCCTTTGTATACTGCTCAACAGACATAGTTCCTTGCTTCAAGGTTTGGAGTGAGGTGCGCAAGTCTCGGATGTAGGCAGCCTGGACAAACCTTTTCCTCATCTTCCTCTTGAGGTCTCTCTATGACACGATGGGTACCTCCTCATCTCTTTGAACCTGTCTCTCGAATTGGCTCCACCAAAGAGCAGCATAATCAGTAAATTCAAGGGTAGCCACAATTACCTTTTTCCTCTCCGAATAGTGGTGGCACTCTAGGAAGTCCTCCATACTTCTCACCCAATCCAAGTACCCATCCGCATTTGTCTTGCTAGCAAACTTGGGTATTGTGAGCTTGAGGTTGCTCACATCATCATCAATCTCTTGGACTAATCTTCTAGCCCTTTGGTTGAGATTTCCATGGGGTTCTTCCTCATACTCTCCTCAGTCATCTCTTGTCTCAAGCATTGCTAAGGCTTCTCGGATTCCAGTCATGATATCACCAAGGTTTTGGAGTCGGTCCTTGATGACACTCGATTTGACATGATTATCAGCCTCATTTAAGCGACATTTCTTTGCTTAAAGACATGGTTTTTAGGGTAGAATAGAGAATATTCAACCAATTGCCCTATCTCGTGCCATCTGTGTTACTTTGGCCAGTTTCGGGTCTATTTGATGGTTTTCTAGTGTTTTTGTGTTAGCACAGGTTTTTGCCGTCAAATAAAGTAGCCAAGGTCATGTCTAAGGCGTTGGAACCTCGAGGAATTGCACCAGAATCGATCAAAGGAGCTAATCAAGTTTAGAAAATTCCTGCCCGGTTTACAAAGGAATTTTCGCCGAAAATACCCTAGTATTTTCGGCGAAAATATCAGCACAAATCAACTGATGACCGGATGAAGGAGTTCTCGGTGAAAGTGTTAAGTTTTCGACCGAAGCGAAAATCACAAGAGATACCAGCCAAAGGACCGTCCATTTACACCATCCTTTTCGGCGAAAACAATCCTTTATTTTCGGCGAAAATAACAGAAGAAATCTGGCTGAATTAGGGTTGAGTATAAATACTTAACCGACAGCCCAAATCAGAGGAGACCTCATAACATACTTTCATAATCACAATTCCAAGAATTCTCTGAAGTTATGGAGCGAAGAGTTAGATTTCGAAGAGCCGGAAAGAGATCGTGACGCCATCCCTTCCACCTCGGAGACTCGGAGTTAGGATTGCGGTTTACTGAAGATCGAAGTCTGTCAGAGTTGTCTTAATTAGGTTTTTCAGATTCTATTATGTTCTTCCTCTGGATGATGAACTCTTTCTTTGTTTTTGATTCTTTTGTGATAAACATGAGTAGCTAAACTCGTTAGAACTTAGACTAGATGAACCCTAAGTGACCCAGGGCTTTCAAGCGGTCACGGATCGGCGGTGATTAGATTCGAAGTTCAATCAGTTTCTCTTTCATGTTTGATTTGTTCTTCATTGGTCATGTTTCTTGTCTGGATTGATCACCTAGATTAGATTCTTGTTAAGCTAAGGATAGAAGCGAACGCTCGCCTTACTTTAGAACATCGAATTGAACAATTATCCTTATAATTGGAGCGTGCCTTTCGTAGGAACCGGTTAGGGTTAATCCACTGCAAGAGTAACTCATAAATCGTTAGTAATTGCACCAATTAAGTTAAGTCGTTGCGAGAGGCGACCGTACCCGAGCGACTAGTTAATCTTGGTAGTTAGATCGAATAGAGCGAACGTTCCTGGTCTTAAACCTAAGGGTAAGGAGTTATGGTGGTGTCTTAGTAATTGATTGAATGAGAATCGAAATCCGCTGATCTGTTGATTGCCAATGCTCTGGGGAATGAAGGGGGATTCAAAGTCTAATTTCGTCTGTCATCTTTGTTTTCAACCCTAATTTCCAATCTGCTTCAGTTTAATTTTTAAATTTCTCTGCATTTCTTAGAATTAGAAGTCGTGGAACTCACACCACGCACAACATGTTTGCATCCGAATAAATTGCTAGTTTTTGGAGTAGTCAATCATAGAAGGCCCGTGGAATACGATCTACCCTAGCTTGTTAGCTTTGTTAGTTATTTGGTTGAACCCGAACAATGATTTTAGGTATTCACCAAATTGGCGCCGTTGTCGGGGACTTCTTTGATTGTTTGAAAGAAGAACTGGCAATTTATTCTTCTATTTTCCATCTTTCACCTTTCCATCCACTTCGATTTTACACTGGTTTTGTTTGTCTTTGTTATCAGTAGGTTTACAGGTGTATGCCTCACCGTCCTTGGACTCGCTCTCAAACCGAACAGGCTAAGAGTATAGAGAGACCAGGCAGTTCTACTCCACCTCTACGATCACAGATTTTGAAGAGAGGCAGATCCAATCCACCCGTCACTCCGATCAAGATCGAGGAACTGAAGGAGAGTTCCTCATCTCCGTCTTCATCGTCATCTTCATCTGCTTCATACACCGCATCCCTTTCACCTCCTCCATCTCCTACCATGGACGATCAGTTACCACCACACCACCACCAAATGGAGAACTACCACCACCACCACCTGCACAGAAGAGTCTAGCAGACTATAACAAGCCGAGCGCGACTAGCGTTCGATCTTCCATTGCCGTTCTGCGCATTGAAGGAGATCCTGACTATGAGATCAAGATTCCATTCTTGATCATGATCTCTAGGGATCTACAATTTGAAGGCAGGCCCCTAGACAATCCGTGCACTCATCTTGCAGACTTCCTTGATCTCTGCAGCACTTTCAAGAACGAAAACCTCGACAAAAATACTCTTTGTCTGAGAGCTTTCCGTTCTCTCTGAAAGGCCCTGCTAAGAGGTGGCTTACTGGCAAACCACCTGGCTACTACACTAATTGGGATATTTTGGCTCAGGACTTCGTTGAATAATACTTCCCTCCAGCCAGAACAACTGCCATAAAGGACAGCATTGCCAGATTCTCCCAGAAAGAAGGAGAAAGCTTATATGATACTTGGAATCGATTCCATGAACTTCTCTACAACTGCCCTCATCATGGATTCGAGCAGAGGCAGTTAGCTGAAATCTTTGCTCGAGGACTTCGAGAAGAATCTGCCAAGTGGGTCAATTCTCTAGCTGAAGGGATTGCACTACACTCACACCTGAAGCTGCTCTTCTTCATTTCGCAAACTGTGCTTCCAAGTCAAGGAACTGGGAACGACAATCTGAAGGATCAAGGAGCAAGCTAGATCTTGAAGCGGCTATCAAGGCAGAAGTAGACAAGCATTTGAAGAAGTCTACCACACCAATCAAACCGCCGACAGCTTCTGTCTACGTTGCCGATTGCAAATGGTGTGGAGCTTGCGCACATAACGGAGGCCGTTGTCAGAATTTTGGTAAGGCAGAAGTCTGGTCTGCCGAAGAGGTAAATTTCATTCAACAAGGCTTCGTTAATAATTAGAATGGTTATGATGGCTACCGCAACTACAGGCTGCAAGGGAACTATCAAGACAGACCTCCTTACAATAATGGCGCCAACCATAACCAGAACCAGAATAACCACCCAGCTGGTCCAGCTCAGGATCAGAAACCTAACCATCAGCCGACAGGTGTCTACCAGCCGCCGCATCGAAATCCGGGCAACTATGGAACTGCACCTGGCAACCGCCAGAACCAATACTTGAATAACACCTATCCAGGGCAGCAACATCAGAGAGAAAACAACGTTAGTGACCTGGACAAGAAGCTTAGCCAGATCATCACCAGACTCGATGATCATGACAGTCAGTTTAAAGCTCAAGCTCTTCTCAATCAAGAACAGATAGCCGTCGGCCAAAGAATTGAGCAAGCTGTGAACAACATCTCGAGCATGCTGGCATCCGATCGATCATTTGGCCAACTTCTGAGCCAGACAGAGCCGAATCCGAGAAAGGAGCAAGCCAAGATGGTAACCGCCCGAAAATTTACAAGTCTATCTGCTGATGCTTGTTCTGTTTTGCGCAGGATCGCTGAATCTGAAAAGGAAGAGGAAGAACAGAAACCGGCGCCTAAGGAGGATGATCCTCCTCTTGTACCGTACGTCGTGAAGCCTCCTTTTCCAAGAGCATTGCTGCCAAATGCAAGGATCGAGACTGGCATGAAGGGGAATAAAGAAGGATATCCTGACATTCGTATCAAGCAACCTTCCTCTCCATATCCAGCTAAGTGTTCTGACCCTGGTTCTTTCACTCTACCTCTTGTCATTAATGATGTTGAGATAGAGCGTTGTTTGGTTGATCTTGGTGCATCTGTTAATGTTATGCCTGTGAGCTTATTTGAAAAATTGAACCTAGGAGAACTTGAACCGCCTAGTATGCAACTTATCTTTGCTGATAGATCACTTAAAACCCCTAAGGGAGAGATTAAAGACGTTGTTACTAAATGTGGTCCTTTCACATTCTTAGCTGACTTTGTTATCATTGACACTAGTGAGGATGATTCTACCATTCTTATAGGAAGACCTTTCATGGCTACTACTGGAATGAATATTAACGTTCCAAATGGTTCTTTGACTTTGAGGGTTGGTAAAGACACGATAACGTTCCGCCTTAAAGACGGAATGAAATATAACCCTAAGAATGAAGAGTTCAATTGTTTAGCTGTTGAAACTGTGGAGTTGACTCCGGTCAACTCCGTTACTGATGTCCCTTCTAGTGTGCCTAGATCTGTTGCTACTACAGGTGCTGGACAGGTTATCAAGCAGAAACAAAAATCTGTTCCTCAAAAGCCGTAAAGAAGAAGGAACTGCAAGCCTCTTCTAAACCACCAAGTAAGGAGTCTGGCAAGTTAAGGAGGAAGAATCATAAGAAGAAGCAAACTCAAATGGTTTGGACACCAAAAGCTCCGCCACCTTCCACCGAGCCAGCTACACAGTCTCTCTAGCATTAGAATGGCTCAGTTCTTGATTTTTGATGTTAAGTTGTTGTTCAAACCTTCATAATGATGCTTAGACTGCTTAACCTAGAACCTGAGAACCAACTTGTATACTTTGATGCTAAATTGCCTGGTCGGAACAGAATTTTAAGAATCACACTTGTAGTTTGTAGCCTTGATTGCATGAAAATGACCGAATCCGACTAGCAAACCAAATGTGAGCTTTTGATCCATTGCACGTAACTTGAAATTTTAATTCTTTCTGAGTGGTTTTCTGTTTGCTTGAATGAGTTAGAATTTGCATGAGACCTACTCGAGACCACACAATGACACGAGTTCTAGAAGGATAGGGGCACCTAGATTCAGCTACTAAGCCAGATAGCCTACCAAACGATAAATCCATTAGGTTTAAACCCTTGAGCTTGGCCTGTTCTTTCGGTTCGATAATACATTACAGCCATTTCCCATTTCTTTCATTCCCCGTTGATCCCATGTGGTTGTAGTTCTAGATTGACCTACCGGAAGTCGGTTTGTGGTAACCTGCCTATAGCCATTAAATAGGTGTCTTAGCTAATATGTCCAGATGTGTAAATCCCTCTAGCAACTAAAAGAAAGAATCGGCACAAAAGAAAAAAAAGTCAAGTAAGAAAAGAAAGAAAATTTCGAAAAAAATGAAGAAATGAAAAATCAGAAAAATCAAAAAGTTTCAAAGTTTAGTTCAAATAAATGTTCTTCTCCCTACAAATGGAAGAACGAAGTCAAAAGAAAAGTCAGAAAAAATAGTATTTCAAAAAGAAAATAAGTGCTAGGTTGCTTGAGGGTATCATAGGACGAGCGTTCATTATTCCACCCGTGTTTGGTTAGACGGTAGGAAGCCATAGATTAGATTCGAGGGAAGTTAGTCAAAAGCTACACCGCACCAAGCCATCATCATACATTCCCATCATCCATCGCATCATAAACCCAAGTAGTGTAGATTTCATTACGGTCCTAGCAGGGAAGTCCTTCTTGACTAGATACTCGGGTTGTCACAGTGGTGGAGATGTGGTCGAATTGCAAACCTATGACAGAATTCAGTAACAGAAAATGATCGAGAGCAGAAACACGTCCTTAAACACAGAGAGTGAGAGTTCCCATTGTACTAAATATTTCCTGTGTGAGGAGTCTGGTCAGTCAGGTCAAATTCGTGCATAATTGGTTATAATTACTTGTCGTGTGCAGTTTACTAGTGAGACCAGGTTGTTGGCTGATCTGTATACATGTCAGGTTTCTTGTTCTAGGAATTAGCTGTCTAATAATTCATTGTGTTTGATTGAGCTCCAATTTAATCGATCTTATCATTTATGAACATGAGCGTTTCTATTCAGTTTGCTTGAGGACAAGCAAAAGCTTAAGTGTGGGGTATTTTGATGACACTCGATTTGATGTGATTATCAGCCTCATTTAAGCGACATTTCTTTGCTTAAAGACATGGTTTTTAGGGTAGAATAGCGAATATTCAACCAATTGCCCTATCTCGTGCCATCTGTGTTACTTTGGCCCATTTCGGGTCTATTTGATGGTTTTCTAGTGTTTTTGTGTTAGCACAGGTTTTTGCCGTCAAATAAAGTAGCCAAGGTCATGTCTAAGGCATTGGAACCTCGAGGAATTGCACCGGAATCGATCAAAGGAGCCAATCAAGTTCAGAAAATTCCTGCCCAGTTTACAAAGGAATTTTCACCAAAAATATCAGCACAAATCAACTGATGACCGGCTGAAGGAGTTCTCGGCGAAACTGTTAAGTTTTCGACCGAAGCGAAAATTACAGGAGATACCAGCCAAAGGACCGTCCATTTACACCATCCTTTTCGGCGAAAATAATCCTTTATTTTCGGTGAAAATAATAGAAGAAATCCGGCTGAATTAGGGTTAAGTATAAATACTTAACCGGCGGCCCAAATCAGAGGAGACCTCATAACATACTTTCATAATCACAATTCCAAGAATTCTCTGAAGTTCTGGAGCGAAGAGTTAGAGTTCAAAGAGCCGGAAAGAGATCATGACACCATCCCTTCCACCTCGGAGACTCGGAGCTAGGATTGCGGTTTACCGAAGATCGAAGTCTGTCAGAGTCGTTTTAATTAGGTTTTTCAGATTCTATTCTGTTCTTCCTCTGGATGATGAACTCTTTCTTTGTTTTTGATTCTTTTGTGATAAACATGAGTAGCTAAACTCGTTAGAACTTAGACTAGATGAACCCTAAGTGACCCAGGGCTTTAAAGCGGTCACGGATCGGCGGTGATTAGATTCGAAGTTCAATCAGTTTCTCTTTCATGTTTGATTTGTTCTTCATTGGTCATGTTTCTTGTCTGGATTGATCACCTAGATTAGATTCTTGTTAAGCTAAGGATAGAAGCGAACGCTCGCCTTACTTTAGAACATCGAATTGAACAATTAACCTTATAATTGGAGCGTGCCTTTCGTAGGAACCGGTTAGGGTTAATCCACTACAAGAGTAACTCATAAATCGTTAGTAATTGCACCAATTAAGTTAAGTCGTTGCGAGAGGCGACCGTACCCGGGCAACTAGTTAATCTTGGTAGTTAGATCGGATAGAGCGAACGTTCGCCGGTCTTAAACCTAAGGGTAAAGAGTTATGGTGGTGTCTTAGTAATTGATTGAATGAGAATCGAAATCCGCTGATCTGTTGATTGCCAATGGTCTGGGGAACGAAGGGGATTCAAAGTCTAAGTTCGTCTGTCATCTTTGTTTTCAACCCTAATTTCCAATCTGCTTAAGTTTAATTTTTAAATTTCTCTGCATTTCTTAGAATTAGAAGTCGTGGAACTCACACCACGCACAACTTGTTTGCATCCGAATAAATTGCTAGTTTTTGGAGTAGTCAATCATAGAAGGCCCGTGGAATACGATCTACGCCAGCTTGTTAGCTTTGATAGTTATTTGTTTGAATCGTCAACGACAGGTTCACCAGTCCTCCATGTTGGTCATTCTCTCATTTTCCATTGTTAGTACAAGCAAGCAGAAGTAACTTTTCTATCCCCTCTTCTTAGAATTAACCTTACAACGAAAGGAAACAACCTTGGAAAGGGTGGCCTTGCTTTCTTTTCTTAACTTCTATTAGGGTTTTCTTGATGGTATGTTGGCCACCGTATTTCTTTGCCTTACAATGTATCTTAAAGTACACGAAATTGAAATAGAAGGGGAATTTTTTGAGCTATTTTCTAAGAACAATGAAAAGTAAAGGGATATGAATCCAAGGGTTAACCTGGAGACTGGGATAGAGTTGGTCCTACTGTTGAACCGTGCTCTGATACCAACTGATGTGAACCGCCGCAATCGTGGGCAGACGACCCTTAAACCTGATCCTCCTAGCAACGTGTAGAACCTATGGAACTGGGACGGATATGGACTTTGACCCACTAGCTATAAGGTGAGCTAGGAACTAGAAGTATCAAGTCGAGGGCGCCACTTCAAGAGATGAATGCTCTTGACGATAAGCCAAACCTTAAGTAATTTAACAACGAGCAAAAGCTTGAAGGGAAAAGAACATATGTTCTGAAAAGAAGTTTATTAATCAAAGGGTGGTTTCAAAAGGGCGGCCGACGGCCTTATTATATAGGGAGGGAACAAGCTCTCCTCCCTATTTAGCTACTTCCTAACTAGGAATAAAATAATTTAACTCTAACTAGGAAAATTTAAAACGACCTAAACAAGCCAACTAAACAAGGAAAAACTAAAAGGGAAACTTAAAACAGGAAGTGAATGTCTTGGAAAGCAAGAAATAGCCTAAATAGGCAAAAACCGAGCAAAAACCCTAAATTCGGGCAGCTTCATGGTCGATCGGGCAGTTCTGGGCCGGCGGGCAGGGCTTCTCACGTGGCTTTAGCCTCCTTTCCGTGTCCCAGTCTTAGATGGACTGAGATACACGGTCTTCATACCTTGGCAGCCTGGTTTCCTGGCCCGGATGGGAATCCTTTTGTCGGTGGGAAAACCTATGTGGACCGGGGTCGTGTGGCAGATCTTTGGCACGCGTTTTCTCTCTCATTCCTTCTTCATTTGTTGGGTCTTTTACCGGGGCAGGTGTCGGGGCTATCCAGCTATCCAGGGCCTTTGGAATTTCCCAAAATGCCTGAGCCATTTGAAAGCTGGGCTCAAAAGGCTTGCCTGGAGCGCTCGATGCTCGGTCAGGCGCCTGGGGCTGGTTTTCAGCTGAGCCTTCTTCAATCCTGGCCTGGCCTTCTCCATTCTGGTTCGGCCATTTCTTTAGGAATGCCCAGAGACAGCTTTCAGGGGCTGGTGCCGGTTCGGGGCTCATGCCATTCGGCCTGGGGCTCCATTCCTTCACTTGGCTCGATCCAGGGCTCGCTCCGGGGCCTGTCTTCGGGTGCCATACCTTGCTGGCCAGGTATTCTTGGGTCCTCTGCTTCCTGTACTCCAGGAATGCCTCTAGGGTATCCCTGGTTTGGTCAGCTCCTCCGGGGCTCTTGGAATTAAGGCTGGGGCCTAGTTGGGGCCTAGTTGGGGCCCTCCGCTCGGGGCCTGGGCTGAGGCTTTGGTTAGCAACATGGCCTGGAGTGGCCTCTGTAACACCCGTCCCAAACTGACCCGAGTTTACCCGTGGTCGAACCAGTTTAAGTGCTACTTGAAGATACATCATTTAAAAGAATACAGTAAAACACAGCGGAAACAGGAGCAACTCTTATTAAAAGGTTCAAAACAACGAAGGCCTTCAATGAAATACAATTCAAAATCCGAACAACTGATAAATCACAATCCAAAACAAACAACCAGAAGACACGCTATCAATCACCATCACACACAGCATCAATTTCATTCAAATCAATCATACAACACCAGTTCAACTTGTTCATGCAATCACACCACCCAATTCCATTACTCAATTCCATGCACCAATTCCATTAACCAATTCTATAAGTTAATTCCACGTACCGATTCTGCTGTCCAGTTCCGTACACATATTCCCTTAACAATTCTATCAATCAATTCCCAAGACACATATCCAAATCACAATCCCACACCTCTTGTAATATTAATCACCCACATATCACATAACCCTACTTTCACCTAACAACATATAACATCAGGTCATCCATCACACATTCACAATCACGATACACTTCTTTCAACAATTCCACATTACACAAACAGTGTAAGGGTAAACGGCTAGCTCACCGGCCACCCCCACCTGCAAGTACAAGGGTAGCCATGTCGTGAGTCTCAGGGTTACCCTCCTGTACATCCTTTATTGGATGACCCCACATTGGTGGGACCATCCACCTGTTCGTCATTTAAGGGCGACCCCACATTGACAGGACCACCCTCCTGCAACCACAACTGATGGCACAAATATAGATACAGTTCAACAGAATCATATCCCAAACCGTCCTACTCTCATTACTAGGTCACATCCATTAAGCATCCATGTTAAACATCTCCCCACTCACACTTCATAACGCACCAGCCAACAATCATCATTCAAATCATCAATTAACAATCATACAACAAGCATCAATCATCACAATTCAGAAAACAATCAAATGCAGTATAGTTTCCCCCTTTTACTCTCTTTCAATTTCATGCAAAGCCCTACATTTTTCTAAGCCTAAATTGCAACTCCTCACACTGACCATACTACCTATCATACGCTAAACCCTCACCTGACAAGAAGACGAGGCTCTAAAACTCTTCTAGGAACTCGAACAGCAAAGCTCTCAGACACAAAAAACGTAGCTCTTCTCCTCTTCACCGACATCAGCCTACTCCGAAATACCCAGAAATTCAGGTTATGATCTCTTCCTCTCATTGCTACGAACGCGTCGCAACAAACGGATCGTCAATCGGAGCTCTACAACTCCCAAAATCAAGGATTGAAGCTATGGGGTTTTTGGTTCGTCAAAAGGCATTTCGGGAAAGAGAAAGAGGGAAAAAGTTATGGAAATCCGTGAAAATCAGCTATTTGTGGCAGACACAAGAAACACGGCGTGTTTCTATAACACATGGCGTGTTTCTTCAAGAAACACGGTGTGTTTCTATAACACACGGCTGTGTGTTGTGATCTGTCACCTTTTGCCAATTCTCACGTACTCGCTTGTATCTTCAACCCGACTCAACTATGAACGTCCCAGACTTCGATGGGGCCTCAAGAACATTGTTTCCAATGTCTAAACCATCCAAATTCAAGTTCCAAACCATTCGGTTGGGCGGGGATGTTACATCCTCACCTTCATTTTCTCTCCCCTACCTGCTGGTGGTGGCCTGAGCCTGTATTTAGTCACATACCTTGGCCTCCTAAAGGGTTGGAGAGCTCGGTGGTGAGCTTTTCTTGGCCCTACACGCTTCTTGTATGGCCCTAAGGTTCTGCCTCTAACTGGGGACCCTGGTGGGGTGTAGGAATACATGTAGGCCTTTGGGCAGTTGTGGAGGATCACATCAGAGAGTGAGGCTAAATTCTATTCTAACGCCCTTTTTGTTTCAGGTTCCGAAGAGGGAGAAATAAATGATTCTACTCATGAAGATGAAGACCCACATGCGAGGTAGCCAACCTTGATCAGCCCCCAACGAACAAATGAGAATAGTCGAGGGTTGGGGATACCTGGCTTTTGGCCAGGGTCGTATTTCCTGAGGGTCTTCTTAGTTCAGCATACTCAGTTATGAGAGAGGTGTTCAAATTGATGGTACAAACAAAACACACACAATTCACAATCAAAATCTCAAGACAAGGCTGGCCTTAAGCTATAAACGACTAACCCAAGCACGGGCTCAAAGAGCATGGAAGTAGGGGATTGACAACTAATCGTTCTAAGCACGTAAAGACAAAAGACAAGATGGGTGAAATTGAAGAGAAGGGTCAAGTAAGTTTCCCATTTCGGGTTCATGAATCACGATTACACAACTTTGGACTAAAAAGTTCTAACAAGCTAGATGAGATCTTTCAACATAACATCAACACAAAGCTCATTGGATAGAGTCAAATATAATTCAACGTTAACCACTAACAAACGGACATTGGTCACCATTTACATTGAAAGTAGAATGCGCACAGGGTGTTCGATGAAATGATCTTGGGTCTTTGGACCTAAAAAGTCATAACTAGTTTGATCAGATCTATGCATAAAATTGAAGCGCAACACATTACTTGCTCAGTACTGATTCAAGGCATCACTATATAGTCAAACAACAAATCTAATCATGCATCATTGTCAGAGAAGCAGAGAAATAAGATACGAAGAACACATAGATCTGAATAACATCTGAACTTGAATTAAACCAAAATAAATCCAAAGTAATAGGAGTGTAATAAATCAGAAGCCCCCCTAAGGTTCCACTAACCAAACCATAGGGGGTTTAGTTACTGTAGTACATATTGAAGATATGAGAAATACGAGCTAGAGAGAAAGAGATGAAAAGCTCCATCGATTTCTTCGTGTCCGGGTGAATCTTGATCTTCTCTTGCTGATTCTATGATGTTAGAGATGAAGGATGATGATAAATAGACTATTTCTGGACTCCGAGAGGGTTTTCCAGGTGCTGGAGGTTGGGTATGTTCATAAAAAACGAGCTGGGAACGAAGTCTGGCCGTCCTCTCATATTAGTTTTCTAAAAACCCTATTTGTATAAACTGCCCAGATTTGTGGTGTGTAACTGGCGTGCACGCCACTTACACGCCTTTTCACGCCGACTTCACGCCATGTCTCGCTGACGGGACGCTAGCTGTGGTCCTTCCCTTAGCGTCTCATTGTATTTACGCTAGAACTTCAAAACTTGATATCTTGAGCGTCTAGAATCCGATTTGAGCCTCGTTTGAAGTTGTGGCTTCGTATCGATATTATCTAAATAATGGCATAACCTAAAAACTCGTGAAAACACCTTGGGAAATGTGAAATGACCATAATGATCGCGAGAGGTCATTTGACACAAATATTCATAAAGTTGATTAGAACCATGAAAAGAGCAACATTAAAGCTTAAATGCCACATGAAAATGTATCAAATATGGGGGAAAAGCGTAACATATTTCTGTCTATCAAAATACGCCATACTTGAACGTTGCTTGTACTCAAACAAAACTCTAAACAACAAATGCACCTATGCAAGCATGTACACATCCAGAACATCATGAATCGTCAATCAGTATCTTAGAACTGAATGAACTAGGGTATTAAGCTCGACCAATCACATTAAACCGGGCAACATCCTGAAAGTAAAAGATGAACTAGATTGACCAATCACTTTAAACTGGGCAACATCCTGAAAGTAAAAGAGGAACTAGATCTAATTAGGCTAATGACCAGCCGACTTAGAACTGACAATACCGTTCTACCATCTATGCATTTACTCTAGGATGCACCCGACACTTGCTAGATAAGGCACAATAAACTCAGAAATTTTCAATTAAGCACTTTCTTTCTTGCCTTTACATTAACTTTCAGTGATCGGTTGTGGATACTACCAGGTATGGAGCAGCCATAAACTTTTGGAATTCTGCGTTATCCTAAACCCCAACGACGATCGGAGTAGGTTAGAAGAAGAATGCCACATTGAGACTTCCCTTTGGGACTACAGCAATGGGCGGGCACGTATGCCAACTCGTACATTGACCCACAACCGACACCTTTTTACATTTAACGCGCACTTTTAGCAAATTTTTTTAGAAATCCCTTATCTAATTTGGACATGGCATCAGACTAGCGATTTTGATAGAAGAATAGAACAAGCATTGCACAAATCTAAGTCAATCATTCACTAATCCGATTAAATAAAGTTTCTTGACTACTAACGGGATAAAGTATGGGTGATGTGGCGAGAGTTTGATCTTAAATGACATGACGCGTTTTGGGGCGTAGTGGTGGGGGTTTGATCTTGAGAGGAGGAGGTCATGGGTTCGAATCCCACCAACACCCAAAAGCAAATCCGTGAGGGGGGAGGCCCAAAGCGGACAATATCTTGTCAGAAAAGGTTGGGATGTTACAAGTGGTATCAGAGCCTCTCCCCGTCCCTCTGGAATGATGGTGGGGCAAACCTCAACGAGGATGTTGAGTCCCTGAGGGGGGTGTATGTGACATCCTAGGAAAATCCACATCGACAAAGCACAGGGGAGATCCATGGGCTATGTGGAATAGTTCAACCTTAAATGACATGGCGCGGTTTGGGGCGTAGTGGTGGGGGTTTGATCTTGAGAGGAGGAGGTCATGGGTTCGAATCCCACCAACACCCAAAAGAAAATCCGTGAGGGGGGAGGCCCAAAGCAGAAAATATATTGTCAAAAAAGGTTGGGATGTTACACATACATTAGCGCAAATGATGCAAGAATGGTGTACTATGTTGATAATGAAGTTGAGAAGGAGTGGTGTATTCCAATTCATCTAAAACCAAGAGATTCTTATGAGTTGGGGGATGGTGAAGGGATCTCTACTCATCGAAGCTTTCCATTTTCTATTCAAAATCTTCATGTAATAGATGATTTTAATGTTGCTAGAGATGGTGTGGTTGTTGAATTTGATTAGGATGCTATTATTATTTTGTCTCTCGCTCTCATTCTCATTAGAAGTGATGGCTACATTGTGATGTGATCCTGGCCACCCTCAGGCCAACCCCGTGCCGAGAGCCTCTGGAGACATTCAAGAAGATGTGGCCGAAGCATAATGAAGAAAGCCTAGCCAGAAGAAGCTAGCACCCGAAGATAGACTCCGGTACGAGTCCCGGACAGGGCCAAATACTAGAACTAAGCTTAAGGATCGGAGCCACGATTCCTGGACCAGCACCAGCCCTTGAAGACCTCCTGAGAGCATTCCTGAACACTTGGCTGAAGCAGAACTCAAAGGGCCCGAACAGATTTGAAGAAGGCCAAGAGCTAGACTCGACACTAGATGTGTCCCCGGGCCAGGATGGCGCAGAGGAGAACTTATGGACCATCCAACAATTGACTCGTGCCTTTTGGGAACTTCCAGCCGCCCTGAATAGCTTAAAGACTCAGGAGCACCCTCCAACAAACGGAGCTCAATTCGGACGAGTATTGAAGAAGTTAGGGCTAAAGCAAGTTCTAGTGATGCATGGCCTAAGCATCACTAATTGGAGTCCGGATGCTGATCCGAGGAAGGCCAAGCAAGGAGCTGTGATCAAGCCACCACCTGAGCCTGATCCAAGAGGATAGGATCAAGGAGAATCCAACCTTGGAGGAGAGCCAAGAGTTCAACCCATGACTAAGAAGCTACGGGCCAGAACTAAAGTGAATAAGGGCCAAACCCGGATTTCTGGACAGATTCCTAGTCTGACAAGGATTGACAAATATGGGCTACTTGGAGACAGAATTTGGGCTGATGTCCAACATGAAAGTTGTAGCCCATGGAGTCTACTACGGATCTGAAAAATATCAGAGTTTTAGGAAATTGTTTGGTATTTATTCGGCCAATAAATCCAGAACCCGTTTAGGCTGTTTTTGGGGAAACTTGGCTCCCAAGTTAGGAGTTCTTGTCTAAATAGGATTCTTATTCCTTGTGGGATTGGAGTCCGAATTTTACCTTCTTTTAGTCTAGATTAGGATTAGTTAAAGTCCTCTTTAGAATTCTAAATAGGACTCTTTTTATTATTTATTTATTAGTTTAGGAAGTAGCTATTTAGGAGGATTAGGAGAGCTTGTTCCCTAACTCCTCCCTATAAATAGAGGCCTTCGCTTCCCTTGTAAGACACTCCTTGAAATTAATAAACTCTTAAACTTCGGTTTTCTCTTAGCATGGAATTGCTATTATCTTCTCGACTTTCATCGAATTGACTGTCATTTAGACCGGCTTATCGTCTAGGGTATCCTCCCCTTGAAGTGGCGCCTTCGACTTGATACTTCTGGTTCCTAGCTCGTTTATAGCTAGCGGGTCAAAGTCCTCTTCTGATGCGAACCGCCTCTGATGAACGTCGCAGAAGCGATTGATCAAATACTACCCAGCTAACTAGAGCTAAGTAGATCGTATTCCGAGGGTCTTCTAAGATTGACTACTTTAAAATTGGCAAAATACTCGAATGCAAGCAGGTTGTGCGTGGTGTGAGTTCCACGACTTCTAAATCTACGAAATGTGGATAAATTAAAAATTAAACTAAAGCAGATTGGAAATTAGGGTTTGAAAACAAGGATGACAGACGAACTTAGACTTTGAATCCCCCTTCGTTCCCAGAGCATTGGCAATCAACAGATCAGCGGATTTCGATTCTCGTTCAATCAATTACTAAGACACCACCATAACTCCTTACCCTTAGGTTTAAGACCGGCGAACGTTCGCTCTATCCGTTCTAACTACCAAGATTAACTAGCCGCCCGAGTACGGTCGCCTCTCGCAATGACTTAACTAACTGGTGCAATTACTAACGATTTATGAGTTACTCTTGCAGTGAATTAACCCTAACCGGTTCCTACGAAAGGCACGCTCCAATTATAAGGTTAATTGTTCAATTTGATGTTCTAAAGTAAGGCGAGCGTTCGCTTCTATCCTTAACTTAACCAGAATCTAATCTAGGTGATTAATCCAGACAAGAAACATGAATAATGAAGAACAAATCAAACATGAAAAAGAACTGATTGAATTTCGAATCTAATCACCGCCGATCCGTGACCGCTTTAAAGCCCTGGGTCACTTAGGGTTCATCTAGTCTAAGCTCTAACGAGTTTAGCTACTCATGATTATTACAAAAGCAACAAAGACAAAGAAAGAGTTCATCATTCAGAGGAAGAACAGAAAAGAATCTGAAAAACCTAATTTAGACGACTCTGACAGACTTCGATCTTCGGTAGATAACACTCATAGCTCCGGTTCTCCGAGATGAAAGGGGATGGCGTCACTATCTCTCTCCGGCTCTTCGAACTCTAACTCTTCACTCCAGAACTGGAGAGGATTCTGATTCGAAAAGTCTTTTCTGATGTAAATTATGATGTCTATTTTCTTTGGGCCGCCGGGTTAAGTATTTATACTTAACCCTAACTGATCCGGATTCCTCTAATATTTTCGCCGAAAATATAGGGATATTTTCGCCAAAAATATGCTTGTGAATGGAAGTGATCTCTCTGCCCTTTCTTCTCGGTCTGAACACTTGATCGATTTTGCCGAAACCATCCTTCAAGTGGCATCAGTCGATATGTGATGTTATTTTCGCCGAAATCAATAGGTAATTTTCGGCGAAAATATCTTTGTAATCGGGCAGGATTTTGTTTGACTTTGATTGGCTCCTTTGATCGAAATGGGCCAAGGTAACACAAGTGGCACGAGATAGGGCAATCGATTGAATATTAGTTATTCTACCCTAAAAACCATGTCTTAAGCAAAGAAATGTCGCTTAAATGAGGCTGATAATCACGTCAAATCGAGTGTCATCAAATACCCCACACTTAAACTTTTGCTTGTCCTCAAGCAAATTGAATAGAAACGCTCATGTTCATAAATGATAAGATCGATTAAATTGGAGCTCAATCAAACACAATGAGTTATTAGACAGATCGATCCTAGAACAAGAAACCTAACATGCATACAGATCAGCCAAACTACCTGGTCTCACTAATAAACTGCACACGACAAGTAATTAGCAACCAATCATGCACGAATTTGACCTGACCGACCAGACTCCTCACACAGGATATATATAGTACAATGGGAACTCTCACTCTCTGTTTAAGGACGTGTTTCTGCTCTCGATCATTTTCTGTTACCGAATTCTGTCATAAGTTTGCATTTTGACCACATCTCCACCACTGTGACAACACGAGTATCTAGTCAAGAAGGACTTCCCTGCTAGGACCGTAATGAAATCTACACTACTCGGGCTTATAATGAGATGGATGATGGGAATGTATGATGATGGCTTTGTGCGGTGTAGCTTTCGACTAACTTCCCTCGAATCTAATCTATGGCTTCCTACCGTCTAACCAAACACGGGTGGAATAATGAACGCTCGTCCTATGATACCCTCAAGCAACCTAGCACTTATTCTTTTTCTTTACACGATTTTTTTCTTTCTTTTCAACTTTTCTTTTGACTTCGTTCTTCCATTTGTAGGGAGAAGAACGTTTTATTGAACTAAAACTTTGAACTTTTTCTGATTTTTCTTTTCTTCATCATTTTTTCGAAATTTCCTTTCTTTTCTTAATTTACTTTTTTTTTCTTTTGTGTGGATTTTCTTTTAGTTGCTAGAGGGGTTTACACGTCTGGACATATTAGCTAAGACCACCTGTTTAATGGCCATAGGCAGGTTACCATAAACCGACTTCCGGTAGGTCAATCTAGAACTACAACCACAGGGGATCAACGGGGAATGAAAGAAATGGGAAATGGCTGTAATGTATTATCGAACCGAAAGAACAGGCCAAGCTCAAGGGTCTAAACCTAGTGGATTTCATCGTTTGGTAGGCTATCTGGCTTAGTAGCTGAATCTAGGTGCCCCTATCCTTCTAGAACTCGTGTCATCGTGTGGTCTCGAGTAGGTCTCATGCAAATTCTAACTCATTCAAGTAAACAGAAAACCACTCAGAAAGAATTAAAATTGCAAGTTACGTGCAATAGATCAAAAGCTCACAGTTGGTTTGCTAGTCGGATTCGGTCATTTTCATGCAATCAAGGCTACAAACTACAAGTGTGATTTAAAAATTCTGTTCTGACCAGGCAATTTAGCATCAAAGTATACAAGTTGGTTCTCAAGTTCTAGGTTAAGCAGTCTAAGCATCATTATGAAGGGTTGAACAACAACTTAACATCAAAAATCAAGAACTGAGCCATTCTAATGCTAGAGAGACTGGAATGGAATCACGAGGCACACATAGAACACAATCAAGGGCAATCAAGTTCATGCAAGGTTCTCTAGCATCCTACCCCACACTTAAATCGGACTGTGTCCTCACAGGACTAATTCTAGAGTTCTGAGTGAAGTAGAAGAACCTTGACCGAGATGATTGGTGTAGGGGATGAGCACGGGTCCTCGGAGCGGAGGGAATCTACCCAAGCGAAGCAAGGGAATCTCCCAACTGCCTACAAAACAAAAACAAATAAAACATAAAAAGGAAACCGGGACAAGTGCCCCAGATCCACACAGAAAAAAGTTGGACCGAAATCCGAAAAGAATCAATAAAAAGAAGACACCAGAAAAGGAATACAACCCGATCACTGCTGGTCTGGTGAACCGGGAGGTGGAAAGTGGAGAAATTCGCCGAGCTGGCGTTGCCACGCCATCTGTGCCTCATACCGCCTGTCGGCGCGGCGCATGTGTTGCTGCATAATAGTCCATCGCGCCTCTTGAGTGGCGTTGTCGGTGATGCGCCACTCCTGCAGTCACTCGTACAACTCTCCAACATCCGCGGGGTGGTGTCGGGGCTGTTGGGGAGGCGCCTGGTGAGCATACCCTGCCTGATGATGTGGCGAGGGTATATAATCATGGAATACTGGCGGCGGCTGGGGCTGCTGCTCCTCAGCATCATCTTCTTCCTCCGAGTCGACCACAAGCTGGAGTGGAGGATCTGCTGCTACATGGGGGCTGAGGTCGAGTTCTAAGTCGTACTAAACCGCCAAGTCTCCTCCAACAGTCCTAACTCGGTGTCGTGGAATGTTCGGGCCATATTCATGGCTGATGCCGAAGGAGAGGATGAGCTGTCCTATGAAGTTGCCCCCCAGGAGTCTGCGAGGTGGCGTCTTCCTCCTGGTCTTCTGGCGGAAGATGCGTGCCAGCACCCAGCCGGGGTGGAGAGGGTAGCTCTCTCGGATGGCTCGAAGAAGCATGAGCTCCTCCTTGAGGATATGGTGGCGATCCTTATCTGGAACATATAAAAGCGACCTCCGCCAAACCATATAAATAAATTTATAGAGCGGGTGAGAGAGAGACTTAACTGAGTTGTTCATCCCGAGGCGATCGCCAGGCACGCCTGTCATGTGGCTCCAGAGCGCGTTGTACTCCTCGTCGTCATCATCTTCGCCCCAACCTAGGTGATGATCGTGATAATGCTCGTAGGGGATGCCAAGATGAGAAGCAAACTCATCATAGGTGAGCTGCCTGTACACCTCACCAAGATAGAAGGTGACAACCTTCTGGCGCTGCTTCCTCTTGTGCTCATCCAGATCAAAGGTTGCCCAGAACTCCTGGAGGGCAATGTCTGAGAACTCGGCAGCGATGGTGGTCAGCTCTAGGAGACCTGCTGGTGCTAGGGCGTCATGCACATTCCGGTGGTAGTCCTCGTCGTGATCGAAGAGAGACTCCATGGAGAGAGGGCGCACATCAGCTCCCGAACGTGCTCGAGCTTCTGGAAGCACTCAAAGTAGAAGTCAGGTAGACGGGCGATAGTGCGATGGTATCCAGCCAGGCGAGGTAGTGCGGGTGGAGGACCCAGAACGGCGGGTGTGACGGGAGCGGCAGCTTCTGAGCTTGAGGCGCCATCAAGTCGCGCCTTAGTCCTGCGCTCATAAGTGGTGTTCCTAAGACCAGAATGAAACCAGATTAGTTAACTAAAACCCTACCCCACACTTAGTAGAAAAACTCAATTTCACAAAGAAATGAGGGAAACTAAGTGGGGTAAGCAAAGCGGAGTAACCGGTGATCATAGACAGTGAAATACATACTTAGGAACAACCAGAATCGGATGAGCACAATCAGAGTTCAAAAAGTCAAACCGACATTTAGAAAGTCAACATTTAAGCATAGTGAACCCTAATCATGGCAAGACTATCATAACTTGGAGAATGACAGTAAAATATGATCTCAAATGGAAAGCACGATAATATGAACGAGAATAAGCACATCAGGCAGCCAAATGATCACAACAGTTCAAAGTCAAACCGACATTTCTCACAAAAGTCAACATCACAAAGAATCAATCCTATGCATAGCAACACATGATTAACTGATATGGAAATTAAGCACGGAACTCCCTAAGCATGCTAGAATAGTTCTATAAGTTCAGCTAACCTAGTTCACACGAAAACAGCCGGCACGCAAATCGAGGCAAACCGAAAAGTCAACCGATAGTCAACCCCAACGAAATTCAGCAATCCATATGTCAAAAGATTTGTATTGAAAAGTTCTACAACTTACCTTGAAGCCATGACTGCTAAAAATGAACGGGTTGGGAGGAATCGGTGAAAAACTTTGAAACTAGGGTTTCGGTTAACTGGAGCTGTAGAGCTCCGATTTGGTTGTTCTAGGGCTCGATGGAATCGGAATGGAGAGGGGAGTTGACGGCGGCGGCGGCGGCGGAAAACGGCGGCGACGGCGAAAATATTGGGGTGGCGGTCGGCGGTTTTAAAATAAAGGGGAAAGTTTTCGAGTGTTTGAACGAAAATGAAAGAAGAAAAAGTGGCGAGAGAGAGGATAAGTCCGGGTTTTTAAGTGGGAATTTTTCTGATTTTCGAAGAAATTTTTGGCGAAACTAAAGAGGTGTTTTCGCCAAAAATATGAGTTAAAATGGCTGCCGTTAACAAATAAATTTTTGCCGAAAACTTTCAACTCTTCGAACCGATAATGTTAAACAGGAGACCGGGTTCGAAAATTCAAAATCGGTTTCGCCAAAAATAATGGTGGTTTCGCCGAAAATTTTGAACTGTTCGGGTTAAAATATTTTCGCAAATCCGGCCAACTTCAGAAAATCACAGTTAAATCCACAAAAATCAGAATGACCTCAATCAACTTACGACTGACTCTATGGCCCACAGACTCTACACGAAAAATAATAAATCAAACAAACTGACACTTTTGGCTCCCCCGAACCGACTATAAAATACCAAGTTCAACAAAAATTAAAACAGACTCCAACCGTGGGTTGCCTCCCACGAAGCGCTCTTTTATTAACGTCCTTGAGCTGGACGATACCTGGTCGGTATTAGGAGACATCCCAACTCAGATTCTCCTTCACGCTCGCGTCGGAGTTCATAAAGTACAGCTTCGGGACTTCTCCGGTAAGCGTGAATCTCTTCCCGTTTGCATGTAAAAGCTTGGTACGTCCATCGGGAAGATGATCGACGAACTTGAATGGTCCGAATAGTTCTCTAGAGAGGTCATCCTTCTTGATTGTTACGATGGAAGGAATGAAGACTGTCGGCTTGTTCTTTTCTTTTATCTTCGGCTTGGTATCACCAGGATCGGTGATCGTTAGTATTTCCTTAGGAGATGCTTTCGGCTTCTCCTTCCATATTCGCTCCGGCGCCAGTTTCTCGGAACTAATTGGTGGTGCAGCTAGTTCGGTGGAAGACGGCGGAACTTTTGGTCTCCAGACCATTTGGGTCTTCGCCTTCTTGTTCTTTCCCCGAGGCCTGCTCGATTTAGTGCTCGGTAGCTTAGAAGAGGCTTGCAGTTCCTTCTTCTTCTTGGGCAGCTTCTGAACTGAATTTTCTGGCTTCTTCTTAATGACCTGTTTAATATCTGTAGCAACAACTGATCTAGAGACACTGGAAGAAGCATTAGTAACGGAGTTGACCGGAGTCAACTCCACAGTTTCAACAGCTAGGCAGTGAGATTCTTCATTCCCAGAGTCATATTTCATGCCATCTTTAAGACGGAACATTTTCGTTTCTTTACCGACCCTTAAATTTAAAGAACCATTGGGAACGTTAATATTCATTCCAGTAGTAGCCATGAAAGGCTGACCTATGAGAATGGTAGAATCATCTGTACTAGTATCCATAATCACATAGTCAGCTAAATACGTGAACGGACCACATTTAGTGACAACGTCTTTAATCTCTCCCTTAGGGGTTTTAAGTGATCTATCAGCAAAGACAAGTTGCATACTAGGCGGTTCAAGTTCTCCTAGGTTTAACTTTTCAAATAGGCTCATAGGCATGACATTAACAGACGCTCCTAGATCAACTAAGCAACGTTTAATCTCAACATCATTAATGACCAAAGGCAAGGTAAAAGAACCAGGATCAGATAACTTAGCTGGATATGGAGAAGCAGGTTTCTTAATACGAATGTTAGGATATCCTTCCTTGTTCCCCTTCATCCCAGTCTCGATCCTTGCATTTGGCAGCAATGCTCTAGGAAAAGGAGGCTTCACGACGTACGGTGCAAGAGGAGGATCATCCTCCTTAGGTGCCGGTTTCTGTTCTTCTTCTTTTTCTTCTTCCTCCGGAGTCTCAGCGATCCTGCGTAAGACAGAACAAGCATCAGCAATTAAGTTTGGGAGTTTCTGAGCGGTTACCATCTTGGCTTGTTCCTTCCTCGGATTCGGCTCTGTCTGGCTTGGAAGTTGGCCAAATGGTCGACCAGATGCTAGCATGCTCGAGATGTTGTTCACGGCTTGCTCAATTCTTTGTCCCGATGCTATCTGTTCTTGATTGAGAAGAGCTTGAGCCTTGAACTGACTGTCATGATCATCGAGTCTAGTGATGATCTGGCTGAGCTTCTTATCCAGGTCACTGACATTGTTCTCTCTTTAATGCTGCCCTGGATAGGTATTGTTAAGATATTGATTCTGGCGATTGCTAGGAGCAGTTCCATAATTACCCTGATTGTGATGCGGCGGCTGGTAGACACCTGCCGGCGGATGGTTAGGCTTCTGATCCTGAGCTGGACCAGTCGGGCGGTTATTCTGGTTCTGGTTATGGTTGGCGCCAGCATTGTAGGGAGGTCTATCTTGATAGTTCCCTTGCTGTCTGAAGTTACGATAGCCAGCATAACCATTCTGATTATTGACGAAGCCTTGTTGGATGAAATTTACCTCTTCGGCAGACCAGACTTCTGCCTTACCAAAATTCTGACAATGGCCTCCGTTATGTGCGCAAGCTCCACACCACTCGCAATCGGCAACATAGACAGAGGCTGCCGGCGGCTTGATCGGTGTGGTAGACTTCTTCAAATGCTTCTCTACCTCTGCTTTGATTGTAGCTTCGAGATCTAGTTTGCTCCTTGATCCTTCAGATTGTCGTTCCCAGTTCCTTGACTTGGAAGCACAGTTTGCGAAGTGAAGAAGAGCAGCTTCAGGTGTTAGTGTAGTGCAATCCCCTTCAGCTAGAGAATTGACCCCGCTTGGCGGATTCTTCTTGAAGTCCACGAGCAAAGATCTCAGCCAACTGCCTCTGCTCGAATCCATGATGAGGGCAGGTATAGAGAAGTTCTTGGAATCGGTTCCAAGTATCATATAAGCTTTCTCCGTCTTTCTGGGAGAATCTGGCGATGCTGTCCTTGATGGCGATTGTTCTGGCCGAGGGAAATATTCTTCAACAAAGTCCTGACCCAGAGTATCCCAATCAGTGTAATAGCCAGGTGGTTTGCCAGTAAGCCACCTCTTAGCAGGGCCTTTCAGAGAGAACGGGAAAGCTCTCAGACAAAGAGTGTTTTTGTCGAGGTTTCCGCTCTTGAAAGTACTGCAGAGATCAAGGAAGTCTGCAAGATGAGTGCACGTATTGTCTAGGGGCCTGCCTTCAAACTGTAAATCCCTAGAGATCATAGTCAAGAATGGAATCCTGATCTCATAGTCAGGATCTCCTTCAATGCGCGGAACGACAATGGCATATCGAACGCTAGTCGCGCTCGGCTTGTTATAGTCTGCTAGACTCTTCTGTGCAGGTGGTGGCGGCAGCGGTTGATCGCCATTTGTGGTGGTGGTGGTAATCTATCGTCCATGGTGGGAGATGGAGGGGGTGAGAGTGACTCGGTGTATGAAGCGGATGAAGATGACGGTACAGGTGAAAATGGAGATGAGGAACTCTCCTTCAGTTCCTCGATCTTGATCGGAGTGATGAATGGATTAGATCTACCTTTCTTCAGAATCTGTGATCGTAGAGCTGTAGCAGAACTTCCTGGTCTCTCTGCACTCTTAGCCTATTCGGTTTGAGAGCGAGTCCAAGGACGGTGAGGCATACACCTGTAAACCTACAGATAACAAAGACAAACAAAAACCAGTGTAAAATCGAAGTGGATGGAAAGGTGAAAGATGGAAAATAGAAGAATAAATTTGATAGCTGCAGTTTTAGCGGTATCAAATAACTAACCTACCGAAGTAGACTAGATCGTATTCCACGGTTTCTACTAATCGACTACTCAAAGAAGCTGGCAAATTACTCAGGTTTGAACACTTAGCGCGTGGTGTGAGTTCCACGACTTCTAAACTAATAAGCAAAGGAAAATAAAAGGCAGAAAGATTAAAACGGTTGACTAACAGGAAGATAGGCGAACTTAGATTTCGAATCCCCCTTAGATCACCAGAGCATTGGCAATCAACAGATCAGCG
>CM068303.1:19424139-19622079 GCA_034768395.1 Linum lewisii
AACCTAATTAAGACGACTCTGGCAGAACTTCGATCTTCCGGTAGACTGCAATCCTAGCTCCGAGTCCTCGAGATGGAAGGGATGGTGTCACGATCTCTTTCCGGCTCTTCGAACTCTAAACTCTCCTTCATAACTCTTGAGAATCCTTGAAGTGTTTGGTATTAGTTGGAAATTATGATTATGAAAGGTATATCCTGATTTGGGCCGCTGGTTAAGTATTTATACTTAACCCCAATACCGCCGGATTTTAACTGAGATTTTCGGCGAAAATATGAAGGAATTTTCGCCGACAATTCCTTTACAAAATAGGTGTTCCGCCGGCTGAATTCTCCTGTGTTTTTCGGACTGACTGTTTTCGGCGAAAACTTCATATTTTCGCCGAAAACTTCTTTGGTTGAGCTCCAGTGGATTTGTTCATGTATTTTCGCCGAAAACCCTAGGTGTTTTCGCCAAAAATTCCTTTGTAAAACGGGGCAGGATTTGGTTTGATTTGGTTGGCTCCTTGGATCGATTCCGGTGCGATTCCTCGAGGTTCCAACACCTTAGACACGTCCTTGGCTACTTATTGGACGATAAAAACCTATGCTAACATAGAAACACTAGAAAACCATCAAATAGACCCGAAACGGGCCAAGGTAACACAAATGGAACGAGATAGGGAAATTGATTGAATATTCGTTATTCTACCCTAAAAACAATGTCTTAAGCAAGAAAATGTCGCTTAAATGAGGCTGATAATCACGTCAATTCGAGTGTCATCAAAATACCCCACACTTAAGCTTTTGCTTGTCCTCAAGGAAACTAAATAGAAACGCTCATGTTCACAAATGATAAGATCGATTAAATAGGAGCTCAATCAAACACAATGAATTATTAGACAGATAGATCCTAGAACAAGAAACCTAACATGCATACTGATCAGCCAAACAACCTGGTCTCACTAATAAACTGTACACGACAAGTAATCGTAACCAATTATGCACGAATTTGACCTGACCGACCAGACTCCTCACACAGGAAATATTTAGTAACTTGGGAACTCTCACTCTCTGTGTTTAAGGACGTGTTTCTGCTCTCAATCATTTTCTGTTACTGAATTCTATCATAAGTTTGCATTTCGACCACATCTCCACCACTGTGACAACACGAGTAACTAGTCAAGAAGGACTTCCCTGCTAGGACTGTAACGAATTCTACACTACAAGGGTTTATGATGAGATGGATGATGGGAAAGTATGATGATGGCTTTGGTGCGGTGTAGCTTTCGACTAACTTCCCTCGAATCTAATCTGCGGCTTCCTACCATCTAACCAGACACGAGTGGAATAGTGAACGCTCGTCCTAAGATACCCTCAAGCAACCTAGCACTTTTTATTTTCTTTTTCTGACTTTTCTTTTGACTTCGTTCTTCCATATGTAGAGAGAAGAACGTTTATTGAACTTAAAACTTTTTGGTTTTTCTGATTTTTCTTCTTTCTCTTTTTATTTCGAAACTTGCTTCTTTTCTTCTTTTTCTATTTTTTTTTCTTTTGTGCCGATTCTTTCTTTTAGTTGCTAGAGGGGTTTACACGTCTGGACATAATAGCTAAGACCACCTGTTTAATGGCTATAGGCAGGTTACCACAAACCGACTTCCGGTAGGTCAATCTAGAACTACAACCACAGGGGATCAACGGGGAATGAAAGAATGGGAAATGGCTATAATGTATTATCGAACCAAAAGAACAGGCCAAGCTCAAGGGTTTAAACCTAATGGATTTTATCGTTGGGTAGTCTATCTGGCTTAGTAGCTGAATCTAGGTGCCGCTATCATTCTAGAACTCGTGTCATCGTGTGGTCTCGAGTAGGTCTCATGCAAATTCTAACTCATTCAAGCAAACAGAAAATCACTCAGAAAGAATTGAAATTGCAAGTTACGTGCAATGGATCAAAATCTCACAGTTGGTTTGCTAGTCAGATTCGGTCATTTTCATGCAATCAAGGCTACAAACTACAAGTGTGATTTTAAAAATTCTGTTCTGACCAGGCAATTTAGCATCAAAGTAAACACGTTGGTTCTCAAGTTCTAGGTTAAGCAGTCTAAGCATCATTATGAAAGTTTGAACAGCAACTTAACATCAAAGATCAAGAACTGAGCCATTCTAATGCTAGAGAGATTGGACAGGAATCACGAGGCACACAAAAACACAATCAAGGGCAATCAAGTTCATGCAAGGTTCTCTAGCATCCTACCCCACACTTAAATCGTATTGTGTCCTCACAGGACAAAATCTAGAGTTAAGAGTGAAGTAGAAGAACCTGGACCGAGATGGTTGGCGTAGGGGACGAGCACGAATCCTCGGAGCGGAGGGAATCTACCAAAGCGAAGCAAAGGGAATCTCCCTACTGCCTACAAAACAAAAACAAATGAAACATAAAAAAGGAAACCGGGACAAGTGTCCCGGATCCACACAGAAAAAAGTGGATCGAAATCTGAAAAGAATAAATAAAAAGAAGGGACAAGAAAGAGGATACAACCCGATCACTGCTCGTCAGGCGCGTCGGGAGGTGAAAAGTGGAGGAAGTCGCCGAGCTGACGTTGCCACGCCAGCTGTGCCTCATACCGCTCGTTGGAGCGGTGCATATGTTGCTGCATAATAGTCCATCTCGCCTCTTGAGTGGCATTGTCGGTGATGCGCCACTCCTGCAATCGCTCATACAGCTCTCCAACATCCGCGGGGTGCGGGTGGGTGCTGCGAGTGAGGCGCCTGATATGGATCTGGAATGTGCGACGGCGACTGGTGTGCATACCCTGCCTGATGGTGTGGCGAGGGTGTATGATCATAAAATTCTGGCTCGTACTGAGGCTCAGACTCCTCAGAATCATCTTCTTCCTCCGACTCATCCTCGTCCTGGGGAGGAGGATCTGCTGCTACCTGGGGGCTGAGGTCCAGCTCGAGGTTGTACTCGACTGTCAAATCACCTCCAACGGTGCGTACTCTGCGGCGTGGGATGTTCGAGCCATATTCGTGGCTGAGGCCGAAGGAGATGATGAGTCGGCCTACAAAGTTGCCTCCCAGGAGTGAGCGAGGTGGCTTTGACCTCTGAGTCTTCTTGCGGAGTAGTCGGGCAAGCACCCATCCGGGATGAAGAGGGTAGCTCTCCCGGATGGCGCAATGAAGAAGAAGCTCCTCTCGGTTGATGTGGTGGCGGTCCTTCTCTGGAGCATACAAAAGAGAATGACGCCAAACCATGTGAATGAATTTATAGAGAGGGTGAGAGAGAGACTTAACTGAATTATGCTTCGCGAGACGATCGCCGGGCACTCCCGTCATGTGGCTCCAAAGTGCATGGTACTCCTCTCCGTCATCATCGTCGTCCTCCCAGCCGAGGTAATGACCATTGTAGTGCTCGTGTGGGATGCCTAGATGAGATGCAAACTCATCATAGGTGAGTGTCCTGTGCACCCCGCCCAGATAGAAGGAGACGACCTTCTTGCCCTGCCTCCTCTTGTGCTCGTCTAGATCGAACGTCGCCAAAACTCCTGTAGAGCGACTTCTGGGAAGTCGGCGGCTAGTGTGGTCAGCTCCAGTAAGCCAGCATGCGTCAGTGCATCGAGCACGTTCCGGTGCCATTCCTCATCGTGATCGAAGAGCAACTCCATGGAAAGGGGGCGAACAGCAGCTCCAGGGATATGCTCGAGCTTCTGGTAGCACTCGAAGTAGTACAGGGGCAGGCGAGCAACGGTGTGGTGGTACCCAACACGGCCAGGGAAAGCTGGGGGAGGTCCATGGATGGCAGGTGTGACGGGAGCGGGAGCTCGGGAGCTGGAGGCGGTGTTAAGTCTCTGCTTGGTCCTGCGCTCATGAGTTACGTTTCTAAGCAAGAAAACAAACCAGATTAGTCAAACTAAAACCCTACCCCACACTTAGTCGAAAAACTCAATTTCACAAAGAAATGAGGAAGACCGACTTGGGGTAAGCAAAGCAGATTAACCGGTAATCCCAAACAATTAAAATACACGCTTAGGACACAGCGAGAATGAAATTATCATAATCAGAGTTCAGAAATCAAAATGACATTCAAAAAGTCAACATAATCGAACATTGAACCCTAATCATGGCAAGACTATCACAAAGCGGGAAATGACGGCATAATATGATCTCAGATGGCAAGCACAATAATATGAACGTAAATGAGCACATAAGGCAGCCAACTGATCATAAACAGTTCATGGTCAAACCGACATTTCTCAAAAGTCAGCACCACAAAGAATAGGTCGTATGTAAACAACACACGATCAAACGATATAAAAATTAAGTACAATACTCCCTAATCATGCTAGATAAGTCCAACGAGTTCAGCTAACCTAGTTCACACGAAATCAGTCGGCACGCAAATCGAGGTAAACCAAAAAGTCAACTGAAAGTCAACCCCGGCGAAATTCAGCATTCAACATGTCAAAAGATTCGGAATGAAAAATTCTACAACTTACCTTGAAACCATGGTTGCTGAAAACGAACGGAGAAAGAGAAATCAGAGAAAAACTGAAAATTTTAGGGTTTGGCTGAACGGGAGCTCTAGAGCTTCGATTCGACTGTTCTAGGGCTCGGGTTGATCGGAAATCGAAGGGGAGTAGGGCGGCGGCGAAGGGTTTGGTCGGCGGCGGCAAAAGTAGTATCGACGGTGGCGGGTGTTAAAAACTGGGGGAGGTTTTTTTTTCATATTTTCGAAAATGAAAATGAGGAGAGAGAGGGTGAGTCCGTGAAAAATAAGGGGGAAAATTGTTTGATTTTCACTCATATTTTCGGCGAAAAAATGTGCAAGTTTTCGCCGAAAATGTTAGTTAAAAAGTACTGCCAGTTTTCAAAAAGGTTTTCGCCGAAAATTTCAATACATTTTCGCTGAAAAGTTTAGGTAAAAACGTCTGGAAAACTCAGTGGGATTTCAAAGGGAATTTTCGCCAAAAACAGGGTATATTTTCGCCGAAAATTTTGAACTCTACGATTGAAAATATTTTCGCAATCCCGGCAAACTTCAGAAAATCACAGTTAAATCCACAAAAATTGGAAAAACCTCAAACGACTTGCAATTGACACTACGACACACAGACTACACATGAAAGATAAAACATCAAACAAACTGACAGTTTTGGCTCCCCCGAACCGACTCTAAAACACTAAGGTTGACACAACTGAAAAACTAACTCCAGCCATGGGTTGCCTCCCACGAAGCGCTCTAGATTAACGTCCTTGAGCTGGACGATACCTGGACGGTATTAGGAGACATCCCAACTCAGGTTCTCCTTAACGCTAGAATCGGAGTTCACGAAGTAGAGCTTCGGGGTATCTCCGTTGAGCGTGAATTTCTTCCCGTTAGCGTGTGTAAGCTTGGTACGTCCGTCAGGAAGGTGCTCAGTGATCTTGAACGGACCAAAGAGCTCTGTCAAGGGATCATCTTCTACGAGGAAGACGGTAGAGGGAATGAGAATGATTGGCTTCATCTTCTCTTTAACCTCCGGCTTTGTATCACCAGTATCGGTGATCGTAGATATTTTCTTAGGAGATGATTTAGGCTCCTCCTTCAATACTTGTTCCGGCGCCGGTATCTCGGAACGAATTGGTGGTGCAGCAGGCTCGGTAGAAGGTGGCGGCACAACTGGTCTCGAGACCATTTGAGTCTTCGTCTTCTTGTTCTTCCCCCAGGATCTACTAGGATCTTTTCTCGGTGGCTTAGAAGAGGCTTGCAGTTCCTTCTTCTTTGGCGGCTTCTGAGGAACAGATTTTGGTTTATGCTTGGTAATCTGTTCAGCACCTACAATAATAATTGATCTAGGGATACTAGAAGAGACATCAGTGACGGAGTTGACCGGAGTCAACTCCACAGTTTCAACAGCTAGACAATGAAATTCTTCACTCTTAGGATTATATTTCATTCCGTCTTTAAGGCGGAATGTTATCGTTTCTTTACCAATCCTCAAAGTTAAAGAACCATTTGGAACGTTAATTTGCATTCCAGTAGTAGCAATGAAAGGTCGTCCTATGAGAATGGTAGAATCATCTTTACTAGTATCAATGATAACAAAGTCAGCTAAGAACGTGAAAGGACCACATTTAGTAACAACGTCTTTTATCTCTCCCCTAGGGGTTTTAAGTGATCTATCAGCAAAGACAAGTTGCATGCTAGGCGGTTCAAGTTCTCCTAGGTTCAATTTTTCATACAGACTCATAGGCATAACATTAACGGATGCGCCAAGATCAACCAAACAACGTTCTATCTCAACACCATTAATGACAAGGATCAGAACACTTAGCTGGATATGGAGAGGAGGGTTTCGTGCTACGAGCATCAGGATATCCTTCTTTATTCCACTTCATGCCAGTCTCGATCCTTGCATTTGGCAGCAATGCTCTCGGAAACGAAGGCTTCACATAGTACGGTGCAAGAGGAGGGTCATCCTCCTTAGGCGCCACTTTTAGTGCTTCCTTCTTCTCTAGAGTTTCAGTGATCCTGCGTAAAACAGAAGAAGCGTCAGCAGATAAGCTTGTAAACTTTTTAACAGATACCATCTTAGCTTGTTCCTTTCTCGGATTCGGCTCTGTCTAGCTCGGAAGTTGGCCAAATGGTCGACCAGATGCTAGCATGCACGAGATGTTGTTCACAGCCTGCTCAATTCTTTGACCGGCTGCTATCTGTTCTTGATTGAGAAGAGCTTGAGCTTTGAACTGACTGTCATGATCGTCGAGTCTGGTGATGATCTGACTAAGCTTCTTGTCCAGGTCACTGACGTTGTTTTCCTTCTGGTACTGCTGACCTGTATAGGTGTTATTCAAATATTGATTCTGGCGATTGCCAGGAGCAGTTCCATAGTTACCCGGATTACGGTGTGGCGGCTGATAGACACCTCCCGGTGGATGGTTAGGCTTCTGATCCTGAGCTGGACCAGCTGGGCGGTTATTCTGGTTCTGGTTATGGTTGGCACCATTATTGTAAGGAGGTCTGTCTTGATAGTTCCCTTGCTGCCTGAAGTTGCGGTAGCCGGCATAACCATTTTGATTGTTGACAAAGCCTTGTTGAATGAAATTTACCTCTTCGGCGGACCAGACTTCCGTCTTACCAAAATTCTGGCAACGGCCTCCATTATGCGCACAAGCTCCACACCATTCGCAATCAGCAACATAGACAGAAGCTGCCGGCGGTTTGATTGGTGTAGAAGACTTTTTCAGATGCTTCTCTACTTCTGACTTGATAGTAGCTTCGAGATCGAGCTTGCTCCTTGATCCTTCTTATTGTCGCTCCCAGTTCCTTGACTGGGAAGCACAGTTTGCAAAATGAAAAAGAGCAGCTTCGGGTGTGAGCGTAGTGAAATCCCCTTCAGCTAGAGAATTGACCCACTTGGCAGATTCTTCTCGAAGACCTCGAGCAAAGATTTCGGCTAACTGCCTCTGCTTGAATCCGTGATGAGGACAGTTGTAGAGAAGTTCTTGGAATCGATTCCAAGTACCGTACAAGCTTTCTCCTTCTTTCTGGGAGAATCTGGCGATGCTGTCTTTGATGGCTGTTGTCCTGGAAGGAGGGAAGTATTCTTCAACGAAGTCCTGAGCCAGAGTATCCTAATCAGTGTAATATCGAGGTGGTTTGCCAGCAAACCACCTCTTGGCTGCGCCTTTCAGAGAGAACGGGAAAGCTCTCAAGCAAAGAGTGTTCTTGTCGAGGTTTCCGTTCTTGAAAGTGCTGCAGGGATCAAGGAAATCCGCCAGATGTGTGCAAGGATTGTCTAGTGGCCTGCCTTCAAACTGTAGATCCCTAGAGATCATAGTCAAGAATGGAATCTTGATCTCATAGTCAGGATCTCCTTCAATGCGCGGCACGGCAATGGCAGATCGAATGCTAGTCGCGCTCGGCTTGTTGTAGTCAGCTAGACTCTTCTGTGCAGGTGGTGGTGGTGGATTTCCGCCTGGTGGTGGTGGTGGATTTCCGCCTGGTGGTGGTGGTGGTGGTAACTGATCAGTCATGGTAGGAGAGGGAGGAGGTGAAAGTGACTCGGTGTATGAAACGGATGAAGATGATGGTAAAGATGAAGATGAGGAACTCTCCTTCAGTTCCTCGATCTTAATCGGAGTGACGGATGGAGGTGGATTGGTTCTGCTTCTCCTTGGAATCTGTGATTGTCGGAGGTGGAGCAGAACTGCTTGGTCTCTCTATACTCTTAGCCTTGTCGGTTTGGGAGCGAGTCCTAGGGCGGCGATGCATACACCTGTGAGCAACCTACAAATAACAAAAACAAACAAAAACCAGTGTAAAATCGAAGTGGGTGGAAAAGTGAAAGATGGAAAGTAGAAGAATAAATTGCCAGTCAACCAATCAAAAGAAGTCCCCGGCAACGGCGTCAATTTGATAAACCCATCGTTGTGCTGGTTCAAACAAATAACTAACAAAGCTAACAAAAGCTAGGGTAGATCGTATTCCACGGGCCTTCTAATGATCGACTACTCAAATAAGCTAGCAAATTACTCAGATTAAACACTTCGTGCGTGGTGTGAGTTCCACGACTTCTAATTCTAAGTAATGCAGAGAAATTAAAATTGAAACTAAAAACAGATTGGAAATTAGGGTTGAAAACAGAGATGACAGACGAACTTAGACTTCGAATCCCCCTTCGTTCACCAAAGCATAGGCAATCAACAGATCAGCGGATTTCAATTCTCATTCAATCAATTCTAAGACACCACCATAACTCCTAACCTTTAGGTTTAAGACCGGCGAACGTTCGCTCTATCCGTTTTAGCTACCAAGATTAATTAGCCGCCCGGGTACGGTCGCCTCTCGCAACGACTTAACTTAACTAGTGGAATTACTAACGATTTATGAGTTACTCTTGCAGTGGATTAACCCTAACCGGTTCCTACGAAAGGCACACTCCAATTATAAGGTTAATTGTTCAGTTTGATGTTTTAAAGTAAGGCGAGCGTTCGCTTCTATCCTTAGCTTAACAAGAATCTAATCTAGGTGATCAATCCAGACAAGAAACATAAACAACGAAGAACAAACCAAACATGAAAGAGAAACTGATTGAACTTTAAATCTAATCACCGCCGATCCGTGACCGCTTTAAAGCCCTGGGTCACTTAGGGTTCATCTAGTCTAAGCTCTAAGAGTTTAGCTACTCATGTTCATCACAAAAGAATCAAAGACAAAGAAAGAGTTCATAATCCAGAGGAAGAACATAAAAGTATCTGAAAAAGCTAATTAAGATGACTCCGGCAGAACTTCGATCTTCCGGTAGACTGCAATCCTAGCTCCGAGTCCTCGAGATGGAAGGGATGGTGTCACGATCTCTTTCCGGCTCTTCGAACTCTAAACTCTCCTTCAGAACTCTTGAGAATCCTTAAAGTCTTTGGTATTAGTTGGAAATTATGATTATGAAAAGTACATCCTGATTTGGGCAGCCGGTTAAGTATTTATACTTAACCCTAATACCGCCGGAATTTAACTGAGATTTTAACGGAAAATATGAAGGAATTTTCGCCAAAAATTCCTTTACAAAATAGGTGTTCCGCCGGCTGAATTCTCCTGTGTTTTTTGGACTGATGGTTTTCGGCGAAAACTTCATATTTTCGCCGAAAACTTCTTTGGTTGAGCTCCAGTGGATTTGTTCATGTATTTTCGCCGAAAACCCTAGGTGTTTTCGCTGAAAATTCCTTTGTAAAACGGGGCAGGATTTGGTTTGATTTGGTTGGCTCCTTGGATCGATTCCGGTGCGATTCCTCGAGGTTCCAACGCCTTAGACACGTCCTTGGCTACTTATTTGACGGCAAAAACCTGTGCTAACATAGAAACAATAGAAAACCATCAAATAGACCCGAAACGGGCCAAGGTAACACAAATGGCACGAGATAGGGCAATTGATTGAATATTCATTATTCTACCCTAAAAACCACGTCTTAAGCATGGAAATGTCGCTTAAATGAGGTTGATAATCACGTCAAATCGAGTGTCATCACCAGTTCTTCTTTCGAACAATCAAAAGAAGTCCCCGGCAACGGCGCCAATTTGATGTTGCAGTTTTAGCGATATCAAATAACTAATCTACCAAGGTAGACTAGATCGTATTCTACTCGACGTCTCTTCTTCTTGTCTACTCAATATGTTGGCAAATTACTCAGGTTTAAAGAAGTTGTGCGTGGTGTGAGTTCCACGACTTCTAATCTAATAAAGCAGGAAAATAAAGACAGAAAGATTAAAACGTTGACTAACGAGAAGATAGACAAGCTTAGATTTCGAATCCCCCTTAGATCACCAAGGCAACGACAATCACAAGACCAGTGGTTTTCAATTCTAATTCAATCGGTTTCTATACACCACCATAACTCCTGACCCTTAGGTTTAAGACTGGCGAACGTTCGCTCTATCCGATCTAGCTACCAAGATTAATTAGCCGCCAGGGTACGGTCGCCTCTCGCAACGACTTAACTTAACTGGTGCAATTACTAACGATTTATGAGTTACTCTTGCAGTGGATTAACCCTAACTGGTTCCTACGAAAGGCACACTCCAATGATTAGGTTAATTGTTTTATTTGATGTTTTAAAGTAAGGCGAGCGTTCGCTTCTATCCTTAGCTTAACAAGAATCTAATCTAGGTGATCAATCCAGACAAGAAACATGAACAATGAAGAACAAATCAAACATGAAAGAGAAACTGATTGAACTTTGAATCTAATCACCGCCGATCCGTGAACGCTTTAAAGCCCTGGGTCAGTTAGGGTTCATCTAGTCTAAGCTCTACGAGTTTAGCTACTCATGTTTTTCACAAAAGAATCAAAGACAAAGACAGAGTTCATCTTGAACAGAGGAAGAACAGAAAAGGATCTGAAAACCTAATTAAGATGACTCCGGCAGAACTTCGATCTCCGGTAATCTGCAATCCTAGCTCCGAGTCTCCGAGATGAAAGGGATGGCGTCACGATCTCTTCCTGGCTCTTCGAACTCTAAACTCTACTCCAGAACTCTTGAGAATCCTTGAAGTATTTGGTATTAGTTGGTATTATGAGATATGAGGTGTCTCTATGATCTGGGCCGCCAGTTAAGTATTTATACTTAACCCTAATACCGCCGGATTTTGCCTGGAATTTTTGCCGATAATATGATGGAATTTTCACCAAAAATTCCTTTGTAAATGGGGTGATCGCCGGCTGTTTTCTCCTATGATTTTCGGACGCCGGGTTCTCGGCGAAAACTTGAGGTTTTCGCCGGAAACTTCTTCTTGAAAGCTCTGCCAATTTCTTCATGAGTTTTCGCCGAAAACTCCAAGGGATTTTCGCCGAAAACTTCTTTGTAAATGGGAGCAGGATTTGGTTCGACTTGATTGACTCCTTGGATCGATTCCGGTGCAATTCCTCGAGGTTCCAACGCCTTAGACACATCCTAGGCTACTTTATTTGACGGCAAAAACCTGTGCTAACATGAAGACACTAGAAAACCATCAAATAGACCCGAAACGGGCCAAAGTAACACAAACGGCACGAGATAGAGTAGTTGAGTGAATATTCGTTATTCTACCCTAAAAACCATGTCTTAAGCAAGGAAATGTCGCTTAAATGAGGCTGATAATCACGTCAAATTGAGTGTCATCAAAATACCCCACACTTAAGCTTTTGCTTGTCCTCAAGCAAACTGAATAGATACGCTCATGTTCACAAATGATAAGATTTATTAAATTAGAGTTCAATCAAACACAATGAATTATTAGACAGATAATCCCTAGAACAGGGAACCTAACATGCATACTGATCAGCCAAACAACCTGGTCTCACTAAAAACTGCACACGACGAGTAATAGAAACCAATTATGCACGAATTGTACCTGACCGACCAGACTCCTCACACAGGAAATATTTAGTAAATGGGGAACTCTCACTCTCTGTGTTTGAGGACGTGTTTCTGCTCTCAATCATTTTCTGTTACTGAATTCTGTCATAAGTTTGTAATTCGACCACATCTCCACCACTGTGACAACACGAGTAACTAGTCAAGAAGGACTTCCCTGCTAGGACTGTAACAAATTCTACACTACAAGGGTTTATGATGAGATGGATGATGGGAATGTATGATCATGGCTTTGGTGCGGTGTAGCTTTCGACTAACTTCCCTCTAATCTAGCCTATGGCTTCCTACCGTCTAACCAGACACGGGTGGAATAGTGAACGCTCGTCCTATGATCCGTCAAACAACCTAGCACTTTATTTTCTTTTCACACATTTTTTTCTTTTGAATTTTCTTTTGACTTTGTTCTTCCATATGTAGGGAGAAGAACGTTTATTTGAACTAAAAACTTGAAACTTTTCTGATTTTTTTGCTTTCTTTTTTGACATTTTTTTTTCTTTGTGCCAATTCTTTCTTTTAGTTGCTAGAGGGGTTTACACGTTTGGACATAATAGCTAAGACCACCTGTTTAATGGCTATAGGCAGGCTACCACAAACCGACTTCCAATAGGTCAATCTAGAACTACAACCACAGGGGATCAACGGGGAATGAAAGAATGGGAAATGGCTGTAATGTATATCGAACCGAAAGAACAGACCAAGCTCAAGGGTTTAAACCTAATGGATTTATCGTTTGGTAGGCTATCTGGCTTAGTGGCTGAATCTAGGTGCCCCTATCATTCTAGAACTCGTGTCATCGTGTGGTCTCGAGTAGGTCTCATGCAAATTCTAACTCATTCAAGCAAACAGAAAATCACTCAAAAAGAATTGAAATTGCAAGTTACGAGTAATGGATCAAAAGCTCACAGTTGGTTTGCTAGTCGGATTCGGTCATTTTCATGCAATCAAGGCTACAAACTACAAGTGTGATTTTAAAATTTCTGTTCTGACCAGGCAATTTAGCATCAAAGTAAACACGTTGGTTCTCAGGTTCTAGGTTAAGTAGTCTAAACATCATTATGAAAGATTGGACAGCAACTTAACATCAAAAATCAAGAACTGAGCCATTCTAATGCTAGAGAAACTGGAAAGGAATCACGAGGCACACAAAAACACAATCAAGGGCAATCAAGTTCATGCAAGGTTCTCTAGCATCCTACCCCACACTTAAATCGTACTGTGTCCTCACAGGACTAAATCTAGAGTTTAGAGTGAAGTAGAAGAACCTGGACCGAGATGGTTGGCCTAGGGGATGAGCACGGATCCTCAGAGCAGAGGCAATCTACCAAAGCGAAGCAAAGGGAATCTCCCAACTGCCTGCAAAACAAAACAAATGAAAGATAAAAAGGAAACTGGGACAAGTGCCCCGGATCCACACAGAAAAAGGTTGGATCGAAATCCGAAAAAAAGAATAAAAAGAAAGGACAAGGACAAGGACACCACCGATCATAGCTGGTCAGGGGCATCGGGGGGTGGAAGGTGGAGGGCGTCGCCGACCTGACATTGCCACGCCAGCTGTGCCTCATACCGCTCGTCAGAGCGGTGCATGTGTTGCTGCTTAATAATCCATCTCGCATCCTGAGTGGCGTTGTCAGTTATGCGCCACTCCTGGAGTCGCTCGTACAGCTCTCCAATATCAGCTGGATGCGGTCGGTGCTGAGGGTGAGGTGTCTGATATCAATCTGGAATGGGCGGCGGCGACTGGTGTGCATACCCTGCCTGATGATGTGGCGAGGGTGTATGATCATGAAACTCCAACTCTGACTGGGGATGCGATTCCCCATATTCATCTTCTTCCTCCGACTCGGTCTCGTGATGGAGACGAGGAGGCGCCGCTGATGACACTCGATTTGACGTGATTATCAGCCTCATTTAAGCGACATTTCCTACTCTATCTCGTGCCATTTGTGTACTTTGGCCCGTTTCGGGTCTATTTGATGGTTTTCTAGTGTTTTTATGTTAGCACAGGTTTTTGTCATCAAAAAAAGTAGCCAAGGACGTGTCTAAGGCGTTGGAACCTCGAGGAATCGCAACAGAATCGATCAGGGAAGTCAATCAAGTCAAACCAAATCCTGCTCCAATTTACACTGCAGTTTTCGGCGAAAATCCCTTGGAGTTTTCGGCGAAAACTCATAAAGAAATTGGCTGAGTTCAACAACTGAAGTTTTCGGCAAAAACTCCAAGTTTTCGCCGAGAACCCTAAGGTCTGAAAATCACAGGAGAAGCAGCCGAGCAATCAATCCATTTACAAAGGAATTTTCGGTGAAAACTTCATAGGTTTTCGGTGAAAACTCCAGGCAAAATCTAGCGGTATTAGGGTTAAGTATAAATACTTAACCGGCGGCCCAAAAGAAAAGATACCTCATAATACCTCTTAAATTCAGAATTCTCGCGAGTTCTGGTGCAGAGTTTAGAGTTCGAAGAGCCAGGAAGAGATCGTGACGCCATCCCTTCACCTCGAAGACTTGGAGCTAGGATTGAAGATTACCGGAGAGCGAAGCTTTGCCAGAGTCATCTTAATTAGGTTTTACAGTTTCTATATGTTCTATCTTTTGATGATGAACTCTGTTTCTGCCTTTGATTCTTTTGTTATGAACATGAGTAGCTAAACTTGTAGAGCTTAGATTAGATGAACCCTAAGTGACCCAGGGCTTTAAAGCGATCACGGATCGGCGGTAATTAGATTGGAAGTTCAATCAGTTTCTCTTTGCGCGGTTGTTTTGTTCTTGATTGTTTATGTTTCTTTTCTGGTTGATCGCCTAGATTAGGTTTTTGCAAGCTAGGGTTAGTCGCCAGACATCTTCCCTGCTTGATCACCTAGTTTAGATTCTTGTTAAGCTGAGGATAAAAGCGAACGCTCGCCTCTCTTTAAAACCACTATAAAAAAATGCTATTTGGCGTCGGTCATACACGCGTTTTAGCGTCGGTCATGACCGACGCCAAAATAAATACCGTCGGTCGGCAAGACCGACGCCAGATACGGTGACGCTATAATTTAGCGTCGGTCGTTTGGTCAACCGACGCTAAAATATGGGTGGCTAACCAAACCAATTTTTTTGTTTTTTATTTTTTGTTTTTTTGTTTTCATTTTAATTTTTTATTTATTATTTTCATTTTTATTTTTAATTTTTTCTAATCTGGGTTTGTTTCCAGATTTGGGTTTTTTCCTAGATCTGTTTTCTCTTCTCCACCGCCACCACGTTGGCTTCGTCGTCCGGCGGATGGCGGCTGGGATGCGGCGACTGCAGTGGTTGAATGAGGAAGTGGAGGCGGACGGTGGCGGAATGGCGGACGGCGGCGGAAAGGCGGACGGCGGGTGAAAGGCGGACGGCGGTGGGATGGCGGACGGTGGTGGAACGGCGACGGAGTTGTGGTGGCGGACGGCAGATGTGGGAGGAGAGTGGGAGAGTTTGGAGGAGGAGGAGGGTGGTGGTTGGGAGAGTTTGGAGGAGGAGGAGGGTGGTGGTTGGGAGAGTTTGGAGGAGGAGGGTGGTGTTTGGGAGAGTTTCAGGAGAGAGAGGAGAGGATTGAGAGAGGAGAGGATTGAGAGATTTGAGATTAGGGTTAGGATGGGGGTTTAAATACTTACGCGTTTTAGCGTCGGTCGATGACCGAAGCTAAAACGCGTGTCAGCCGATGCTATAAAATACGCATTTTAGCGTCGGTCATAACTGACGCTATTCTCTTCCTGCTGACCGACGCCAATTTAACCGCCCGGTCAGCCAAAAAAACGAACCAAAACCGGATAATAGCGTCGGCTCTTTGTCCCATTTTAGCGTCGGTCGCCTATCAACCGAAGCTAAAACGCGAGATCAACCACTTAGCGTCGGTTGATGACCGACCATCGCTAAATTGCTACGTTTCAACCGACGCTAATTAGCGTTTTTTTTGTAGTGAACATCAATTCAACCAATTAACCTATTCATTGGAGTGTGCCTTTCGTAGGAACCAGTTAGGGTTAATCTGCTTCAAGAGTAACTCATTAATCACTAGTAATTGCACCAGTTAGTTAAGCCGTTGCGAGAGGCGACCGTACCCAGGCGACTAATTAATCTTGGTAGTTAGATCGGATAGAGTGAACGTTCGCCAGTCTTAAACCTAAGGGTCAGGAGTTATGGTGGTGTTTAGAAATTGATTGAACGAGAATTGAAATCCGCTGATCTGTTGATTGCTGTTGCCCTGGTGATCTAAGGGGGATTCGAAATCTAAGCTTGTTTGTTGTCTGTCTAAACCAACAATTCATTCTGTCTTGTAATTTCATTCTAATTTTCCTGCATCTTAGTTTAGAAGTCGTGGAACTCACACCACGCACAACGTGTTCAACCTTGAATAAATTGCCAGCATATTTGAGTAGACGATTAGAAGAAACCCTGTGGAATACGATCTATCTTGCTTCTGGCTTGGTAGTATTTGATCACTGTTTTACAGCTCATCAGCCGCCACCTGTGGACTGAGGTCCAACTGGAGGTCGTACTCGACCGCTAAATCTCCACCGACGGTGTGAACTCTACGGCGTGGGATGTCCGGGCCATATTCATGGCTGATACCGAGGGAGATGATGAGCTGGCCCACGAAGTTGCCTCCCAGAAGTGAGCTAGGTGGCCTCGACTTCTGCGTCTTCTGGCGTAGTATGCATGCAAGCACCCACCCGGGATGGAGAGGATAACTTTCCCAGATGGCGCGAAGAAGAGTGAGCTCCTCTCTGCTGATGTGGTGGCTGCTCTTATCTGGTGCAAACAAAAGAGAACGACGCCAAACCATGTGAATGAATCGATAGAGAGGGTGAGAGAGGGACTTAACTGAGTTATGCTTCGTGGTACGATCGTCGGGCACTCCTGTCATGTGGCTCCAGAGCGCGTCGTACTCCTCTCTGTCGCCGGAGTTGTTCTCCCAGCCGAGGTGATAACCCTCGTAGTGCTCCCGAGGAATGCCGAGATGAGCAGCAAACTCATCATAGGTGAACGACTTGTACACCCCGCCAAGGTAGAAGGATACCACCTTCCCACGCTGCCTCCTCTTATGCTCGTCCAACTTGAACGTGGCCTAGAACTCCTGGAGAGCGACGTCCGGGAAGTCAACAGCTAGGGTGGTCAGCTCCAGCAGTCCTGAAGGTAGCAAAGAGTCGAGCACGTTCCGGTGCCAGTCCACGTCGTGCTCGAAGAGTGACTCCAAGGAAAGTGGGCGCACGTCGGCTCCGAGAACACGCTCGAGTCTCTGGTAGTGCTCGAAGTAGTGCTGGGGTAGGCGGGCAATAGTGGCATGGTACCCGGCTCTGCCAGGAAAGGCTGGTGGAGGACCGGAGACGGCGGGTGTGACGGGAGCGGGAGCTCGAGAGCTAGAGCCGGTGTCAAGGCGCGCCTTAGTCCTGCGCTCATGAATGACATTCCTAAAACGAGAAATGAAACCAGGTTAATTAACTAATAACCCACCCCACACTTAGTAGAAAAACTCAATGTCACAAAGAAATGAGGAAAACCGAGTGGGGGTAAGCAAATTAAGTAACCGGTAATCACGATAAATCACAAATCATGCATATGTCTAGCCGGAATGTTCATAACATAATTAGGGATCAGAAGTCGAACCGACATTCAAAAAGGCAACATCATAGCATATTGAACCCTAATCATGGCAATTACTAGCTCAAGGCGGGAATGACGGCATAATTATAAACTCAGATGGCAAGCACAGTAATATGAACGTGAATGAACACACATGGCAGCCAAACAAGCATAGACAATTCAAGGTCAAACCGACATTTCATCAATCCTTAAGCATAACAACACACGATCAAATGGTATTATATTTCAACATAATTCTCCCTAAGCATGCTAGATCAGTCCAAAACATTCAGCTAACCTAGTTCACACAAAATCAGTTGGCACCAAATCGAGGTAAACCGAAAAGTCAACCAAAAGTCAACCCTGACGAAATTTAGCATTCAACATGTCAAAAGATTTGGAATGAAAAGTTCTACAACTTACCTTGAAGCCATGGGTGCTGAAAATGAACGGAGAGAAAGAAATTGATGAAAAATCGAAAAATTTAGGGTTTGGCTGAACGGGAGCTCTAGAGCTCCGATTCGACTGATCTATGGCTCAAATTAATCGGAAAGGGGAGGGAAGAGGTGCGGCGGTGGCGGCGGCAAACGGACGGTGACGGCGAGAATGTGGCGGCGGCAGCGTTCTGTTTTAAACAGGGAGATTTTTGGTTTTTTCGAAAATGAATAAGTGAGGGGAGAGAGAGAAAAGTGACCGGGAAATAGGGGAAAATTTGTTTGATTTTGTCTCAAGTTTTCGGCGAAAATGTGAGCAATTTTTCGCCAAAAACACAAGTGAAAATAGTCTGCCGGTTTTCAAATAAGTTTTCGCCAAAAACTTCATAAGAGTTTTCGCCGAAAATTTTAGTTAAAATCGTCCAGAAAACATAGTGGGATTTTCAAAGGAGTTTTCGCTGAAAAATGGGACAGTTTTTCGCCGAAAAGTTTGAACTGCATGATTGAAAATATTTTTGCAATCCCGACAAACTTCAGAAAATCACAATTAAATCCACAAAAATTGGAACAACCTCAAACAACTTGCGATTGAAACGATGACAAACAGACTACACACGAAAAAATAAGAAATCATGCAAACTGACACTTTTGGCTCCCCCGAATCGACTCTAAAACACTAAGTTTGACACAAATGAAAAACTGACTCCAGCCGTGGGTTGCCTCCCACGAAGCGCTCTTTAATTAACGTCCTTGAGCTGGACGATACCTGGACGGTATTAGGAGACATCCCAACTCGGGATCTCCTTAACGCTAGCATCGGAGTTCATGAAGTAGAGCTTCGGGGCATCTCCGTTAAGCATAAATTTCTTCCCGTTAACATGTAAGAGCTTGGTACGTCCATCAGGAAGGTGATCAGTGATTTTGAACGGACCAAAAAGTTCTTTCGAGGGATCATTCCCTACGAGGTTCCGGCACAACTGGTCTCCAGACCATTTGAGTCTTTGTTTTCTTCTGATTCCTTCTCCGCGACCTACCAGGTTCCTTGCTCGATGGTGAAGAAGAGGCTTTCAGTTCCTTCTTCTTTGGCGGCTTCTGAGCAGCAGATTTTGGTTTCTGCTTTGTAATATGTTCAACACCTGCAAAAACAATCAATCTAGGAACACTAGAAGAGACATTAGTAACGGAGTAGACCGGAGTCAACTCTATGGTTTCAACAGCTAGGCAATGAGATTCTTCATTCAAAGGGGTATATTTCATTCCGTCTTTAAGGCGGAAAGTTATTGTGTCTTTACCAACCCTCAAAGTTAAAGAACCATTTGGAACGTTAATTTGCATTCCAGTTGTAGCCATGAAGGGTCGTCCTATGAGAATGTTAGAATCATCCTTACTAGTATCAATGATCACATAGTCAGCTAAAAACGTAAAAGGACCGCATTTAGTAACAACGTCTTTTATCTCTCCTCTCGGAGTTTTCAGTGATCTATCAGCAAAGACAAGTTGTATGCTAGTTGGTTCAAGTTCTCCTAGGTTCAATTTTTCAAATAAACTCATAGGCATAACATTGACAGACGTGCCTAGGTCAACTAAACTACGTTCTATCTCAACATCATTAATAACTAGAGGAAGCGTAAAAGAACCAGGATCAGAACACTTAGCTGGATATGGCGATGGAGGCTTCTTGCTACAAGCGGCAGGATATCCTTCTTCACCGTTCGACAGCAATGCTCTTGGAAAAGGAGGCTTCACGTAGTACGGAGCAAGAGGAGCATCATACTCCTTAGGCGCCTCCTTCGGTGCTTCCTTCTTCTCTGGGGCTTCATCAGTCCTGCATAAATTAGAAGAAGCATTAGTAGATGAGTATGACTGTTCTTGAACGGATACCATCTTAGCTTGCTCCTTTCTCGGATTTGGCTCGGTTTGGCTCAGAAGTTGGCCAAATGGTCGACCAGATGCTAGCATGCTTGAGATGTGGTTCACAGCTGATGACACTCGATTTGAGGTGATTATCAGCCCCATTTAAGCAACATTTCATACCCTTTGATGCCATTTTGATGAGTATTTGGTGCATTTGTCGTAACTTTGTGATTATCAGCTCCTAGTGCGTACATTGTCCATTTCTTGGCTATTTTTACCCTTTTTGTGAGCTTTTATGTTGAGCCCCCAGGTTACCACATTATAGAGGACTCTCTCACGAGTCCAGCGCTTCAAACGGAGAGCAAATCGGAGTTCAAACGGAGTGGGAATGATCGAAACAAGTCGGAGTGCTGCACAGCTCAAAACGCTGCGTTTTGGAGCTTACATGCCGTGTAAGCTCAATGCACTGTGAGCTTACACGCCGTGTAAGCTCCCCAGACGGAAAAATTCAGCCTTTTCCAACTTGTAAAGGGTTTCTAGGGTTATATATAGACTCTTTGAAGCCAGATTGAATACACACGAATTTTGGCTGATTAGCCACGACCTTAGGGTCGATAGATAGAGTTTAGAGAGTTCGAAGATCCGTGGAGAGATCGTGACGCCATCCTTCCACCTCGAAGAGCTCGGAGCTTAAAGTTGAAGATCCAGGAGATCGAAGCTTCGCCGGAGTCGTCAAAATTAGGTTTTTCAGTTCTTATCTGTTCTTCCTCTGTATGATGATTTCCTTTGTTGCCTTTGATTCTTCTGTTATCGTCATGAGTAGCTGAACTTGTAGAGCTTAGATTAGATGAACCCTAAGTGACCCAGGGCTTTAAAGCGGTCACGGATCGGCGGTAATTAGATTCGAAGTTCAATCAGTCTCTCTTTGCATAGTTGTTTTGTTCGTCATTGTTTATGTTTCTTCTCTGGTTGATCACCTAGATTAAGTTTATGCAAGCTAGGGTTAGTCGCCAGACAGCTTCCCTGCTTTGGCGCATAAACTTGTCTTCCTTGATCACCTAGTTTAGATTCTTGTTAAGCTGAGGATAGAAGTGAACGCTCGCCTCTCTTTAAAACATCAATTCAACCAGTTAACCTTATAATTGGAGCGTGCCTTTCGTAGGAACTGGTTAGGGTTAATCCACTTCAAGAGTAACTCATAAATCGTTAGTAATTGCACCAGTTAATTAAGTCGTTGCGAGAGGCGACCATACCCGGGTGGCTAGTTAATCTTGGTAGTTAGATCGGATAGAGCGAACGTTCGCCAGTCATAAACCTAAGGGTAAGGAGTTATGGTGGTGTATAGAAACCGATTGAATTAGAATTGAAAATCGATGATCTGTTGATTGCCAATGCTCTGGTGATCCAAGGGGGATTCAAAATCTAAGTCCGTCTATCTTCTCATTAATCAACCCTTTACTTTTTTGTCTTTTATTTTCTTGCTTTATTAGATTAGAAGTCGTGGAACTCACACCACGCACTAAGTGTTTAAACCTGAGTAATTTGCCAGCTTCTTTGAGTAGTCGATTATTAGAAACCCTGTGGAATACGATCTAGTCTACTTCGGTAGGTTAGTTATTTGATACCGCAAAAACTGCAACATCAACAGCCTGCTCAATTCTTTTACCGGATGTGATCTGTTCTTGGTTGAGAAGAGCTTGGGCCTTGAACAGACTGTCATGATCGTCAAGTCTGGTGATGATCTGACTAAGCTTCTTGTCCAGTTCATTAACGTTGTTTTCCCTCTGATGTTGCTGCCCTGTATAGGTGTTGTTCAGGTATTGACTCTGGCGATTGCCAGGAGCAGTTCCATAGTTACCCGGATTGCGGTGCGGTGGCTGCTAGACACCTGCCGGCGGATGATTTGGCTTCTGATCCTGAGCTGGACCAGCTGGTCGGCTGTTCTGGTTCTGGTTGGCACGACATTGTAGGGAGGTCTGTCTTGATAATTCCCCTGTTGCCTGAAATTGCGGTTGCAAGCATAACCATTCTGATTGTTGCTGAAGCCCTGTTGAACGAAATTGACTTCTTCGGCAGACCAGACTTCTGTTTTACCAAAACTCTGGCATCGGCCTCCATTATGTGCACAATCTCCACACCACTCGCAATCGGCAACGTACACAGTGGCTGCCGGCGGCTTGATGGGTGTAGAAGACTTCTTCAGATGCTTCTCTACTTCTGCCTTGATAGTTGCTTTGAGATCGAGCTTGCTTCTTGATCCTTCAGATTGTCGTTCCCAGTTCCTCGACTTGGAAGCACAGTTCGCGAAATGAAGAAGAGCAGCTTTCGGTGTAAGTGTAGTGCAATCCCCTTCAGCTAGAGAATTGACCCATTTGGCAGATTCTTCTCGAAGACCTCGAGCAAAGATTTCAGCTAACTGCCTCTACTCGAAACCGTGATGCGGACAGTTGTAGAGAAGTTCTTGGAATTGATTCCAAGTATCATATAAACTTACTCCTTCCTTCTGAGAGAATCTGGCGATGTTGTCCTTGATGGCTGTTGTTCTGGCAAGAGGGAAGTACTCTTCGACGAAGACTTAAGCAAGAGTCTCCCAGTCGGTGTAGTAGCCAGGTGGTTTGCCAGTAAGCCGCCTCTTAGCAGCGCCTTTCAGAGAGAACGGGAAAGCTCTCAAGCAAAGAGTGTTCTTGTCGAGATTCCCATTCTTGACAGTGCTGCAGAGATCAAGGAAATCCGCCAGATGCGATAGAGGATGGAACGGCCTGCCTTCAAACTGTAGATCCCTAGAGATCATAGTCAAGAATGGGATCTTGATCTCATAGTCAGGATCTCCTTCAATGCGTGGCACGGCGATAGAGGATGGAACGCTAGTCGCGCTCGGCTTGTTGTAGTTAGCTAGACTCTTTTGTGCAACTGGTGGTGGTTGACCGCCTGGTGGTGGTGGTGGTGGTAACTGATCATCCATGGTAGGAGATGGAGGAGGTGAAAGTGACTCGGTGTATGAAGCGGATGAAGATGACGGTGAAGATGAAGATGAGGGACTCTTCTTCAATTCCTCGATCTTGATCGGAGTGACGGATGGAAGTGGATTGGTTCTGGCTCTCTTCGGAATATGTGATTGTCTCGGTGGAGCAGAACTACCTGGTCTCTCTACACTTTTAGCTTTGTCATCCTTGGCAGTTTGAGAGCGCGTGAGCGGGCGGCGGTGCATACACCTGTGAACAACCTACAAATAACAAAAACAAACAAAACCAGTGTAAAATCGAAGTGGATGGAAAGGTGAAAGATGGAAAGTAGAAAAATAAGATGCCAGTTCTTCTTTCGAACAATCTAAAGAAGTCCCCGGCAACGGCGCCAATTTGATGCTGTAGTTTTAGCGGTATCAAATAACTAATCTACCAAGGTAGACTAGATCGTATTCTACTCGAGGTCTCTTCTTCTTGTCTACTCAAATATGTTGGCGAATTACTCAGGTTTAAACAGGTTGTGCGTGGTGTGAGTTCCACGACTTCTAATCTAATAAAGCAGGAAAATAAAAGACAGAAAGATTAAAACGTTGACTAACGAGAAGATAGACAAGCTTAGATTTTGAATCCCCCTTATACACCACCATAACTCCTGACCTTTAGGTTTAAGACTGGCGAACATTCGCTCTATCTGATCTAGCTACCAAGATTAATTAGCCGCCCGGGTACGGTCACCTCACGCAATGACTTAACTTAACTGGTGCAATTACTAACGATTTATGAGTTACTCTTGCAGTGGATTAACCCTAACTGGTTCCTACGAAAGGCACACTCCAATGATTAGGTTAATTGTTTGATTTGATGTTTTAAAGTAAGGCGAGCGTTTGCTTCTATCCTTAGCTTAACAATAATCTAATCTAGGTGATCAATCCAGACAAGAAACATGAACAATGAAGAACAAATCAAACATGAAAGAGAAACTGATTGAACTTTGAATCTAATCACCGCCGATCCGTGACCGCTTTAAAGCCCTGGGTCACTTAGGGTTCATCTAGTCTAAGCTCTACGAGTTTAGCTACTCATGTTTTTCACAAAAGAATCAAAGACAAAGACAGAGTTCATCTTGAACAGAGGAAGAACAGAAAAGGATCTGAAAAACCTAATTAAGATGACTCCGGCAGAACTTCGATCTCCGGTAATCTGCAATCCTAGCTCCGAGTCTCCGAGATGAAAGGGATGGCGTCAAGATCTCTTCCTGGCTCTTCAAACTCTAAACTCTACTCTAGAACTCTTGAGAATCCTTGAAGTATTTGGTATTAGTTGGTATTATGAGATATGAGGTGTCTCTATGATCTGGGCCGCCGGTTAAGTATTTATACTTAACCCTAATACCGCCGGATTTGCCTGGAATTTTCACCGAAAATATGATGGAATTTTCGCCAAAAATTCCTTTGTAAATGGGGTGATCGCCGAAAACTTCTTCTTGAAAGCTCTGCCGATTTCTTCATGAGTTTTCGCCGAAAACTCCAAGGGATTTTCGCCGAAAACTCCTTTGTAAATGGGAGCAGGATTTGGTTCGACTTGATTGACTCCTTGGATCGATTTCGGTGCGATTCCTCGAGGTTCCAACGCCTTAGACACGTCCTAAGCTACTTTATTTGACAGCAAAAACCTGTGGTAACATGAAGACACTAGAAAACCATCAAATAGACCCGAAACGGGCCAAAGTAACACAAATGGCACGAGATAGAGTAGTTGAGTGAATATTCGTTATTCTACCCTAAAACCATGTCTTAAGCAAGGAAATGTCGCTTAAATGAGGCTGATAATCACGTCAAATCGAGTGTCATCATTCGCCAGTCTTAAACCTAAGGGTAAGGAGTTACGGTGGTGTCTGAGAACTGAATGAATTAGAGTTGAAAACCGCTTGTCTTGTGATCGCCAATGCTTTGGTAATCTAAGGGGGATTCGGAGTCTAGCTCGTCTATCTTCTCGTTAGTCAACCTTTTATTATTTTCTGTCTTTTAATTTCCTTGTTTTATAGATTAGAAGTCGTTGAACTCACACCACCCACAACGTGTTAAACCTGAGTAATTTGCCAGCATATTTGAGTAGACGATTAGAAGAGACTCGTGGAATACAATCTATCTTGCTTCTAACTTGGTAGTATTTGATCACTGTTTTACAGCTCATCACCTCCTCACCAAGGGAGAAGAGGGAAGCCTGAAGGCCATTTCCATGATGATGATGATATTACCATGTCAACCTCCTCACCAAGAGGGAAGCGCTAAGGTTAACTCCATTGGGAATATTTCATCATAATGAAACCCTAAGGGCCGATGTGGTCATATAAAACCCTATTGAAGGTATCATCATGAAGTCACCATCATATCATACATGGATATCCTCCATATGAAGGATATGCACTACCAAGGCAGCCTGCTTCACAAAGAGAGCTCCAAGGCAAGACCCCCATTGGATAACATTTCAGCATCAAGGAAACCCTACCTCATGAAGACAAGCTTCAGCCACCAGTGTCACTACTCAGTCAAGGTAATTGAAGAAAGGAAACCGCCACCACCATAATGATAGCCACATTCAAGAGATAGAAAGTAACCTACATGGCAGTTACTTCCTCCACTTGCAAATACCACTCATATTTTCCCTATAAATATTAGAGGTATTTGACAGAGACAGAGCCCACAACCACATAAGCAGAAACTCTGTCCAAATTTCAACTTTCTCTACAATTTCATTTCTAGTTGCCATAGTTGTCTTTACTTTAGGATTTCTCTCAGAACATCCATAGGAGTAGCAGTAGAGATAGCCATAAAAAAACATCAAACACCTTCATTCAAACTTTGTTTGGAGAGGTGTGAAACGTGTAATTAATCCTTGTTCCAAGAAGTCAAGAGCATTTATTGTGCTTAGACACAAAAGTTTCAACCACGAGAAACACTTTGATAGTGTGAATTGGGCGTTTCTATTGAAAGTTCTGAGTGCCGTTTATTTCTCATCGGTCTAAATACATTGGATTGAGGTATGGTTGAAGTCAACAATGCTCTTTGTTAATTTCAATCGAACATTGTGTGGACATTTTGAAGCTAAGAAGGGTTTCAGACAAGGAGATCCAATCTCTCCCTACCTCTTTGTAATCACCATGGAAATCCTTAGTAACTTACTAAATGATGCGGCTGCTGCTGGGAATTTTGTCTACCATCCGTAGAGTAAAGGTTTGATCACCCACCTTTGCTTTCAGGATGACCTTTTGATTTTCACTAAAGGCATTGTGGATTCTATTAAAGGGGTAGTAGGTATTCTCGAGCTATTTCACAAAGTTTATGGTCTGCGGTACAATTTTGAATAGAGTAAACTTGATATCGCAGGTGCTTCTCTTGATCTTGCAGATGAAATTGTTAATGTCGGTGGTTTTAAAAAAGGGTCACTCCCTTTACCTAGGCATTCCTCTTACCGTATGAAAACTTAATAGAGCAGATTGTAAAATTCTCCTGGATAAAATCACAAGTAGAGTTTCTGATTGGAAAACTAAGCATTTGTCCTATGTTGGACGTTTGCATCTTGTGGATTCTATGATTGGAGGGATATTGCAGTATTGAATTTCAATCTTTCTTCTGCCTAAGAGTTTAATGGAAGATATAGATTTGATTTGTAATAAGTTCCTTTGGGGAAAAATATATGGAGGGGGAGTGGAAATGGCGTGGAAGCATATAACATTTCCAAAAGACGAAGGTGAAGTAGACATCAAATGTCTGAACAGTTGGAACATTGCTAATGTTGTTCTTAGCTTATGGTCTATTTTTGCTCAAAGTGGCTCACTATGGGTGGCTTGGATTCATAAGTATAGATTGAAGAGTAGATGTCTTTGGGAAATAAAAGCAAACTATGGCTCTTGGATTTGGAAACGAGTCTTGAATCTTTGTGAGCTGGTTCATCGATCCATGAGAAACCGACAATAAAGGTTATGCTTGCTGGAATGGATATGAGCTAGTGAGATTTAAACCAAAGATTATTTGGGAGGATAAAAGAATCAAACACCAGATTGTCCTTTGGTTTAAGATTATTTGGAAGTTTTCATTCCTTGTTTGAATTTTATTGCTTGGTTGGTTATGATTGATCGAATTATGACGAAGGACAAAGTAAAAAATTGCAATGCTAGTGTGGATGAAGCCTGCATTCTTTGTACAAGTATGCAAAAGAGTCATGATCACTTATTTTTTTATTGTGCGTTCTCAATTGACATTGTCAGTAGCATCCTGTCTGAAGTACGTACTCTGAGCTAGGGAATGTCATTCGGTGTGCAACTAGTTGGGAGGGTCATGGTATGAAGGATTCGAAAGCTTAAGCCGATAATGATAATTAATGTGATTTGGAGGTCAATGTGTGTTGTGTTGTTTGGTGAGAAGCAAGTGAATGTGGAGACCTGCATTACTCAACTCAAGTGGGATCAAAATGCCTTTGCTAGTGGAAGATGTTGGATCATTAGAAAGATTGAATTGTATTTTTCATAACAGTTCACTGACCATCTTTGTATTTCTCACAAAAAGGAAGATAATAACAAAACTTCCAAGTATTTGACTGACTAATCTGTGCAAGTTGACTTCTGTGAAAGGAAAGTTTATTTTGCAGATTCCTGCAATCATGCTAAACAGATATGGAAGGCTGGAGCAAATCACTCTGAAGCCAACGGTAAAGAGGATTTGAAGCTGCAATCCAATCCTATAAGAATGGCGCTTAAATGAAAGACAAAGTACTTTTCGGAGAGCTTAATTCTGGTGATTAGAATAGCTGAAAGGTGTACTTTGTCACTCACATTTGTGTATTGTGAGGAGAGTGTGTTGCTGTTAAGTCCTGAGTCTGTGTGATCAGTTCAGGCGTTGTAATCTTGACTCTGGTGTGGAGTCTTGGCTGTTGGATTAATCCAAGTGACTCTCTCGAGCTCGTCTCGAGACGTGGATGTAAACCTAGCATATAGCTAGTGTTGAACCACGTTAAAAATCGTGTTCATGTCGATCTCATTTCCTCTAAGTCTTGAAGCTGCTCACTGCCATCGTTTCCAGCTGTTGCAATCTCAAAGTTGAAAGCAGCCTTGAGCTTCTTCAAAGCTCAAACCGGGCAAGCTGGTTAAGTTGTGTGTTGGGCCTTTAAAAACAACTTAAGCCCAATCCGTGTATTGATTTAAGCACTCAGTGAAAGAAAGAAACCATCGGCATTCACTTCGAAGTGAAGCTGCGACTTCACACTTCAAACCCTAAGAATTCTCTTCACTCTATATTGCTCGATTCTTTTATTAAGGAATTAAAACCAATACTAATTCGACCTTGTCTTTTCAATTGGTATCAGAGCAGGATTCCGACTGGACTAACCATCGCCGGAAGATAAAGATCTAGAAGAATGAACGGAGAACAAGGACAGCTTCCAGGAGCAGAAGGAATGTCGCATAGCAGACCACCGTGGTTCGACGGCACCAATTATCAAGCTTGGAAGAACAGAATGAGAGTCTTCTTCCAAGGTATGGATTTCAATATCTGGAAAATTGTTGATAAGGGAGGAGTTGATTTAACTGGAGATTATGATACCTGGGAAAATGATAAGAAAACTAAGGCTCAAAATAATGCCAAAGCAATGAATGTCTTTTATTGTGCGTTGTGTAGAGATGAGTATAATAGAATTAGCGGATGTGATACTGCAAATGAAATTTGGAAGATGCTTGAAACTACTCATGAAGGAACTTCTAGGGTTAAAGAAACTAAAATCAATCTTCTTGTTCATGAGTATGAAATGTTCAGAATACAGTCATATGAATCAATTAAAAAGATGTATGATAGACTCAGCTTGATTGTTAGTAATCTGAAATCTCTAGGTAAGATTATTAGCAAACCTGAACTGGTCATGAAAATTCTTAGATCTTTAACAAAGGACTGGATGCCAAAGAAAACTGATATAGAAGAATCTAAAGATCTTGAAACCTTGAGTCTGGAAGAATTAATTGGGTCTCTAATTGCTCATGAGTTTGTTCTAAAGCAAAATGATTTCAATGATGAAATAAAGTCACGAAAAAATATTGCTCTTAAAGCAAATCATAAGGAGGAAACTAGTGAAGAAGATAGCAGTTCAGATTCTGAAACTGAAATAGACAGATGAATCATTAACGAAATGTGATTGTGCAGATGAATCATGAATGGTATTTAGACAGCGGGTGCTCGCATCACATGACCGGTGACAAGAGACTATTCACTTCGCTAAAATTAAAGCTAGGAGGGAAAGTAACATTCGGTGACAACATGAAAGGTCGGATCCTTGGTCAAGGATCCGTAGGTTTGGCACCTAACCCTGTTTTTAATAATGTTTTACTCGTTCAAAACTTAAAACATAATCTGCTTTCCATAAGTCAGTTATGTGGAACTCATAATAAAGTTATCTTTGAACCTTCTTGCTGCAAAATTGTTAGAGCATCCGACAATAAACTCTTGTTTAGTGGAAAGCGTCATGATAATATCTATATTATTAATCTGAAGGATACTGAGTCTTTTGTAGAAAAATGCTTCGCTGCAGTAGATAATTCTCCACAAAATATCTGGCATAGAAAACTAGGTCACATCAGCAGTTCTAGGATTTCTAAGCTTAATGCTTCTAAATTAGTCAGAGGACTCCCACAGTTTTCACCTATGAAAGATTTTTTATGTTCTACGTGTGTGAGGGGAAAACAGACTAAGAATTCGTTCAAATCCTCTTCATTCATCTCAACTTCTAAACCTCTCCAACTAATTCATATTGATTTATTTGGACCAACTAACATTTCTAGCCTAGGAGGAAAAAATTATGCTTTTGTTCTGGTAGATGACTTTTCAAGATTTACTTGGGTTTTCTTTCTTGCAAAGAAAAACGAGAGTCTTCAAGTCTTTAAAAATTTTGTTCTAAAAATTGAATCTTCTTTTCCTTTCACCGTCTCCTCAATTCGTAGTGATCATGGAGGGGAATTCACTTCTGAAACCTTCTCTATTTTCTGCCAAGAGAAAGGTATCAATCACACTTACTCAGCCCCTCGTACTCCTCAACAAAACGGAGTAGTTGAACGCAAGAACCGTGCATTGCTTGATCTGCCCAGGACCATGCTTCTAGATCACAACACACCCAAGCAGTTTTGGGCAGAGGCTGTTGCTACTGCTTGCTATGTACTCAACCGAACAATAATTCGAAAAACTCTTCTTAAAACTCCTTATGAGTTACTAAAGCAACGCACTCCCAATCTTAGCTACTTCCATCCTTTTGGTTGTCGTTGTTTCTTGCTTAACACAAAAGATAGTTTAGGTAAATTTGATCCTCGTTCTTCTGAAGCTATCTTTCTAGGTTATTCCGACCACAGTAAGGCCTATCGTGTTTATAACAAGCTTACTCTTAAGGTAGAATAATCAGTTCATATTGTTTTCAATGATAAGTCTGAGACTTCCTCAAATTCTGATGAAGAAACATCAGATTTCTTATCACCTCCTGCTCCCTCAACTACTTTATCTCAAAACTCTACCTCTTCAGAATCTCCTGTTGTTTCTTCCCCGTCTGAGGATTCTTCTCAACCTACAAACTCAGACTCTCATCCCACTTCTTTAGACTCGTCTTCTACCTCCATTTTACCCTCACTTAATAACTTAACTGAACCGCAGGCCCTCCTCACATACAGAAACGTCATCCAGCTTCACAAGTTATTGGAAATCCAACTGAGAGATTAATTACCAGGTCCAAACGTTCCCTCTTTCCCTCCGACGAACAAGCTTTGATCTCTTTTCTGGAACCTGAGAACATTAAGGAAGCTCTAAAGGATGAGCAATCTTCAGGTGAAACGTTCCTCTCCTCTACTACTTCAAAACTGTAGTTAATGGGGTGGAGTTCACAATCTCTCCTGAATTTCTTGGGTTTATCATTCCAATGGAGATGTATGGTCTCATTCTTTCTGATAACTATGATCTTATAGAACATGGTTTTAATCACATCGGAGCTCTTCAATCCATGGCGATTTTACCCATTGAGGATATGCTGCATCCATCTGTTTTCTGTCTTCCAGATCATCTCCGTGTTCTTCACTTCTTCATTACTCATCATTTTCTGCCTCGTTCCCTTGCTCGAGAAGAGTTAACCCCCTGGATATCTGGGTACTCTATAATGCTTATCGTTCGCAACATCCTATTTGTCTTCCTCATCTTATTGTTCAAGCCATACAAACTGCTGCTTCTACTCGATTTACTGGAGATCTTCCGTTTGCGGGCCTTATCACTCGAATGCTGGACTTCCTAGAAGTTGATATCTCTCAGCAGATCCGGAGCTTTAATATTCACACTCTATGCCCTCAGTCTATTCTCCGCAAGATAGGCTCTCAAAAGGCCCCACGTAAGTGTCTGCTTGACATTGCCAAAGGGGGAGAACCACCAGAATATTGCTGTGAAACTGGCGAAGTGGGACACAAGCTGGAGCAACTCATTCACACAGTTGGGAACTATGGAAGCTGGGAGTTCATTGAGAAAGATCTCAAGGAAGCTGAACTCAATTCAAAAATCACTCGGCTTCTCAAGATCTTGCGTCAGAGGGGCGACTGGGATATTGAAAATATTGAGGAGCTGAATCTTGGAAAGTCTGAGATTGCTGAGAAAACAAAAACTCAACTTCTCGAACTGGTTGATAAAAAGGATGCTATAGGAAACTGCTCTGACTATGAAAGTGACCCTGAAGCTGATTTTTGAGTCTTGTTCGTTGAATAAAAACTTAGTACGGCTAAGTTGTCTTTCTTTTTGTTGTTCTGTTTTAGAATTTCTGTTCTGGCATTTTCCTTTAAAGTTGTGGTTCATGATCTTGTTTTGTTGTTCTCTTTTCTTCAAATAAAACAATTCAGCAACTGAGTCTATTCTGTGTCAAGTAAACAGGTTCTTATTATACTAAGGAAATCTGCTCTTCAAACGATAAAACACTAGAGAAGTTTGTCAATAAACTGTTAAGAAAAATTGGCAATATCAAGCTTAGGGGAGATTGTTGGATCATTAGAAAGATTGAATTGTATTTTTCATAACAGTTCACTGACCATCTTTGTATTTCTCACAAAAAGGAAGATGATAACAAAACTTCCAAGTATTTGACTGACTAATCTGTGCAAGTTGACTTCTGTGAAAGGAAAGTTTATTTTGCAGATTCCTGCAATCATGCTAAACAGATATGGAAGGCTGGAGCAAATCACTCTGAAGCCAACGGTAAAGAGGATTTGAAGCTGCAATCCAATCCTATAAGAATGGCGCTTAAACGAAAGACAAAGTACTTTTCGGAGAGCTTAATTCCGGTGATTAGAATAGCTGAAAGGTGTACTTTGTTACTCACATTTGTGTATTGTGAGGAGAGTGTGTTGCTGTTAAGTCCTGAGTCTGTGTGATCAGTTCAGGCGTTGTAATCTTGACTCTGGTGTGGAGTCTTGGCTGTTGGATTAATCCAAGTGACTCTCTCGAGCTCGTCTCGAGACGTGGATGTAAACCTAGCATATAGCTAGTGTTGAACCACGTTAAAAATCGTGTTCGTGTCGATCTCATTTCCTCTAAGTCTTGAAGCTGCTCACTGCCATCGTTTCCAGCTGCTGCAATCTCAAAGTTGAAAGCAGCCTTGAGCTTCGTCGAAGCTGAAACGGGCAAGCTGGTTAAGTTGTGTGTTGGGCCTTTAAAAACAACTTAAGCCCAATCCGTGTATTGATTTAAGCACTCAGTGAAAGAAAGAAACCATCAGCATTCACTTCGAAGTGAAGCTGCGACTTCACACTTCAAACCCTAAGAATTCTCTTCACTCTGTATTGCTCGATTCCTTCTATTAAGGAATTAAAACCAATACTAATTCGACCTTGTCTTTTCAGAAGATTGGACGAGCAGAAAAGTATGAGTTGTCTATAGTTTTTTCTGTTTTCTCCTGTAATTATTAGTTACAACTTTTAGTTTGTACTTCACTATTTTTTTATGCAATGAAACCCGACTATTCATAAAAATAAATTGAATATCATACCTCAACCACAATTTAGGTTTCACAATCATAGTTCAAAATTAATGTTCCAACCACACTAGAGAGAGGAAAACTAGGTTAAGAGAGAATGAAGTTAGGGGTCGTTTGGTACAGGGGATTGAGAATAAAGGGAAATTTGAAAATTGGAGAATGGTGGGAAAATGTTTGTTAAAAGTTTAAGGATGTTACATTACATTATTTGGTATGTATATTGGGTAAAAAGTAGTAGGGAAAGACAGTGGGACCCATTATTCTATTTGGGAGAAGTCAAAATTTCTGATAAAAGTAGAAATTGTCAGAATACACATTCTGGAGACAATCAAAAGTTCTGGGTATCTGAAATACAAAATCCCAACTCCATTAGACAGTAAACAAACAATGATATCTCAGAATAACAGAGTTTTCAAGATCACAGTTGGATTTCCCCTATACCAAACGACCCTGAGATATCTAGATTAGTACTTTAGTGTTTTAAACTTCATATTCATATCTCGTACCATGGTTTTGGGAGGGATGTACATGTTTATTTATATTTTTAAAGCGTTACGATTAAATTAAATAAAGGAAAAAAGAAATTGCAAAAGCATTATTGATTCAATTATTTTGATCTTTTTTTTATCATTTACCAAATAATATTCATTTTGGTTTGATAATTATCAAACAAAGGAACAAAAGTTTGACTTCAATCATATTGTATATAATTTTATTTCCATATATGTGTGTGATTAATATGTGAAATTAATTTTATTATATTTAAACAAGTTTTCTTGATAAGAAATTAAAATATTATATGTCGAAAATTTAATAGATTTCATATTAATTGATATTCATCTTCAATTTTTTAGTTTAATTGAAATTAACTAAATTGAATTTACATTCTTATAATTCATATATAAAAGATAAAATAACATCAAGAAACTTAATATCATATCAATTAACCTTTTCAAATTTAGAGAAACTGAACTATACGTGGCCGAGTACAAAGCTAGATTTAGAAGGTGTCCAACCCATTATTTAAATTCTACGATAAATTTAGAAGACGAGAAGTAAAAAGAGCCATTAACACAAAAATTTGAATATCAAATACCAAAAAGTTAGGTAAGAACCCTCAAAAAGGGAAATATAATAACGAAATATTCTTCTTTTGCAATTTTTTTATGTCTCTCCCTCGTCAAACTTAATTTTCTCTTTCCCTTGCGTTTTCCTCTTTCCGCATTCTCTCCTCCTTCTTTACATATCTTTCTTTCACTTTTCAAAATTTTTTATTTTCTTCAAACGAACACCGATCAAGTCTTTATTTGTAATTTAAATTTTCAGTTCGGATAACCAATAATGCACTTTGCTAAGCTTGACGACTCGCCGATGTTTCGGCAGCAGGTATGTTGCTTGCCCCTTCCTCTCCATATATATCACCACTCACGATGAATTGATCTTTTGCGACAAGGTTGAGCGATTACATTTCTTTAATTTGTATTTTTGCTACATTTTGTGATGTACACTCACTTTTTGTCATGGTTCTATGGATGAAAATTCTGTAAATGAAAATAATTGGTGCTTAAATTTCCATTTTGGAGTGATTCAAAATTCTGATATCTGTCTCATGCCCTAATTCCGCCGAATTTATTTTTTTCAATAGAAAGGAAAAGTTTCTATTTATGGTGGTATGTATTTAAATGCAATGCATGGAAAACATAGTTTTTACCTGGTTTTGTTTAGGTAGTTACCAGATGGACGAATGCATGTGTTTGGATTAACTTAGGCGGGTTTAATTATGTGGGGGAAGAAGGTGATAAAATTCACTTCAATTACACTAAAGATGTGTTTTGGGAACATAGATGCAATGCATGGAAGAAGGTGTTGAGGTGTTGAGAGGAAGATGTTTAAAGTTCTACAAGGGATGTCGAAAGTACACGTAAGTTCATCTTCATATCCTTTGGTGTATATTATCTTAAAAGTACGTGGTAGTTCATGTTTTTTTTAACATATGTATACTAAATCTGGTCCTGTGTATTCCGCGGCTTTAGTTAGTTGTATTTGTTATTCCATCTAAATGAGTTCCAAATACTTGACTAGTATAAAGAATTATTTCCTAGAGAAAGGTAACTTATTCTTTAATTTGAGTTCTTTTAGACTATAAACATTATAGGTAAGCTTGGCAATGCGGTGACTTGGGGAGGGATATCTTATATCTGTTCCCCGTACATGAGATTTATAAGGTTTTCCCAGCCCCAACCCTGAATCTATATCAGGAAATAAATTCCAATCATCTCCTATAAATCTCGGATTCAGTTATTCTTGAAATATCGTATTGAACTCGTGAAACATAATTCACCACCAAATCAAATTGCATATCCAATAATTTTTCCAATCAAATAAATAATGAACAACACCAATAGACGCAGTTCATGTCCATCCATAATCCAAGAGTAGAATACACTAAAATGAAAGTGGTTCACCATCCAAATCAAAGCGAAAATCAAACTAGCAATAGACCAACTACGAATCCAAAATACTAATGTTTCTAGTCTTCACGATCGATGCTTTAGCTTTAAAGAACAAGTACAACTTGCATGCCTTCAACATTTCGTCAAATTGAGCTTTCAGTCATCTAAAGTAGTCGTCATTCCAGATTTTTGTTTGGAAACTAGTTATTTGAAAACATTAAATCATGATCACATAATGTAGCAAACTAAAGCATGGAAGTATAAATGGAGTTAATTGTTATGACTTATGAGAAATGATCACAATTAGCTAACCTTCATTGTCCAAGATGTCTCGTGTTTCACTGAGTTTCAAAATGGAGAAGCCTCCATCTAGAACTCCATCTTCATTATTCCCGGTTTTGTGGATTCATAACCACATATGTTAGATACTTAGATTCATATTTCTTAATTCTTAATACAAAAAAGAAGAAAAACAATGAGAAGGAACATACTTGAGTTGTGTGCATCATGAATCAAACTTCTCGTACACATCATTGCTTCCATTGTAAGACTATTGAGTCGGATACCAAAAGATCAAACAACAACATTCAAACAAAAAATAACATATTTGCTATCAAGTTTGATTTGGTACTCACGTACTAGATCATATAAGCAGTCTTAATGATATATTATTGTCAAAGCTTACATCCTCTAACCAAATCCTTATAGTATAAGATTCAATAAGGTGGTACTTGTATCTTGGATTAAGTATGAAAATACATCAAGAATTGTATGAATAACGGACCAATACTTGAAATTTTTTTACCAAATTAACGCAACCATATCTTTAATCACAATAAAATTATCAAACCTCCACTCCATAAGTTTAAAATTCATATGACAAATTTGATGAAAAAATCATATTCCTAATAGCGTACTTACTCCCACTAAACAAATATGAAATTTGGCAAAAAAATAGCAAACTTCCCATTGTGGAAAATCATACCAAAGTTCCTTCTATCTTAAACGATAAAGATCTTTTTATGAATTGTAAAAATTAACATTAAGTAGGTGGAATTCCACCTTGTTGGAAATCTGAAATGAGTCTCTTCTCACAAGAGACTTGTAATTGTTTTGTGGTTTCTTGAAACAACTCAAGTCTCTTTAGAGTCACACCTGAATATAGAATAGACTACCTAACTTTTTAATACCTTTTTTGATAACATCCAATCCATCCTAAACACGTGAGTTGGGCATCTTCAATGCAAGAGTGCCTCATCCATTAATAAACAACCAATGGCATTCAAAGGAGGCTTTTGAGTTTGGATTCTTTCACCATCAACATCCATGTTCATTGTTGGTTACCTGAAAATAAAAAGTCAACATCCATGTTAAGTGCTAGCTACATGCCTCAGTGCCAAGCCTAATTATAGGTTGGTATCAAGGGAGGGATGTGGGGGATAGTCTAGTAACCACCCATGCCCGATAACCAACTAGGTTGGGAATTTAGGTTGCCCGAAACCACACAAATCCCGTTAATATTTGGGTAAAATCTGCTAAGTTCGTGCGAAGTCACAACAGTTTTTGGGTTTCCATGCCTCAGTGCCAAGCCTAATTATAGGTCCCTGGATAGAAATTAGAAAAAGAGTAACCCTATTAGTATATAATAGGTTGCTTGATTTGCTAATAAATTTTTTGTGGTGATATTTGGTTATGAATATTCATAGGACTAGATTTGTATCGTGATAGTCAAATGATATTCTCTTTCCTTCATGTTATTGCTATTTCTTAAATTCACACATTTTTCCTAGTAATAAACTAACATTTAATTCTTATGTGTTCTCCTATTTAACATCTTAACATTTAGGTTTTGAGGGATGAAAATTCTTATAAGTTACTCATGGAATTTTCAGAGATGTCTTGGGTGAGGAGTATGACAGAGATGTTGCTTTTGCCACTGCTCTTGAATCATTTGGAGGTGGCCATAATGATCCTATATGTGTTGCTTTTGGAGGTATGCACTTATCATCTCTAAGTTTAATGTATAGTTGATTTCATCTTTTCACATGTGTACTTTCTGTTGATATGAAATTTCGGAATATATACTTGGAAGGTTGAAGTTCATTCAAATTGTACGAGTTTAATTCTATTTTCTTCTATCTTATGTCGTCTTTCATTTAGAATGATTGGTTAACCTTATATTCAATTATATTTATAGTTTCATTCCTGCATTTTCTTTAACACTTATGGGATCACTACGTGTGATTTATTTCCTACTGAATTATTGTGATCAAAGAATAACAAGTCAATGTCTTTAATTTCACTTAGTCAACATGAGAAACATTCAACTTCTTTTGGTACAATAAATCATTTGAGATTCAATAAGTCAACTTCATGATACATCTAATAACTTTTCTTATCTATTTCTCCCCTAATGTTAAGCTCTAAAATTTATAAATTGTTTGCAACGAATTCACTTGAAGCTGTATGATACATCTTCTTTAGTGCATCTAACATAGAAATTTTGGTGACATTGCCAATTTCCATTTTTTCAGGCCCAGTTATGAACAAATTTACAATTGCATTGAGAGAAATTGGAACTTGCAGAGAAGTCCTTCGGTCACAAGTAATTTTTAGGAGGAGTCCTTTTGTTCATAAAGAAGTTATTTTCTAGTTTGATATCAATGGGGTTTCAAATTGTTGGGGTGATTTTACTATGTTTTGATGACCAATTACTTCATTCAGTTATTTGTTACATTCCAGATAGTTTGGCAGTAAACTACAATGAATAAGCAGTTGTAAGTGAATTTAGGATTGTTAGTGCATTTTGTGTCAATAAAGTTGATCTGTGCAAGATATCTAAGGGTTCAACTTGTTGGGCTGCACTTTCTATTTTGATAATTATTATTATTTATTAATCGTATAAATATTCAGTGAATTTATGCTCATCTAAACGTCATTTATTAAAATGCAGAGGTTGTAAGAACGTGATCTATTTTTATTGTGTTAATGGTATTGTGTATCGGCCATATGAATCCCTCTACAAACCATCTTAAACAAGTCACAATATTTGAATATAGTTAATCTGAAGCATTGTTCTAATGATTATTGAAAGACAACAAAATATTGTTCCACTGTAGATTAACTTATCATTGTCATACTAACTTATTCACGACTTTATTGACTACTTTTTGAATAAATTCCCCCATCGAACTAACATGTTATTCTTTGCTTCATTCTTCCTGATTGTATTTCGTATGGTTCTCATTAACATTTCATGTTACATAAAAATTCTATTTAATGCTCTAACTTTATGGTAATGAAAACTCAGAATTGTTTTATTTGCAGGATGCTAGAAAACGTTTTGACAAGGCCTCCTTGATATATGAACAGGTTAGGCATCTCAAGTTTCATGATTTAATGATGTCCCTTGCTCATTTGACTGCTTTCAAGTCCTTCCATTATCTTCTTTCAAGACTTTTCGTGTTTATTTATTTTTATTATTGTTATTCTTTCTTATAATGTAGAGTTTTATTTAATGATTTTTTTCCTACCACTATAAAGTAATTATGAACATCATAGTCGCAGTTTTTGTTGCCTCCGAATATTTTTTGGTACATTTCTATTTAGAGATTTAGAACATGTAATTAATGATTCATGATGAGATGACATGAGTATGTTAAATATTTCCTGATCTAGGTAACCACTATCTAGCATGATTGTGATTAGTTAGACGTGTATGCTGCATTAAGTGTACGAGTTATCATGTGATATTTGTGGGTCGAAATGTGGGGCATGTCAACTTATTTTTATAAGATTTGTTGTTCTCCTCTGAATAAAGTAAGAGAATTCAAATATTATACCTGATATCTTGATATGATATCATAGCTCACAATTCCCCAAAACTTGTGTCTAGTCTTCATCTCCAATAGTTTTGGGTCGCTTACAACATTTTTCTATTCTCTTAGTCTTGTTACATATCTGGTAGTATTTGTCTCAATCTCTTTCTTTCTACCAACAAGGCTATACTCTTGATAAAAAAAGGCTATACTCTTTACTTAGCAATATTTGTCTTTGTCCAATTTTGTTTCTAAAATTCTTTCTAATGGGGTATGTGCTTTAATAGTTCTAGTGACCTACAACCTACATCACACTTAATTTTTATTGTCTTTTCAACCTCTTTATTTTAAAACAGTTTCAACTGGCCTTCCAATTCACAATTCACCAAGTTAATCCCAACCTTTTATATCATAACTATTTATAGGTTTTCTACTCTTGTGTTCCTCTATATTTTTATTCTAGTCAGAAGTTTTAATCTCTATACTCTCACTAAGCCCTGGCTTACAAACACCATACATTCAAGTCAAAGTCAAACCAACCTCCCCCCCCCCCCCCCCCCCCGGTTGTTAGTACAAGGAGTTTTCCTCGCTTCCAACCACATATAGACTTGGGAAAAAATTACCTCCATGGTCAATGATGGTGGCCACCATTCTCAAAGGGGAAGGCAAACACTCACATCTTCTTGATATTAGCCCACCTACAACTCATCCATCGTTTAGTAAATGGGATAAAGACAATGCTCTTTAAAATCATGGTTATTGAGTACAAAGACCACATATATGATACTTGAAAACATTTATTCCAAGGCTGATTATGTTGTGAATAAGTATGAAACTCATGCCAAAGTTACTAGCTATAAACAATGTTCTCAATCTGTTACAAATTATGTTATTATTTGAACACACTATTGCAAGAGCTTGATTACTATTGCAGCTTTCAATGATGACTATCATTGTACTCAATCATAATCGTGATCAATGTTTTCTCATCTTTCATCAACCAAGTCGACTCACACAATTACATTCAGTTGCCCTGCTCCAATAGTTGGACAATTCAGTATACCTACTGCAAAATGACAATCACACAAAGGATCTTTCATGGCTATTACATGGGTATCATACAGATTTTTAACTATACAACATTGATCGAAGTGGTCATGGCCACATGACCAAGAATGTCTCTTCCTCTTCCTCTCCTGGTTTAAGTAGTAGAAAGTTGGACAAGTTTCTCACTTTTATTAACAAAATATAGATGATAAACCATTGGGTATTTTACAAACAACGAGTTGATCGCACTACCTCCAATAGTGGGACACTTTAATTTACCTACCGAAATGGAAAAAAAATCACACAAATGATCATTGCTGGCCACTACATGGACGTACAAGTTTCACCTAACAATGTTCTTGGAAGTGGTGAAGCCCAAATTATCACAAATGCCTCTTCGTCCTTTTTTCTTGGTTTGAGTAGTAGTGAGTTGGATAGACTTCATATTTTTATTAACACTCTAGATGATAAACCATCTGATATTTTTTCCCCAGGATACTTGATTTAAGTGTCACTAATACATGACTTATAATCCCACCATCTTTCTCACCTATACACCATGGTCTAACAATTGAAAAGATTACCATTGCCAATGACACTTTACTTCGTATTGTTGGTGTCGACAATATCTTCTTAAGTTCCACTGTCCTCCTAACTAATGTCCCACATTTGCCTAAATTATCTACCAACCTTTTTTTGATTACCAAGATCACTACTAACCTATATTTTAAGGTGATTTTTCACTCTTGTTATCCTTTCTTTCATGATCTAGTGTTGGTGAAGAAGATTGGATGTGCTAAAGTGCTCAACGACATTTAATGTCTTGATTTATTCCCCTTTACTACCATCATCTTTCTCAAAAAACCCACCATCATACTTACATCTTGTTGATTGTACTCTCCCAATTATATCTCCATGATCATCATATTCATCATCCATCATTCAAAGTTCATAAAAATTTAGTAGGCTACGAATAGGTCTATACAATCAGGTACAAAGCATTTAGTTCAATTTAGAGATACAACACAGTAAATTATTTGTTAGAGGTACAAGACTTTGTTGGTGGTTAAAGGTTACACACAATCATATGGGATCGATTATTCTAAAATATAACGCCCTATGCTTCAGCACGTGAGAAAATTTTTAATTTAATCATTACTTTAGAATCTCAAAGCAAGAGTCTCAAATCTAAGTCTCCATGATATGATACTAAACCAACTCCGCATACTCGAATAAGCTACTCACTTCAAGGCTTACAACAAGAAGAAAACAACTTCACTTTTGACTAGGCATAACTTCTAAAATCTTGTTGGGTGGCTCATGGTCAATCTTTCATAGTCAAAACAGTAAAATGAAATATAGAAGTGATTCCAAGAACTTAGAATCAAACAAACATATTATTATTATAGTTGTAAGCATAGTTTTTCAAACATTATCGAATTAAATATCATAATAGAGAAATAAACATTACTACTAATACATGACTAATCATAATCATGAGATGAACAGTGTTCTTATTATCATACCAAACATGACCTTTTATGAGAAACATGTACATAACACTTCAGGAGTTCACTTGATCTATTTCTGATAAAATTTTAGGTAAGGGCCCCCAGCTCAACTATCTAGCCTTACCGCCTCCTAAAAACTAAATTGTCATTCTTAGAGCACGTATTCAACCCATTATGGGGACTTTCTTGTACAATTTGAACTGAGAGGCAATATTAACCCAATAACATATTGCGGGTCTCTAGCAATCCACACTACAACATAACCTGGCTACGGAGGCAGATTCACGGAGGCACATAATATATTTGCCTCTAAACATACTTTTAAAGAACAAATACTATATGTGCCTCTATAGATGCAAATATCTGCCTCTAATTGTATTTTATTTATTTATTTTGAGTTTATTAAATATTATTTTATAGTTTTAGAGGCAAATAATTCATAATTGCCTCTATAAGTTGTACGATTAAATATTTTAGAGGCAGATAATTTATAGCTGCCTCTATAAGTTGTACGAAAATTCCTTTAGAGGCAGATAATATATAACTGCCTCTATAAGTTATACGAAAAATTCCTTTAGTGGCAGATAATTTATAATTGCCTATATAAGTCTTTTGTCTTATACAAAAAACTCTTTTAGCGGCAGATAATTTATAACTGCCTCTATAGGCTGTATGATTAATTTTTTTAGAGGCAGATAATTTATAATTGCCTCTATATGTTTGTATAATTAGCTTAGAGATAGATAACTTGTAAACATTTTAAAGGTAGATAACTTGTAAACCCTGTACTATTTTGTATAGATAAATGTTAGATAATATATAATTAATGATATACATAATAAACGCTAACAACTTTCTTTTCTAATAATGAGTAAGAATTTTTGTTCATTTTTTCAATTTTGATTTCTTTTTCTTGACATAGTTTCTCCATATCATTGAGTTTTATGATTCATATTTAAAAGTTGCACAAAAAACCTCAGTAAGTGCTCTTGAACCAAATGGTATGAACTAAGAATTTAACACATTTCCTTAAAAACCACCCGGGTTCAAATCTCACAGATCGCAAAAGAGTCTAATAGAGGACAATATCCTGGTTGGAATAAATTCTTTTTAAAAGCATATATTTGTGCCTCTAAAAATATTTACCAGCAACAAAAATAAGTGCCTCTAAAAGGTGGCTAAGATGACTGAATAAGAGTTGTTTAAAGTTGCAATTACCAACAATTATATCTGCTACTAATTCTTTTTTTTTTTTTGGTAGAAGATTGGGTGCACGCACCCTTAATTAATCATATTAATGACGCGAGGAAAAGTAATCTCACAGGAGTCGTTCCAAATAGCGGATCGAACTTCCGGAGGGTAAATACAATCAGTGTGAATACCAAAATTAAGAGAATGCCCATGGTGGGCAAGGAGGTCGGCAACAACGTTGCCTTCCCTAAAGATGTGGGAGACTGATGTTTCCCAACTCCTGTGGCGAAGCTCCTCGATGCTGTGGAGTGTCCTCTCGTGCCGAAGGTTCTCAGCTAATATTAGTGGCAGATAAATGTGCCACTGTATTTGCCTCAAAAGACCTTTAGCGACATGAGCATTGGTGGCACTTAAACTATCTGCCTCTAAAACTCTATAATGGCAGAAAAATGCCTTTTAGAGGCACATACGGTGTCCCTCCGTAGCCAAGTTATGTTGTAGTGTCATATCATGAAATTTGTTGAAAACTAGGGCGCGGGAGAGGTCTAGATAGTGACATACATATTATTAATTCACCTATTAATCATCTAGGTGAGGTGTGAATTCTATACTAATCATAAAAACATAAAACATGAATATAAGCAGAAAACATAACTGTAACATGAAAATAATAATTGCAACAACGAGATATGACCCCCTAAAACCAACCCACCTTAAACAAAGCACGTGAGGGTACAAGTGAGGGAGTGAAGACTCAACTAGATATTACCCACCTTATGAACCTAAAGAAGAGAAAATACGGTCAAACTTTATTCCAACAATAGTTGTGGCTACGGTGTCGCGACTTGAGGAAAAAAAACACTTCACAAGAAAGCATGGAGTGTGATGAAATGTTCCACTTTATGATATTTTTACTAACATAATTCTATTATCTATTAGCAACATATTATTGATCATACTGTTACTTACTAGCTTCAGAAGAGGAGGGAGGGAATGCATTTTTTTTTAAATCTGATTACACCCTTTAGAATATATTTTTTACCAGGTTTTATTTATTAAAAATATATTTTATTCAACAAAGGGCATTATGCTAATTCTAAGATAAGGAAGAGAATATCGTTTTGAGGTTTGATTATTTCCTAAAGAACTATATTATTTCTCATAACTTATTGCACTAATTTTGAGATAAGGAGAGAAGGACATATTATTGAGCATTGATTATTCCTCTAAAAATTATTTATTAATTATTATCTCGAAGAATTATTTTATTGATCATAACTTTATTCTTTAATTATAGATAAAGAGGACATAACGAGTTATTCACTTAAATAATTCTTTAATTCTATAATCATAGATAATTATCATTATAAAATAATTTTATTCACTTAAAGAAGTGCATTTATATTAATCCTAGTTTAATTTGCTACTTTGAAGATAGGAAGGAACACATTATCAAGGTTTACTTTATTCTATGAAATCTTCCATAGTTATCATCTTAATAAAATCATTTATTCAACTAAAGATCACATTATCAAATACTAATAAAAATTTTCTAATGAATAAAGCGTTTCATATCATTAAAAATATCATGAAGTACAAACCATATCTCAAAACACTAAGAACAAAGAAGCTTAAAAAACAAGGCCTCTTTCTCTAAAGAGCTACCATTAAAAGAGATCTAATAACAATATTAGTTCTAACAAATTCATTTCTCTACCTAAACCAATCAAAAAGACCACCTTGAACAAGCAAAATTGCCCATCTTTGTCACAATTCCTTTGAACTCTTGTTAGCAAACCAAAGGTAGAGGCTTTATCCCAATTCCCTTGCACTCTTGTTAGCAAACCAAAGGTACAGGGGAAGTGCTGAGAAGAATTCCTTTGTCAGCCCTTATCCATCTTCTCATTCAACCAAATCAAACCACTGTCCAACCAATCTAGTCAAGAGAGCTTGACTACCAAAACAAGAGCATGCCAACCTCTGATCTCCAAGATTAAATTACTCTAGAAATCAAACAGTGGTCTTAAAACCTTTAACTTCATCTTCTCCTGTTTCTGTGTCTAGCAACAATCCCTTTGGGAGAAGCTAACTTGTTATAATTGAAGAAATCCCCAAACGTAGCAAGCCTAATATTACTATAAATTCCCACCTCCTCTGCATTATTTTGCATTATTCTCCTATGATTAGTTGGGGAGGAACATTATCCATCGTAACCCATATTGGCGCTTCCTTCTCCGATAAATCCACCATCAAAGGACCAACGTTGTATGATGGACGGGCCAGGAGCGCGCTATCACCCAGTTACAGAGCTTTTTCGGAAAGAAACTTAACAAGGTAGAATCCAGAAGATAATCGAGAGATGATTACATGTCCCTCGAAGCCCCATAAATGATTGGCAATAGCCATGAAAACTTTAATGGGCGGGGGGAAGGTCCCATGAACTGTGCCACAACTCCCGCCTTCAGCTTCGCTTCTCCAAGATCCAACACCTACTTGCATTGATTCAACAGTCTTGCTCCAACAAGAATTGGTACCAAAACTAGTCAGACTCAAACTAGTCGCACTGTTGCCATCAACCCAAAACATTCCAAGAAATTCGAATCTATTTCCAAATTCTACTGAGTTGTGAACATGCTTTGGCAAGGCTATAAAATAGGGATTTAAAGAAGGGGATAAACCCCCTTACCTGGATATATAATTCGATTCATACACTTGTGGGTTGGTGGAAATGCATCTAGGCTATGTCAGCACCAGAAACAGAGGAAGTAGGAAAGTTTGCTGGTAAATGGAAATCAACTTCTACCAACATGAAGGTGTCATCATCTAGGGAATATTTGTTGGTAATCACGGAAATAAAGTGGTCGTCATAGAGAACTACACAATTGGGAACGTTTCATTGGTGGCAGAAGAAGGTTAACAAATGATTATAGTTCAGTTTGGGGTTTAAAATCATTAAAACTAAGGGTTTTCAAAGTTAAAATGGAAGGGTAAATTGTAGCTGAAACGAAGGAAGAAAACATATTGTAACACTTGTGTAAAACGATGTTGTGTAGGCTAGGCTAAGTTGAAGAAAAAAACTAAGTCACTTAAACCATAGATTGAACTCGAGGTTGGTCACAGCAAGGAAAACCCACTAACCAATTAGATGGGGCCTAATTCTAAAATTTTCTTCCCCTTCTAAACACTAATTAACTAAGATATGTGTAGGTTTACTTTCTTGATTATACTAATATATAATCTAATACATTTCAATAGTATATAACATCACACACCATAACGATTAAACACAAAACATGAGCAAAAATGATCATAATACTGGAAGAGTTTTAATTTTCTAGGGATTTTTGTTAGGGGTAATTTTGGGATTTCTAAGCAAAATATTTATAGCAAGGTTGGGGTAGGGGTGGGAATATTGGGTATGGGTAGTGGGTACCCGCATACCTAACCCAAAATTTTGTGGGTATTGGGTACCCATAACCCGCTATGGGTTGGGGTGTGAAATTGATTTTACCCATTTTTTGGGTAGTGGGTACCGATGACCCATATGGTATACCCGGGTGAAGCTAGGAATTTGATGTTGGAGCCGCCAATAATAATAAAGAAAAATGAATTAATAAAAATATATTACTGTAAATTTAACTTTACACGACGCTTTTTAAGATCATTGAAATCACTCAAAATAGAGTCCGAGACTAAAATTTTCAGATACATCACATTCAATGTATATAACTAAGTTGTGAGCAAAAAACTTATTGAGTTAAAACTTTAACATCTCTTTTTCTTGTTTTGTAAAATCAAGAGCATAATAATCATTAGCTAGCTTAGAACTACCATCAATGTCAGTGACCTTATATCCATTTGTAGGATCCAAACATGCGCTAGGCTTCAAAAGTCCAATGACAATTTCATCAAACCTATCTTCAAATAGTACTCATTGGATACCCCTCTATGATAAACTTTACTAATGGCCTAATATCTTCAAATTAGTGCTTAACAATATCTTGTATTTCAACCATAGGTTCTTCCTAGGCTCAAAATGGGAATATATTTTTGCTCTTCAAAATGTAAGGTAGTGTAAGGCTATAAGCTTTGTCTAAGAGTAGTATATTTAATGCGATTATATCTCTAGGATGCTCATATTCTATTGACTACATTTGAAAGAGCTCTATCACTTATAAACTTATAAAGCTCTACTTGCTTTCATTAATAATTTCCCTTGAAAGTCAACTTCTAGTGTTGACTAATCTTGCATGAATTATTTATAGTTTATTCATCCATCTTTATTTAACATTATAGTTGTATTTAGCTAGAAACCATTATTATACCACATTATGTTTAGATGTTTTTATATTTACAATTAATTAGTGATTTTTACTGTATTTCAATATAATAAATTATTGCAGGCCCGAGATAAATGCTTGTCTTTGAGGAAGAGCACAAGGATTGATGTAGCAACAGCGATAGAGGAGGTATGTGTAATCGTCTCCAAACATTTCTTTTTATAGTTGTATTCAATCTTCCACACTCATTGTTAATTTAATTAGATCTAATATGATAGATTAATACTCCAGGAACTATATATTGCACGAACATCTTTCGAGCAAGCACGTTTCAATTTGGTAAAATTTTTCCATACTTGTTTGCATTAACCAATTAAGTAATAAGGCTACTTTGAAACTCTAACAACTTTTGACTTAGAGCACATTTACCTTACCCAGGTTAGTGCTCTTTCTATTGTTGAAGCAAAAAAGAGATATGAATTTTTAGAGTCTGTAAGCGGCATGATGGATGCTCATCTACGATTCTTCAAGCAGGTATTTCTTTTTTAAATACATCTCTTCGTCAACTCATGATACTATTTTTTTTTATTTTTTTTTATACCTACTCATGATAATGCTTTGCTCAACTTATAAGGTCGTGTTTATGTAGGGATATGAGCTACTACATCAGATGGAGCCCTTTATTAACCAGGTGGATTGCTATGATTGTTTTCAATTTCCTTTGTATTTTGAATAATAAAGCCCTTTAATTGGTGGTTTGTGATAGATTATGTAAAACTATTGGTAATATGATGCAGGTTCTAGCTTATGCACAACAATCTAGAGAATGTTCTAATTATGAGCAAGCTTCTCTTAATGAAAGGATGCATGAGTATATGAGACAAATTGAAAGAGAAAATAGGCCGTCGTTGCATGGAAATATTGGTTCACCTCGTGCTGACGGGAGGCCTTATGTTAGGAGTTCCCAAAAAGTGATAGAGGCAGTTATGGAATCTGCAACGCATGGGAAGGTAATCCTTGATATGAGCATGAGCTTGTCTATCTATGTTGCCTAAAATTTAATTTTCTTTTGTTTCTAATGGAATCTTGATTCCATAGGTTGAAACTATCCGACAAGGTTATTTATCAAAGCGTTCATCAAATTTGAGGGGTGATTGGAAGAGAAGGTTTTTTGTGCTTGATAGTCGTGGAATGCTTTACTATTATCGTAAACCCTTTGTATGGCCACATGTATGTCAATATGTTTTGTTATTTTATTATTCATTTGCCTAATATAATTGTAGTAAGTATTCACACTAATAAAAAACATTTTAGGGAGGTGGGACTCAATCATCTCTACAAAGGAATGCATCCTCTGAGAATGGTCCTGGTTTGTTGAGTCGATGGCTTTCTTCTCATTATCATAGTAGTGTGAATGATGAGAAAACTGCAGCACGCCACACCGTAAACTTGTTAACATCAACAATCAAGGTTGATGCAGATCAAACAGATTTAAGATTCTGCTTTCGAATCATATCACCAATGAAAGTCTACACTTTACAGGTTCATTTCACGCAATACAACATACTTGTAATTTTATACTTAATTTTTTAATTTTATCAAGACTACACTAAAATTTCTCAAGTGTTTCTATCCTGAGTATAGGCCGAGAATGCTGCTGATCAAATGGACTGGATCGAGAAAATAACTGGAGTTATCACTTCATTGTTAAGTTTTCAGACACCTGAAAATGTAAGTAGTCTAGACATTCATTACATACTTCTTTGATTTTAGAGTAGAACATTAATCAAGCCAAACTTCATCCTACTTGTTTCTAATTTAAAGTTGATGGAAAATTGTATGTTAGTATATTTCAACAGCCACCATGGGATTCAGTGATAGTCAATCTTGCAGCGATGGTAGCTCATTAATAGATTCTCATGACATTGATCATTCAAATTTTGAGGAGTTCATATCTAGCAATATCGCTGGTGGGAGTCATTTAAACCCAACAAGAAATTTGCTGCCAGCAAGTAGCATGAAAGGTGAAAAGCCAATTAATCTCTTAAGAAGGGTTCATGGGAATGACAAATGTGCAGATTGTGGTGCACCTGAACCAGATTGGGCTTCCCTGAATCTTGGTGTCCTTATATGCATTGAATGTTCTGGTGTTCATCGCAATCTTGGTGTCCACATATCAAAGGTAAAGTAATGAGATATGCGTACTGTTTAGAAAATTGTTCTACATTTGACATATTGATGAATTGTCATGTTAGGAGTGAGGACAAGATATTCATAAAATATTTAAGCCACATTTTTCATGCTAATAAAATCAACTAGATTGTACCAAAGTGGGAGGAATTCGCCAAATTCATGTTTTTCAGTTACTAAACACGTACTTGAATTTGGCGGATTTCAAAGTAAGACCATTTTCAAAGCCACCAATAGCCCAGTTTTGAAATCCTTCTTAATAGACGAGGATTTGAAAGTCGGCCCAATATTTTAACCCGATCTAGGATTGCCCTTTTGAAAATTAAAAAAAAAAAATTTGTAGTACCTCACAGCCCCTGTATTAATTGCTATTTTTATATAAATTTGTATTTTAATTGTTTTAATTATTCATAAAAAAAATTAATTGGATAAAAATTTCATTGAGAATTGATGATATATGAAAGATTAATACCATTTGAAATGGCGGCAAAATAAGTGAAAATTGCTTGGAAAAATGGCGGCAATCTATTAATTATTTAATTTGCTGCTATAAATTTATCACCAAAGTCTTGTAATAGTGGATAATTCAATTAATATAACGAAATCTAGGGTATAGTAATTAAGGATTTCAATTTTATTTTGTTATATGTACGGAAAATAAGGAGTTCAATTCCCGAAAAATTATCGATTCCCCTTAAATTTAATTTCGGTGAAATTTCCCAGTCCCACAAGAATACAAATTTTACGCGAAAAACAAGGTCAGTGTACCATCTACATAGAAGTTATTAGGGGAAGTGACTTCTGGCATTCGGCTGTATAACTTAATGCCAAAACCCAAATTCCCTTGGAGAAATGCAACTCCAAGTGAATACCTTACTTCCAAAAGTTTCGTTCCTTTTCTTTTTATAGTCTATCAAGAACTTTTTTAGGAGACCAATAATTTTGTTCAATGAAGGAATGCATTTGTTTTTTTTTTTTTTTTTTTGGTAAAATGAAGGAATGCATTTGTGAGGTCTCTGCCTTTTCAATTCAATAAAGCTTTTTAAATGATGTGTTCATATCAATAGCCTACTTACAATTAAAATTGAAAATGAGCCATATAAATTATCTTTATTATGTGTGGATGATATCTTATTAGTTATTGAACTAGTTCATTTCCCAAGGTCAAATCAAGAAATATAATTTGATAATGGTCCAATCTTTCATGAGTTAAGACTTTGTAAAGAATTGTTACATCTCAATAACTCAAGTTGTTGGGAAAGGTTCACAATTGGTTTATATAACGTTAATTAACATCCCCTCTCGAAGGAAAATCCATGAAAGCAACGGTCCATGAAGCCTTTATGCACATGAATTTTTTATATTAGGGGTTAACAAGATTCGATACCAAGCCTTTTCGATCATAAAAGGCTATGATATCTTGTGAAGAATTGCTTCATACCAATAATTTGAGTTGTTAGGAGAAGTTCATAGTTAGTTTATATAAGGAAAAATATAATTTTAGCCCTTCTACTTTGCCAACTTAACAAATAGCCCCTTATACTATAAATCACTCTTTTTATCCCCTTTACTTTGTCTATTTTGTCATTGGGGTACTTCTGTTCCAACTTTCGTCTTCTTATCATTAAATCTGGACACATTCACATCTGACAAAGAGAGATATCATAGTAGGAGACAAAGAGTTTGTTAGGGAGGTAAATTATTGGAAAGTTATCACGAAGATTATGATGAACCACAAAGGATTTTAAAATCACATATTTTATTTATTAATTTCATCCTATTTAATTATATATATATATATATTTATATTTATATTTATATTTATATTCCCGATTAAAAAACTAATACATGACTATTGAAACTCACACGCTGTATTGAATGCACATTAATTAAAATGTCGAGGACAAAAGTTGGAAGAAAATGACCAAATTGGAAAATTGGTCGAAGTAGGAGGGGTAAAAAGTGTTTTATAGTATAAGGGGCTATTTGTTAAGTTGACAAAGTAGAGATGTGGAAAGTGTTATTTTACCTTTATTTAACATTCCTTAACAAACTGAATAACTTTATTTCATCACAATTTAAATTTATCATGTCCTACAGGTTTTAACAAACATAAAATATATAGATATAACATAGACTGTTTGGCTAATTTATGTTGTTTCGCTGGTGAAATCAAATTTAGGTAAGATCCTTAACACTTGATGTCAAAGCATGGGAGCCATCCGTCTTAATGTTGTTCCAATCACTGGGCAATCATTGCGCAAATTTAATTTGGGAGGAGTTAATGAATTCAGATACTTCCACTTCTGCTTCGGTTGTTGAAGAAATGTCAAAGGGGTAAGTGATGTATTCATACAACAATCATTGTAAATCATCATCAAACTTTTTCCATACTTTTTTATCTCCTAGGTTGATTCTCGATCTTTGGTTCTCTCCTCCCTGCAGTTGCCTCGGCAAAAAAAAAAAAAAAAAAAAAAACTTTTGTCATACCTTAATACTAAGAATATGTTGATAATTTTGCGTAGGTCCTCAAAAGCTGATAAACCAAGGTTGTTCAATATTAAAAGACCCAGTCACAATGATCCAATTACACTAAAAGAGCATTTCATCCATGCAAAGGTGAGTTGTACTTACTCATATTCAAATGCAAAAATTGCCATTCCTATCATGTTTAATTTTTTGCACTTAATTGAATGAATATTTCATGGTGTAGTATGAAGAAAAGATTTTTGTTCGCAAGACAAATGACTTTGTTTCAATCTCACAACAATTATGGACAAGTGTCTTGACAAATGACAAAAAAGGAGTTTACCGATATATTGTCTGCTCTGGGATAGATTTAAATGCGACTCATAATCAAGATTATATTAGTAAGTATCCATAAACGATTGAAATGGACTTGGGGAATCATTATATCCTTTAATATGAAAATCAACATATTGTGCAGGTGAAGATCAACTTCCCAGGGAATTATCTGATAATTGTTCTCTTCTTCACCTAGCTTGCCTAAATACTGATATTGGAATGGTAGAGCTACTTTTACAATATGGAGCAAATGTGAATGCATTTGATTCGAAAAACCAAACACCATTGCATCATTGCATCATTGGGAAACGAACATCTATTGCAAGATTGCTTCTTTCTAGGTTAACTATTTCTTTCTACTCTTATACTTTTTCTCTCTTTCCTTTTGTTGTGGAGTAGACAATTAATTACGAGTTAAATAAATTACGAGTTAGTATAAAATATTCCCTAAACAATATAACTTGGATGAGTTTTGATATTGGAAAAAAAAGTGAAAACGGATATATAATTCAATAATTGCAGGGGCGCAGATCCACGAGCTATAAGCAGAGACGGAAATACAGCGCTAAAGCTCTTATCTCAATCCTCGCTAGTTGATAATGAGCTAGAATGTCTACTGGGTGGAAAATGAATGGCATATAAAATTAAGGGTTAATACACATTTTTGCCCCTTTATTATGCAAAGTTAACAAACATATTCCTTTATTATTTTCTAACTGATTTAACACCCTCTACTTTGAAAATTTTAACAAATATGCCCCTCCATTTATCTTTTCATCTATTTTTCGTCTAATAAGTTGATTATACGTGCTATGTCATATTATTTTTCCACAACGTCGCTAATTGGGATGTCCACAAGGTGAAAATATTTAAATTAAAAAGAAAAGATAAAGGAAAAGCACATTATAATCACTATTATGTACGGAGGCGTTTGTGGTATTCTTTTTTATTTTTCTTTCTAATTTAAATAATTTTTTATTGTGAACATTCCAAAAAGTGATAAGGTGTACAAATAATATGACGTGGCACGTACAATCAACACATTGTATGGAAAATAGATGAAAAGTTAAACATAGGGGCATATTTGTTAAAGTTTTCAAAGTAGAGGGTGTTAAATTGGTTAGAAAATAATAAAGGGATATGTTTGTTAACTTTGCATAGTAGAGGGGTAAAAAGGTGTATTAACCCTAAAATTAATATTCTACGAGTTATATAAATTTTATCATCTTTCCATCGTGAACATTCATTGTAGCTTCACATTTTGTATGTCCTTGTGATCACATGATGATCCTTACTTTTTATCTATTATATATTTTATAGGGATCCTAATTATTATTATTATTACGCTCTTAGTTATTATTATTATTATTATAACTTGTGTTAAGTTATTTGATTCGAGTTTGTATACAAGTTGTTGGATAAATGTTTCAAGTTTATTGTGCATATCTTCATTTCCCTCACTTTTAGGCTTCTAGCTGTTAATATCCACCTAAAGGGTAATAATAGTAAAAAACATCACATGTAGTACTTTCTCCTCGTAAAAGATAATTATATATATAACAAATTACAAGGTATGCAGTTTGTGGATTTATGTAATTTCTGTATTTGTTAGTGTATATCATACTATTGAAGTTTGGTGATCCAAATTCCATAACTTATAGATATTTAGACCCATTAGGTTATTAATTCTTTTGGTTTTGGTACCTCCATCCCATTTATACATCTTGTTAGTCATAGCGAAAAAAGTCACACTTTGTAAAATTACTACATTTTGTATTGTCTCGTCATAGTGGAGCTTTCGTCGCTGTCGCGCGTCCGTTGTTTTCCCCCGCAACGGTTATCCACGTTAAATCGTTGTGTTGTTTCTCTTGATCTTAATTTTATTTCCGTTTATTGCTTGTCAATTTCTAACAAGTGGTAGCAGAGATCTTGGTTTCTTGAAATTAGGGTTTCTTGAAATCGATGGAGCTTCCCATCTTGTTCTTCTTATGTTGTATTTCTTAGATCTTCTACGTACTACTGTAACTAAACCCCTTAGGGTTCAAGTGAGTGAAACTCAGGGGGATTGATGATTGATTACACTCGCATACCTTGGGTTTAGTTTGGTTTAATTCAATTTGAGATGTGATTCAGACCTATGTGTTTTTGCCCGATTCTCTTCTTATATTCTTAACCTAGATGCATGATTAGGATTTTACTGTGATTTTGGAGATTGTCTTGACCCATGAGCTCCCCATTCATTGTTTTCATATGCATGAGCTTAGTTTGCATCATAACTCAAAAAAGAGCATGTTAGCTATGTCTTTTTAGGTTGAAAAACCCATCAGCATTTCATCGAACACTAAATGTGTATTCTACTATGTTATTGTAAATGGTGACCAATGCCCTTTTGATTAGTGGTTAATGCATGGTCCTAAATGTCTTGACCCATGAGTTCAGAATACGTGTCGGTGTAGTGTTAAAAGATCTCATTTGACTTGTCTTGATTGTTGATGCACGAAAATTATATCACTTCCCCCCGCACTTAACCACATTTTCTAGATGTCTTACACCCCTCTTCCATGATTTTATTCCCTTTTTTCTTGTTTCGACATTTTACTTGATTATGATGACTAGGGACATTCATAGTCACTTGGTTTCGAGTTTTTTAATGTTCTTTCTTGTTACATGGTTAGAGAGTGTCGTGAGAACTTTCACCCGATTCAAACAGATCATCATTTGGAGGTCTGAAGCTTCTAGACTGATCGCAAGAAGTTGGCACCCAGGAACAACTATAGAACGCAGCCCTTTACTCACCACGGCCGCGCATTAACTGTGTATGAGCAATCACCGTACAATGTTTTCGGCATAAAATGGAGACCAAGGCCCTCTAGCCCGCGGTACCAACCCCGCGCCCATGGCTTCCCAAGTCATGCGTCCGCAACCACCAACGGTCACCCAAACCAGCAGTCGCACCCCCTGGATTCAACACTATATAAGGCGCGACTTCAACCCTATTGAGGAGAGTTCGACCCTTTGGTGCCTCCAAGGCTTCTTGATGAAGGAAGAAGGTCTCCACCCTCCCCAAGATCATTCCCAAAGGTCTCCATCCATCATTCATCCATCCCAAGACCATTCAAGAGCTAAGATAGAAGAAGACAACTGCTCCTAGTTTCTTATTTAGGAGTAGTTGTCTTCTTCTATCTTCCATGTCCCACTATATCTAGGGTTGGGGTAAGGGTGATTCAATGGGTTTAAGGGTAACCATGGGGTGTAATTGAGTGGATGGGGTTGTGAATGCAAATTAAAACTCCTCTAATCACTACAAAAAAATTGACCTTTAGCTACTGCAAATTTACAATGGCATGAAAATGCAGTAGCAAATAGTTAGTATTTGCTACGGCAATCACTATTTCATGTAGTAATTTGCAGTAGCAAATACTATTTGCCACACCACTATTTGCTACAGGATGCTGGGTGTAGCAAATAGTGGTGTGGCAAATAGTATTTGCTACTACAAATTACTACATGAAATAGTGATTGCCGTAGCAAATACTAACTATTTGCTACTGCATTTTCATGCCGTTGTAATTTTGCAGTAGCTAAAGGTCAATTTTTTTGTAGTGAATGTTTATGCAAGTTTTTCTAATTCCAATTTCATTCTCTTCTCGTGCTTGGGATGTTGATTGTGAGATATGCATCTTTGTAGCCTTGAGTGCTGGGTGATTGGTTCCTAATTCGTTCGATGCTTGTTAGGATCCCGTGATAGAGGCTTGTGTACTAATCTATATGTGCTAAGTGAGAGTAGTTGCATGTAGATTAGTCTTTCTTAGGTGAATTTCTCACTTAGGCATTTCATCGAACACGTGGCGAGCATGATTGTTTTGTCAAGTTTTCCAAGTGAGAGTGGTTAGCTTGCCTTGCTTTGATGCGTGCGGTTAGGATCTCATTACAAAGCCTAGCTTAACATTCTTTGAAGTGGTAGAAGGATTAGAATTGTGTAAGTCTTGCATGAACTCCCCAAATAACCCGGTTTCCCCCATTCTAGTGGCCTCCAAGCCTATTGATGATCCTCGCTTGCCCCTCCGTTCTTTTCCTATGGATCTTCCTTCATTGATTGCTTTTGTCAGTTGCACCTTGTGTCGTCCTCTTCTCTTCCGTGCTCTTTGAGCCCCGTTGACTTGCCCGTTAAAGTTGACTTTTGTGTGTTTGTTTGTTGAGTTGTTGTTCCATTGTTGTTCCACCCCTTTGATAGCACCCCTTCCACTCTGAGTAAACTTCATTGAGGGGGCCCTAATTCTCCGTCTCCTATCAAATTTTGGTCCCATTGCGGGGACCCTTCTTTGAAGTTTGAAAGGATTGGAAGCATTGCTATCTTCTACCTCGCTCTAAGCTTTTGTTCCCCTTGTGTGTGTGTGTTTTGTTTTGATTTCTTTATTTTGTATGTGTTTCTTTGTATATTCTTTCTATGCCTTTTTTTGTCGCTCTTTTTGAGCATTGCCTACTTTGATAATTCCTACTTCGTTTACCATGCAGGACTATAAAAGTGGCAGTTATCGGTAGAGTCATGATGAATATGAGGCATTACCCTCTTGGGAAAGGGAGCCCCATCCACCACCATCCTATCACTCAATTACATGCATTCCTCAAGAGCTAGCAGAGTTCACACCCTAAGAGACCGAGTTCATCACAATGGTGAACGAACTAAAGGCTCTCCTAGTTTAAGAGGCGGAAGAAGAAGAAGTCATAATTGAGCCAACACCTCTCCATCAACCAACCGAATAGACTCCTCAAGAGTTGGCAAAGTCTACCCCTGAAGTAATAGAGTTGACCATGATGTTGATTGACTTTGAAGCTTTGTTCACTCAAGAGGCTGCTTATGAAGACATGTTGAATAACTATGCAATCTCGGCTCCAAGTGCGTACATTATCCATATTTTGTCTATTTTTACCTTGTTTTTGAATTTTTTTGTTGGGCCTCCATGTTACCACATTTTAGATGACTCTCTCACGAGTCCAACGCTTCAAACGGGGACCAATTCAGAGTTCGGACGGAGCGGAAATTGCCAAAATAAGAAGTTGAAATTATTTTTTTCCTTTTTTCTGGATTTGGACGGATTTTGGGTATTTAAACCCCAAAAGAGGCATTATTTATTCATTATTAAATTGGAAGATTTTTCCACAACCTAGAGAGAGTTGAGAGCTTATTTCGGAGCTATTGGAGAGATCGTGACGCCATCAATCCATCCTGGAAGACGCTCGGAGCTAGGAATTGAAGATTCTCGAGATCGAGGCTTCATGAAATCATCCGAATTAGGTAATTTAGATTGCTTCTGTTATTCCTTTGTTTTAAGATGAATTCTTCTCTACTTTTTGAATCTCTTTTGTCAGAAATGAGTAGCTAAATTCTTATAGCTTAGATTAGATGAACCCTAAGTGACCCGGGGCTGTAATGCGGTCACGGATCGGCGGTAATTAGATTTTAATTCAGACAGTTTCTTATTCATAATTGGTTTTTTCTTAATTTGTGTTTCTTTTCTAGCTTGATCACCTAGATTAGATTCTTGTTAAAAAAAGGATAGTTGGCAAACGCCCGCCTTGTTTTAGAACATCAAATCAATTAATTAACATATTCAATGGATTATGCCTTTCGTATGAACCGTTTAGGGTTAATCCGTTTCTAGAGAAGCTCATAAAAATCAATTAGGTGCACCAGTTAGTTATCCGTTGCAGAAGTGAACGCACGGATGATTAATTACTCTTGGTAGTTCTGATAGAGCGAACGTTTGCAGACTTAGACCTAAGGGTAAGGAGCGTGATGGTGTCTAAAACTGAATGAATTAGGATTGAAAATCGCCGGTTTTGTAATCGCCAATGCCTTGGTAATCTTATGGGGATTCGAGTCTAAGCTATCGCCTTTTTAATTGAATAAAACCTTAATCAATCAATCTACTTCTTAATTTCAATTTCAATTTCCTTGCATAATAGTTTAGAAGTCATGGAACTCACACCACGCAACTTGTTTAAACCTATTTTTTTGCTAGCTTCTTTGAGTAAACAATTTGAAGAAACCTTTGGAATTCGATCTATCCTACTTTAGTGGGATTGTATTTGATCACTGTTTTACACGTTATCAGGAACTTGGAGACGAAGGAGCTCATGGGTAATGACGACCCATGTGTTCTATTCCCCCTTCAACCTCCTATGAGCAAAAGTTAAAAGATTGATCCAGGGAGGAAGAAGGAGCATTGCCATCATCCACAAGTCACTCCGTCATCCTCTCATCCTAATACATGGTTATCAAAGGCCATATGTGAAGAAGCCGATGGGAATCAAAGAAGCGCTAAGTTGGATTGCATAACCCAAGTTTCGTCTAGCTCGAAAGACGTAAAAGAGAGAGCGCTCTTGAAAGGCACCCCAAGAGTATCATTTAAATTTTTGCTTTCCTCTATTGTTAGCTTCGTTTCTTTTAAGTGTGTGTTTAGTCTCGCCTAGTTGAGATCCTGGGCAGGCTCGTTAGTGTTGATTCTTTTTGTTTTGTTGGTCTTTTCTACTTTGCTTGTTTCGTTATGTTGTTTGGTGTAGAGTTTTTTTCTTCTTCTCTTTTTATGGTTTTGAGTCTCTGTGCATTCGGGTTAAAAGAATCAAGGTATGGAGGGCTTGGGTATTTTTGGCAAAAAGATGAGAACACAGCGCGGCCGCGACAGGATCACCCCCACGATCGCGACATTTGGATTTGCGCACCCACAATGGCCTAATCTGTGTGCTCTCGGCAACCTCGAACTTAGTGCTAGCCTGCACCCCTCCTTCCACTTTGGTGACATTCGCGACCCCTATCCGACCCAGTCGCCTGTGCCCACTGACCACCATCACTATGGCTGCTTTCCATCTCTCGCTTTGACCTTCCGTCGCCCTACCTTATTTACTTAGCTCAATTTTTGGATACTTAGGTTCCCCTTCGAACTCCTCCTTGTAACCCTTTGCTTTTAGATGTTGGTGAGTGGTGTATTCGAGGGTGAGGGACAGTAAGGTGTGAGGGTCCGAATTTATGGGGTTTTTCGAGTGTTAGCCTGCTTTCGTTTCATTAGGTCTATGGTTGCTTCGCTGTTAAGTCTTTAGCATTTGGTTTTGAGTATGGTGTTCATTGGTGCATTCTTGGCGTGTGTGCTAATTTCTTTGTCCAAAGGATTGGGGCTAACTGTTGCTCTATGATGGACGTATTGCTATTTTTTTTGGAAGACTTCAAATTGATTATGTATGTGGTTTGGTCATGCTGCAGGATACCTAATCTTCGTCTAACGGTTCCTCGCCTTCCGCTAGTGCGACATGTGCCTTTCTCTTTTGAAGACCATGAGTCTCTCCACTGCTTCTGAGATCTTAATGGATTTGTGGCTTTGCCCATTGCGGTTATTGACCTAGAGGATAGGGATTTTCAAACCCTAGTGGTCAAGGTTCCCCTTCAGGCGGCAGGGCTGTGGGGTTTCTTTGAGTTGCGCGGTCCGTGCCCACCGATAACCTTGCAATAGTTCATCTGCACCTTCAGGGACACTAATGACCAGGTTACTTTCTCTCTTTCAGGATTTTAGGGTGATTTCATTTGGGATGAATTCGCCGTCTAGATGGGGTTCTGTGCTGGCGAGGAGGCTCAGGTGAGTGAGAGGCACTGGCCACATGTGCAACCGTATGAGGAAGGTGATTTGTTGATGAGGCACATGGATGCTTGTTGGAGGTGGCTCGCGCGGGGTGAAGATGTTCAGTTCAATGCATCAAGGGAGCCATCAAAGAAGATCAAAAGGAAGCTCTACCGTTTTCTTCATATTTGTGCAAGGAACTCTATCTCTCCAGTGGATAATGGACATCGCCTCAACACCCTCAGTTTCGATTATGCTCAAACAATCTACCATCATGTTCACCTTCATCCCACTCGGGTCATTGTGTGTTTGTTTGAGGGTAACCTTCCTCCAGCAAAGAAGTATCTAGTGGGGGCATGATGACACTAGAAATATCATGATAATCAACCCCAATTAAGCGACATTCTATTGTCTGAAACACATTTTAGGGGTAGTTTAGTGGATTTCTATTCATTAACGCTATTTCTTACCGAATTGGTTACCCTGGCCCATTTCGGGTCTATTTGATGTATTTTTCTAGTGTCTATGTGAGTACACAGGTCTATACCATTGAATAAGTAGCCATCAGGAGTGTTCAAGATGCAAAGGAACCTAAAGACAGAACCCAAGATCATCGAAGAATGCAGACAATCGAGAATTAATACACAGCTGCCCCTTAAGGAACATTTCGGTGAAAACATTGATGTTTTCGCCAAAAACTTTGTGAAGGATATGTAGCAGATCCGACGAAGAATCAGAACTATTATTACAAAGAACTTTTTGGCGAAAAGTTCAAGGTTTTCGCCGAAAAGTTTATTAAGAACACAAGGAGGAATTCTGCGGAGAATATATGAAAATATTTATGAAGAAGTCTTCGACGAAAAGTTTGTGAAGAGACAAGGCAAGTTTCTGGCATTGGAGATTTGGAAAAATATTACAAAGAAGTTTTCGCCAAAAACTTTGGCTATTCCGGGTCAAAACTGGACAAGTCCCTATTTAAGAAGCCATTCATACCCAAATTGAAGACTCGTTTTTTTTTTCAGACCTTCCACACACAAATGAGAGAGGTTTGAGTACTTTCTGAAGTTCTTGGCGAGATTACTTGATAATCTTTTCATCCCGGAGATACTCGGAGCTAGGAGTTGAAGATTTTCTTGAGATCGAAGCTTCGTGGAATTGTCGCAATTAGGTTTTTCAGGTCTTTTCTATTTCTCCTTTCTAAGATAAATGCTACCATAGTTTTTTCTTCTCTTGTTCGAATATGAGTAGCTAAACCTGTTGAGCTTAGATTAGATTAACCATAAGTGACCCGGTGCTTTAAAGAGGTCACGGATTGCGGTAATTAAATCTTAATTCATAGTGTTCTTTCTCGTAATTGATTTGTTCTTCGTTTATGTTTCTTTTCTAGCTTGATCACCTAAATTAAATTCTCGTTAAAATAAGGATAGTTGGAGAACGTCCGCCTTGTTTTAGAACGTCAAATTAATTAATTAACCTTTTCAATGGAACCAATCCTCTAGTAGTAACTGTTTAGGGTTAATCCGTTTCAAGAATAGCTGATAGAATCAATTCTGGTGCACCAATCAATTATCCATTGCAGAAGAGAATGCACGGGCGGATAATCGATCTTGGTAGCTAGTTCAATAGTATCGAATGTTCGTGGACTTAGACCTAAGGGTAAGGAGCTATGACAGTGTTAAAGAATTGAATGAATTAGAATTGAAAAGTCGCCGGTTTTGTGATTGCTAGTGCCTTGGTAATCTTAGGGGGATTCGAGTCTAAGCTTTTGTCTATCAATTGAAACCAACCTCAATCAATCAATCTGTCTCTTAGTTCAATTTCATTTTCCTTGCTTATTAGTTTAGAAATTCTTGGAAGTCACGCCACACAACCTGATTTAAACCTAAGTGATTGTTAACTTCTTTCATTAGAAGAGTCACATGGAATACGATCTATCCTTCTCTAGTAGGTTAGTTATTTTACCACTGTTTTTTATAGCTATCAAATTGGCGCCATTGTCGGGGACTCTTCTTCATCATTTGAAAGAAGAGTTGGCAATTATTTTTCTACTTTTCATCTTTCCATTTCCATCACACTTTGATTTTACACTAGTTGCTCTTGTTTTTGTTGAATCGCATATTAAATGCAGGTATATGAACCGTCCAACCACTCGTTCTCAGATCAAGCCAATCAAGACTAAGAGCCCAGACATTCCTGGAAGTTCCATACCGATGAAGCAATGACAAGGAAAGAAGCAAGTGTCAACCGACCCACTTTCCCCCATAAAAATCGAGGAAACTAAGGGAGATTCATCCTCATACCCTAAGTCTTCCGGCTCACCATTACCTACTCCTCAGATCGCTCCACCACCACCACCTCCTAGAATGGATGTTGAACGAACCATGGCGGACTATAACAAGCCGAGCGGAACTAGTGTTCGATCAAGCATCGTCGTTCCAGCCTATGATGCAGATCCTGACTATGAGATCAAGATCCCATTCCTGGGTATGATCTCTAGGGATATTCAATTTGAAGGAAAGCCACATGATAACCCTTGCACTCATCTAGAAGACTTCCTTGCCATGTGTGCTACATTCAAGAGTGGAAATCTTGACAAGAACACTCTATACTTGCGAGCATTTCCATTCTCACTCCGAGGTGCCGCCAAGAGATGGCTCAATAGCAAGCCACCTGGTCTTTACTCACAGTGGGATACTCTTTCCGAAGACTTTATGGAGGAATACTTCCCTCCATCAAGAACCACTGCGTACAAGGATAGCATTGCCCGGTACAGACAAAAGGAAGGAGTTAGCCTTTATGATGCTTGGAATGAATTTCAAGAGCTTCTCTACAACTTTCCTCATCATGGGTTCGAGCAGAGACAACTGGCTGAGATATTTGCTAGAGGCATGAATGTTAAATCTGCTAAGTGGTTTAACTCCTTCGCTGAAGGAGATTGTACTGCCCTCACTCTAGAAGCTACTCTTCTACACTTTGCTAGTTGTGCTTCTAAATCTAGGAACTGGGAGAGAAAGTCTGAAGGTACTAACAATCAGTTAGGCCTTGAAGAACATATTAAAGCTGAAGTTCAGAAACACCTGAAGAAAGATGGTGCACCCATCAACCATCCATCAGTTTCTGTCTTTGTTGCTGATTGTGAGTGGTGTGGGGCATGTGCACATAATGGAGGAAGCTGTCTGAAATTTGGGAAAGCAGGTGTCTGGTCTACGGAAGAAGTAGACATTTTTGGTCAAGACTTCACCAACAATCAACAAGGCTACTCTGGCTACCGCTACTAACGGCAACCCCAACAACAACAACAACAAGGAAGCTTCCAAGAGCATTTTTCCTACAACTCTGGGGAAAATCAGAATCAGAATAACCGACCATCTGGGTCATTCCAGGAGAACAAGCCAGCTAACCAATCTGGTGGGGTCTATCATCCACCACACCGAAACCAAGGAAACTACGGTACAACACTTGGCAATTACCAGAATTAGTACTCCAACAATACTTTCCAAGGGCTGCATGGGTTCATCGGAGGATAGCAACTTCAAAGGTCAATACCACATGATACTAAGGAGAGCGAGATGATAAAAAGCTCAATCATATCATATCCAGACTTAATGATCATGACAATCAATTCAAGGCTCAAGCTGCTTTGAATCAGGGTCATATAGCTCAAGGACAAAGAATGGAGAGCAAGCTAAGCAACATTGTCAACCTCTTATCTATTGTCCGGCCCCCATTCGATCAGTTACCTAGCCAAATTGATCAAAATCCCAAGAATGAACATGTTAAAGCCATCACAACAAGGAGTGATAAACAGATAGCTGGTCCTACAATTCCCGATCTGGTCATGGTTCTCTATGATATCGGCATAAACATATCAGACATCAAGGATATCATAGCAGAAGAAGAGGACAAAGAAGAAAAAGAGGAGGTGACTTCCCCGCCTCCCTCAACACCAACTCCTGCGCCACCTATGCCCCCATATCAACCTAGGATTCTGCTCCCTAAGTCCATGAAGATGAAGAACTTTGACTCCCAATACAAGAAGTGGTACACGATCTTGAAGAACACGGAGCTCAAGATGCCACTCACCGAGGCTGTAGAGATAATGCCACCACTTAGAAGTTCTTAAAGGATCTTGCAAAGAACGTGAAGAAAGGAGATGTGTCTTCCATCACTCTCAATGAAGAATGCTCCGTCATCCTCTGTAGCTCGCCACCTCGACTACCCCCAGCTAAGTGTCGTGATCCTAGCACCTTTACTTTACCATGCATTATTAATGGTAGTAAAATTGAACGTAGTTTAGCTGATTTAGGTGCCTCTATTAATGTGATGCCTACTCACCTTTATGAAGAACTTTTTTTAATGAATAATAAGCTTTCATATCATCAAAATTAGCATGAAGTACAAACATATCTCCAAATAGAGCAATGAGACAAGGCATTAAAAAACAATGCTTAGCGCTAAAAAATCATACCCGCTATTAGAGCTCTAATATCACTATCTATTTTCTATATTTTTTATAAACTCCTCTGTACAAAAAACTTATAACTATAAACCCAAGCCCAATGCCTTATAAATTGAGCTAATTTCTAAAAGCCACTTAAGTCTCTTAATCTGTGAAGCCACTGAATCATCTGACCAACAAACACAAGCCATCACTAACAATCCATAGAGAGGCATGATCTGCGAAGCAAGAGAAGGACCTGACCAATGTAAATGGCTTTCGAAATCTGTTTGTTGCAACACCTCTGGCATAATACTTGAAACATCCTGCTGAAAGAACAATCTCTAAAACTCAAAAAAACATCAACGACGGGTTCGAATCCTCCTTGCCATCATTTTAACACATGATGGAAGAACTTTCTTACCCAAAGTAAAGTAATCACTCAACGTTGGTTGCATTGGTGTCCTCTTTGGCATCTCTTCATCATATGGTTCATCATCCTCACTGTCACTACATATCAAACCATCTTTCCGCACATTAGAACCACTCATTCTGATTGTAGGGCTCAGGGGGATAACCCTATGTTCGCTAGGTAACCCCTCTACTCCCTTAGGAACTTTGGGGTTATTGCGTAGCCCCCCCTCCAGTCATAAGTTCAATAGTAGAGATTACAGGTGCACCCTTCCCTCCAGCGGGAGGCTCGAGGGCTTTTCCTGAATCAATACCCTCAACCTCAAAAGTATTAGCCTGTGAACTAGACTTGTCATTACTCTTGGGCTTATAACCCTCACCAGGTGCCTTATCCCCTTCAAGTGAAAGTTCTTCAGGATTACCTAACTGTTGTTGTTGAACATCCTTCATTCTTCATACTCGATCAGACTGTTTTACCTCCACCCATCTACTATAATTTCTCACCTTTAGATATTGAACCATAATTACAACTCTCTCTTCATTGAAACTGCCTCCTTTTCCTTTGACGGATCCAGGACATCACACACTTTAACAGCCAGTCCATCTCGTACAAATTTCTGCATAGGAGTACCTAACTGACTGACTATGAAACTTACCGCTTCATTGGTGATGAGCTGGGGAGGCACATTAAGCAACGAACCCCATATTGGTGCCTGCTTCTCCGTCAGCTCCAATGGAGTAATACTGGTCTGCCCCTCTCTCATTACTAGAGTAGTATGATGTATATACCAAGCGTGATCAATTACCCAGTCGCATAGCCTCTCTGATGGGAACTCTACCAAGAAAAAACCAGGGAAAGAAGCGAGATGATTATGGTTACTTCGAAGCCCCAAAGTCGATTTTCTATAGTAGCAAATACCGGTATAGGCGGTGGTGAACCAAGGAATTGACCCAACGCCCCTGATTTCACCCTCTTCAGTCCCAAATCGATGACCATTTTCGGCATTATCAGTGTTCCATCCTCCTCAAATTCGCAGGAATCTATGGAATGAAGGTCCGAGGAAGAGTCAGCAATAATGGAACCCCAAGATTTGCCTCCCTTCGACTATTTTCCGACCTCCATCTCCAAAATTCAGTAACGCCATTAATGTTGAATGAAAACCTTAGGTTGAGAGCATTTTTTAAGAAAACACGAGCGACACATCACAATTCGGCTATTTTATGAAGAACTTAAATTTGGAGAACTAAAACCAATTAGCTTACATCTCGTGCTAGCTAATAGGTTAGTGAAAATACCTTGGGGGATGGTAGAAGACGTGGCTATTCGTTGTGGTCCATTCACTATTCTTGCTAATTTTGTTGTCTTAGATATTCGAGAGGTAGATGTAACACTTATCTTGGGTCGACCCTTTCTGGCAACACCCAGCGCGACTATTTAAACCTGAGTGATTGTTAAATTTTTTGAATAAACGATTAGAAGAGCCCTATGGAATACGATCTATCCTACTCTAGTAGGTTAGTTATTTGACCACTATTTTTATAGGTATCAAATTGGCGCCGTTGCCGGGGACTCTTCTTCATCGTTTGAAAGAAGAGTTGGCAGTTATTCTTCTACTTTCCATCTTTTCATTTCCCATCACACTTTGATTTTACACCGATTGGTCTTGTTTTTGTTGAATTGCATGTTAAATGTAGGTATATGAACCGTCCAACCACTCGTTCTCAGCTCAATCCTATCAAGACTAAGACTTCACACATTCTTGGCAGTTCCATACCGATAAAGCAACAACAAGGAAAGAAGGAAGTGTCAACCGACCCACTTTCCCCCATAAAAATCGAGGAGATTAAGGGAGATTCATCCTCATCCCCTAAGTCTTCCAGCTCACCACTACCTACTCCACACACCGCTCCACCACCACCACCTCCCAGAATGGCTGCTCAATGAACCATGACAGACTATGACAAGTTGCGCGCAACTAGTGTTCGGTCAAGCATCGTCGTTCCAGCCAATGATGCAGATTCTGACTATGAGATCAAGATCCCATTCCTGGGTATGATCTCTAGGGATATTTTGATTGGAGGAAATCCACATGATAACCCTTGCACTCATCTAGCAGACATCCTTGCCATGTGCGCTACATTCAAGAGTGCAAATCGTGACAAGAACACTCTATACTTGCAAGCATTTTCATTCTCACTCCGAGGTGCCGCCAAGAGATGGTGCAATAGCAAGCCACCTGGTCATTACTCACAGTGGGATACTCTTGCCCAAGACTTTATGGAGGAATACTTCCCTCCATCAAGAACCACTGCATACAAGGATATCATTACCCGATTCAGGTAGAAGGAAGGAGTCAGCCTTTATAATGATTGGAATGAATTTCAAGAGCTTCTCTACATCTGTCCTCATCATCGATTCGAGCAGAGACAACTGGCTAAGATATTTGCTAGAGGCATTAATGTTGAACCTGCTAGGTGGGTTAACTCCTTGGCTGAACGAGATTGTACTGCCCTCACTCCAGAAGATGCTCTTCTACACTTTGCAAGTTGTGCTTCTAAATCTAGGAACTGGGAGAGACAGTCTGAAGGTACTAAAAGTCAGTTAGGCCTTGAAGAACATATTAAAGCTGAAGTTCAGAAACACCTGAAGAAAGTTGGCGCACCCGTCAACCCTCCATCAACTTCTGTCTTTGTCGCTGATATTGAGTCGTGTGGGGCATGTGCACATAATGGGAAAGCAAGTGTCTGGTCTACAGAACAAGTAGACTTTGTTGGTCAAGGCTTTACCAACAATAAACAAGGCTACTCTGGCAACCGCAAATACTGGCAACCCCAACAATAGCAACAACAAGGAAGCTTCCAAAACCATCCTCCCTACAACTCCAAGGCAAATCAGAATCAGAATAACCGACCATCTGGGTCATTCCAAGAGAACAAGCCAGCTAAACAATCTGGTGGGGTCTATCAGCCACGACACTGGAACTAAGGCAACTAAGGTAGAGTGCCTAGCAATTGCCAAAATCAGTACTCCAACAATACTTACCAAGGGCCGGTGAACTTAGACTTGGTTTTTAGGGCAGAATAACGAATATTCACTCAACTGCTCTATATCAATCCATTTTGGTTACTTTGGCCCGTTTCAGGTCTATTTGATGGTTTTCTAGTGTTTTTGTGATAGCATAAGTTTTTACCGTCAAATAATGTAACCAAAGACGTGTCTAAGGCATTGATCCAAGGAGTCAATCAAGTCAACACAAATCCTGCCCAGCTTTTCAAAGAAGATTTCGCCGAAAACATCTAAGGATTTCGGCGAAAATCCAAGAAGAAATCGTCAGAGCTTAGAAGGAGACGTTTTCGGCGAGAAGACTAATTCTACACCGAAAACTCTCGATCAAAACACCATAGGAGAACAGTCGACCGAAGCCAACCTTTTCAAAGAAGTTTTTGGCGAAAACACCTTAAGTTTTTGCCGAAAACCTTAAACCTAATACGGCTGGGAAAGGGTTAAGTATAAATATAAACTGGCGGCTCAAAACACAAAAAGATATATCATAATTTCCAGACCTAAGAAGTTCGAGAGAATAGAGTTTTGAGAGTTCAAAGAGCCAGGAAGAGATTGTGACGCCATCTCTTCACCGCGGAGACTCGGAGCTAGGAGTGAAGATTACCGGAGAGCGGAGCTTTGCCAGAATCATCTTAATTAGATTTTACAGCTTCCATCTGTTCTTCCTTTTCATGATGAACTTTGTTTCAGTCCTTGTTTCTGCTGTTATGAACATGAGTAGCTAAACTCGTAGAGCTTAGACTAGATGAACCCTAAGTGACCCAGGGCTTTAAAGCGGTCACGGATCGGCGGTAATTGGATTCAAAATTCAATCAGTTTCTCTTGCATGTTTGGTTTGTTCTTCGTTGTTTATGTTTCTCTTCTAGCTTGATCACCTAGATTAGATTCTTGGTAAGCTGAGGATAGTAGCGAACGTTCGCCTCACTTTAAAACACCAAATCAACAATTAACCTATTCATTGGAGTGTGCTTTTCGTAGGAACCAGTTAGGGTTAATCCGCTTCAAGAGTAACTCATGAATCGTTAGTAATTCCTCCAGTTAGTTTTGTCGTTGCAAGAAGCGACCATACTCGGACGAATAATTAATCTTGGTAGCTAGATCGGATAGAGCGAACGTTCGCCAGTCTTAAACCTAAGGGTAAGGAGTTATGGTAGTGTCTTAGAATTGATTGAACGAGAATTGAAAACCGCTAGTCTGTTGATTGCCAATGCTCTGGTGATCTAAAGGGGGTTCGAAGTCTAAGCTTGTATTGCATCTTTGTTAAGTCAACCAATCTTTCAATCTGTCGTTTAATTTAGTTTTTAATTTACTTACATTTCTAGAATAGAAGTCGTGGAACTCACACCACGCACAACGTGTTTAAACCTAAGTAACCTGTCTTTACATTTGAGTAGACATTTATTAGAAGACCCGTGGAATACGATCTACTTAGCTTTTAGCTTAGTAGTTATTTGATCGCACGCATTACAACGTTCATCAGCCATCTAAGCAACATTGTCATCCTTTTATCTAGTGGCCGCCCATTCGGTCAGTTACCTAGCCAAACTGATCCAAATCCCAAGAATGAGCATGCTAAAGCCATCACAGCAAGGAGTAGTAAATAGATAGTTGGTCCTACAATTCCCGATTTTGTCATTATTCCTGATTATATCGCCATAGACATGCCAGAGATTGAGGATATAACAGCAGAAGAAGAAGTGACGGTGCCTGCCCCGCCTCCCCCAACACCAACTCATGTGCCACCTATGCCCCTATATCAGCCTAGGATTCCGTTCCTTAAGTCCATGAAGATGAAGAACTTTGACTCCCAATACAAGAACTGGTACACGGTCTTGAAGAACACCGAGCTCAAGATGACACTCACTAAGGCTGTAGAGATAATGCCACTGATAAGCATGTAAAACTGGGTATCAAATACTACCAAGCTAGAAGTAATATAGATCGTATTCCACGGGTCTCTTCAAATCGACTACTAAAAGAAGTTGGCAAATTACGCATGTTTAAACAGATTGTGCATGGTGTGAGTTCCACAACTTCTAAACTATGATGCAAGGACACTGAAATGAAATTAAAAGAAAGATTGATTGGGTTTTGACTAACGAGATGACAGACAAAGCTTAGACTCGAATCCCCCTAAGATCCCAGAACATTGGCGATCACAAGACCAGTGGTTTTCAATTCTAATTCATTTAGTTCTCAGACACCACCATAACTCCTTACCCATAGGTCTAAGTTCCGTGAACATTCGCTCTATCGGATCTAACTACCAAGGTTAATTAACCATCCGTGCGTTCACTTCTGCAACGGAGAACTAACTGGTGCAATTAATTGTGATTAATGAGTTACTTTAGAAGCGGATTAACCCTAAATGGTTCCTACGAAAGGCACACTCTATTGAATAGGTTAATTGATTGATTTGATGTTCTAAAGTAAGGTGGACGTTCACCACTATCCTTATCTTAACACGAATCTAATCTAGGTGATCAAGCTAGAAAAGAAATAGACATGAAGAACAAAACATTCATGTAAGAGAAACTGTCTGAATTTAAATCTAATTACCACTGATCTGTGACTGCTTTAAAGCCCCGGGTCACGTAGGGTTCATCTAATCTAAGCTTAAACGAGTTTAGCTACTCATGTTGACTGATGAAGCACGAAATGCGTGTCATCAAATAACTATCGAGCACAAAGTAAGATAGATCGTTTTCCAAGGGTTTCTTCTAACTGATTACTCAAATGAGTCAGAAATTACTCGGGTTTAAACAAGTTTGCGCGATGTGAGTTCCACGACTTCTAAGCTATAAAGCAGGAAATAAGAAATGAAAACAAAAAAAAATTTGAACGATTGATTGACTTGACAAGACGACAAACAAGCTTAGATTTTGAATCCCGTAAGTTCACCAGAACATTGGCGATCACAAGACCAGCGGTTTCCAATACCGATTCATTCCATTCTCAGACACCACCATAACTCCTGACCCTTAGGTTTAAGAATGGCGAACGTTCGCTCTATCCGATCTAACTCCCAAGATTAATTACCGCCCGAGCGTTCGCTTCTTCCGACGGAAAACTAACTGATGACACTCGATTTGACGTGATTATCAGCCTCATTTAAGCGACATTTCTTTGCTTAAGACATGGTTTTTAGGGTAGAATAACGAATATTCAATCGATTGCCCTATCTCGTGCCATTTGTGTTACCTTGGCCCGTTTCGGGTCTATTTGATGGTTTTCTAGTGTTTTTGTGTTAGCACAGGTTTTTGCCGTCAAATAAAGTAGCCATGGACGTGTCTAAGGCGTTGGAACATCGAGGAACTGAACCGGAATCGATCAAAGGAGCCAATCAAAGTCAAACAAAATCCTGCCAGATTACAAAGATATTTTCGCCGAAAATCACCTATTGATTTCGGCGAAAATAACATCACATATCGACTGATGCCACTTGAAGGATGGTTTCGGCGAAATCGATCAAGTGTTCGGACCGAGAAGAAAGGGCAGAGCGATCACTTCCATTCACAAGCATATTTTCGGCAAAATATCCCTATATTTTCGGTGAAAATAATAGAGTAATCCGGATCAGTTAGGGTTAAGTATAAATACTTAACCCGGCGGCCCAAAGGGAAAAGGAGACAATCATATCATAATTTACATCAGAAAATACTTTTTTTTCGAATCAGAATCCTCTCAAGTTCTGGAGCGAAGAGTTAGAGTTCGAAGAGCCGGAAAGAGATAGTGACGCCATCCCTTCCATCTCGGAGAACCGGAGCTAGGAGTGTTATCTACCGAAGATCGAAGTCTGTCAGAGTCGTCTAAATTAGGTTTTTCAGATTCTTTTATGTTCTTCCTCTGAATGATGAACTCTTTCTTTGTCTTTGTTGCTTTTGTAATAATCATGAGTAGCTAAACTCGTTAGAGCTTAGACTAGATGAACCCTAAGTGACCCAGGGCTTTAAAGCGGTCACGGATCGGCGGTGATTAGATTCGAAATTCAATCAGTTCTTTTTCATGTTTGATTTGTTCTTCATTGTTCATGTTTCTTGTCTGGATTGATCACCTAGATTAGATTCTGGTTAAGCTAAGGATATAAGTGAACGCTCGCCTTACTTTAGAACATCAAATTGAACAATTACCCTTATAATTGGAGCGTGCCTTTCGTAGGAACCGGTTAGGGTTAATTCACTGCAAGAGTAACTCATTAATCATTAGTAATTACACCAATTAATTAAGTCGTTGCGAGAGGCAACCGTACCCGGGCGGCTAGTTAATCTTGGTAGTTAGAACGGATAGAGCGAACGTTCGCCGGTCTTAAACCTAAGGGTAAGGAGTTATGGTGGTGTCTTAGTAATTGATTGAATGAGAATCGAAATCCGCTGATCTGTTGATTGCCAATGCTCTAGGGAACGAAGGGGGATTCAAAGCCTAAGTTCGTCTGTCATCCTTGTTTTCAAACCCTAATTTCCAATCTGCTTTAGTTTAATTTTTAATTTATCCGCATTTCATAGATTTAGAAGTCGTGGAACTCACACCACGCACAACCTGCTTGCATTCGAGTATTTTGCCAGTTTTGAAGTAGTCAATCTTAGAAGACCCCTGGAATACGATCTACTTAGCTCTAGTTAGCTGGGTAGTATTTGATCAACCGCTCGACTGCGATCGGCCATCAAATTGGCGCCGTTGCCGGGGACTTCTTTAGATTGTTCGAAAGAAGAACTGGTAATTTATTCTTCTATTTTCCATCTTTCATCTTTCCATCCACTTTGATTTTACACTGGTTTTGTTTGTCTTTGTTATCTGTAGGTTTACAGGTGTATGCCTCACCGTCCTTGAACTCGCTCTCAAACCGAACAGGCTAAGAGTGCAGAGAGACCAGGCAGTTCTGCTACACCTCTACGATCACAGATTCTGAAGAAAGGCAGATCCAATCCATTCATCACTCCGATCAAGATCGAGGAACCGAAGGAGAGTTCCTCATCTCCATTTTCACATGTACCGTCATCTTCATCCGCTTCATACACCGAGTCACTCTCACCTCCTCCATCTCCCGCCATGGACGATAGATTACCACCACCACCACCAAATGGCGATCAACCGTCGCCGCCACCACCTGCACAGAATAGTCTAGCAGACTATAACAAGCCGAGCGCGACTAGCGTTCGATCTGCCATTGCTGTTCCGCGCATTGAAGGAGATCCTGACTATGAGATCAAGATTCCATTCTTGACTATGATCTCTAGGGATTTACAGTTTGAAGGCAGGCCCCTAGACAATCCGTGCACTCATCTTGCAGACTTCCTTGATCTCTGCAGTACTTTCAAGAGCGGAAACCTCGACAAAAACACTCTTTGTCTGAGAGCTTTCCCGTTCTCTCTGAAAGGCCCTGCTAAGAGGTGGCTTACTGGCAAACCACCAGGCTTTTACACTGATTGGGATACTCTGGCTTAGAACTTCGTTGAAGAATACTTCCCTCCGGCCAGTATAACTGCCATCAAGGACAGCATCGCCAGATTCTCCCAGAAAGAAGGAGAAAGCTTATATGATACTTGGAATCGATTCCAAGAATTTCTCTACACCTGCCCTCATCATGGATTCGAGCAGAGGCTGTTAGCTGAGATCTTTGCTTGAGGACTTCGAGAAGAATCTGCCAAATGGGTCAATTCTCTAGCTGAAGGGGATTGCACTACACTAACACCTGAAGCTGCTCTTCTTCACTTCGCAAACTGTGCTTCCAAGTCAAGGAACTGGGAACGACAATATGAAGGATCAAGGAGCAAGCTAGATCTCGAAGCTACAATCAAAGCAGAGGTAGAGAAGCATTTGAAGAAGTCTACCACACCGATCAAGCCGCCGGCAGCCTCTGTCTATGTTGCCGATTGCGAGTGGTGTGGAGCTTGCGCACATAACGGAGGCCGTTGTCAGAATTTTGGTAAGGCAGAAGTCTGGTCTGCCGAAGAGGTAAATTTCATCCAACAAGGCTTTGTCAATAATCAGAATGGTTATGCTGGCTATCGTAACTTCAGACAGCAAGGGAACTATGAAGACAAACCTCCCTACAATGCTGACGCCAACCATAACCAGAACCAAAATAACCGCCCGGCTGGTCCAGCTCAGGATCAGAAGCCTAACCATCCGCCGGCAGGTGTTTACCAGCCGCCGCATCGCAATCCAGGTAATTATGGAACTGCTCTTGGCAATCGCCAGAATCAATATCTTAACAATACCTATCCAGGGCAGCATCAAAGAGAGAACAATGTCAGTGACCTGGATAAGAAGCTCAGCCAGATCATCACTAGACTCGATGATCATGACAGTCAGTTCAAGGCTCAAGCTCTTCTCAATCAAGAACAGATAACATCTGGACAAAGGATTGAGCAAGCCGTGAACAACATCTCGAGCATGCTAGCATCTGGTCGACCATTTGGCCAACTTCCAAGTCAGACAGAGCCGAATCCGAGGAAGGAGCAAGCCAAGATGGTAACCGCTCGAAAACTCCTAAACTTAATTGCTGATGCTTGTTCTGTATTGCGTAGGATTGCTGAGACTCCGGAGGAAGAAGAAAAAGAAGAAGAACAGAAACCGGCGCCTAAGGAGGAAGATCCTCCTCTTGCACCGTACGTCGTGAAACCTCCTTTTCCTAGAGCATTGCTGCCAAATGCAAGGATTGAGACTGGCATGAAGGGGAACAAGGAAGGATATCCTGACATTCGTATTAAGAAACATGCTTCTCCATATCCAGCTAAGTTATTTGATCCTGGTTCTTTTACCTTGCCTTTGGTCATTAATGATGTTGAGATTAAACGTTGCTTAGTTGATCTAGGAGCGTCAGTTAATGTCATGCCTATGAGCCTGTTTGAAAAGTTAAACCTAGGAGAACTTGAACCGCCTAGTATGCAACTTGTCTTTGCTGACAGATCACTTAAAACCCCTAAGGGAGAGATTAAAGACGTTGTCACTAAATGTGGTCCGTTCACGTTTTTAGCTGACTATGTGATTATGGATACTAGTACAGATGATGCTACTATTCTCATAGGTCGACCTTTCATGGCTACTACTGGAATGAATATTAACGTTCCAAATGGTTCCTTAACTCTAAGGGTCAGTAAAGAAACGAAAACGTTCCGTCTTAAAGATGGCATGAAATATGACTCTAGGAATGAAGAATCTCACTGCCTAGCTGTTGAAACTGTGGAGTTGACTCCGGTCAACTCCGTTACTAATGCTTCTTCCAGTGTCTCTAGATCAGTTGTTGCTGCAGATATTAAACAGGTCATTAAGAAGAAGCCAGAAACTTTGGTTCAGAAGCTGCCCAAGAAGAAGAAGGAACTGCAAGCTTCTTCTAAGCCACCGAGCACTAAATCGAGCAGGCCTCAGAGAAAGAACAAGAAGACGAAGACCCAAATGGTCTGGAGACCAAAAATTCCACCGTCTTCCACCGAGCTAGCTGCACCACCAATTAGTTCCGAGAAACCGGCGCCGGAGAAAGTATGGAAGGAGAAGCCGAAAGCATCTCCTAAGGAAATACTGACGATCACTGATCCTGGTGATACCAAGCCGAAGATAAAAGAAAAGAAGAAGCCGACAGTCCTCATTCCTTCCATCATAACAATCAAGAAGGATGACCTCTCTAGAGAACTTCCCGATGGACGTATCAAGCTTTTGCATGCAAACGGGAAGAGATTCACGCTTACCGGAGAAGTCCCGAAGCTGTACTTTATGAACTCCGACGCGAGCGTGAAGGAGAATCTAAGTTGGGATGTCTCCTAATACCGTCCGGGTATCGTCTAGCTCAAGGACGTTAATAAAAGAGCGCTTCGTGGGAGGCAACCCACGGCTGGAGTCTGTTTTAATTTTTGTCAACTTGGTATTTTAGAGTCGGTTCGGGGGAGCCAAAAGTGTCAGTTTGTTTGATTTATTATTTTTTCGTGTAGAGTCTGTGTGTCATGGAGTTAGTTGCAAGTTGATTGAGGTCATTCCGATTTTTGTGGATTTAACAGTGATTTTCTGAAGTTGGCCGGATTTGCGAAAATATTTTAAACCCGAACAGTTCAAAATTTTCGGCGAAATCACCCCTCATTTTCGGCGAATTCGCCTTTTGGTTTTCACTGAATCTCCCTGTTCATTATTTTCGGTTCAAAAAGCTATTTGTTTTCGGCGAAACATTTTTGAAGACCAACAACCATTTTAATTAAAATTTTCGGCGAAACCATATGGTTATTTTCGGCGAAATTACCTTCGAAAATCCGGCAGTGCATTTGAACTAAAATTTTTGGCGAAACCACCCTCTTATTTTCGCCGAAAATAATTTTGAAAATCACCCCACTATTCCTTTAAAATCCGGATTTACCCCCTCTCTCATCCACTTTCATTTTCGTTCACAACACCCGAAAATCCCTTCCCCCTTATCTTTTTAAAAATCGTCGCCGCCACCCACCTCTTTAAAACTGCCATCACCGCCGTTTTCCACCGCCGCCGCTGTCGCCGACCACCGCCGCTCAACTCCCCTCTCCATTCCGATTCCATCGAGCCCTAGAATAGCCGAATCGGAGCTCTACAGCTCCAGTTCACCGAAACCCTAGTTTTCAAAGTTTTTCACTGATTCCTCCCAACCCGTTCATTTTTAGCAGTCATGGCTTCAAGGTAAGTTGTAGAACTTTTCAATATGAATCTTTTGACATATGGATTGCTGAATTTCGTTAGGGTTGACTTTCGGTTTGCCTCGTTTCGCGTACCGACTGTTTTCGTGTGAACTAGGATTAGCTGAACTTATAGAACTGTTCTAGCATGCTTAGGGAGTTTCGTGCTTAATTTCCATATCATTTGATCATGTGTTGCTATGCATACAATAAATTGTTTGTTTTGTTGACTTATGATAAATGTCGGTTTAACTTTGAATTGTTGTGATCATTTGGCTGCCTGATGTGCTCATTCTCGTTCGTATTATCGTGCTTGCCATTTGAGATCATATTTTACCGTCATTCTCCAAAGTATGATAGTCTTGCCATGATTAGGGTTCAATAAGCTTAAATGTAGACTTTCTGAATGTCGGTTTGACTATTTGAACTCTGATTGTGCTTATCCGATTCTGGCTGTTCCTAAGTATGTATTTTACTGTCTATGATTACCGGTTACTCCGCTTTGCTTACCCCACTTAGTTTCCCTCATTTCTTTGTGAAATTGAGTTTTTCTACTAAGGGTGGGGTAGGGTTTTAGTTAACTAATCTGGTTTCATTCTGGTCTTAGGAACACCACTTATGAGCGTAGGACTAAGGCGCGACTTGATGGCGCCTCGAGCTCAGGAGCTGCCGCTCCCGTCACACCCGCCGTTCTGGGTCCTCCACCCGCACTACCTCACCGGGCTGGATACCATCGCACTATCGCCCATCTACCCGACTTCTACTTTGAGTGCTTCCAGAAGCTCGAGCACGTTCGGGGAGCTGACGTGCGCCCTCTCTCCATGGAGTCTCTCTTCGATCACGACGAGGACTACCACCGGAATGTGCATGACGCCCTAGCATCGGCAGGTCTCCTAGAGCTGACCACCATCGCTGCCGAGTTCCCAGACATTGCCCTCCAGGAGTTCTGGGCAACCTTTGATCTGGATGAGCACATGAGGAAGCAGCGCCAGAAGGTTGTCACCTTCTATCTTGGTGGGGTGTACAGGCAGCTCACCTACGATGAGTTTGCTGCTCATCTTGGCATCCCAAACGAGCATTATCACGATCATCACCTAGGTTGGGGCTAAGATGATGACGACGAGGAGTACAACGCGCTCTGGAGCCACATGACAGGCGTGCCTGGCGATCGCCTCGGGACGAACAACTCAGTTATGTCTCTCTCTCACCCGCTCTATAAATTTATTCATATGGTTTGGCGGAGGTCGCTTTTATATGTTCCAGATAAGGATCGCCACCATATCCTCAAGGAGGAGCTCATGCTTCTCCGAGCCATCCGAGAGAGTTACCCTCTCCACCCCGGCTGGGTGCTGGCACACATCTTCCGCCAGAAGACCAGGAGGAAGACGCCACCTCGCAGACTCCTGGGGGGTAACTGCATAGGATAGCTCATCATCTCCTTCGGCATCAGCCATGAATATGGCCCGCACATTCCACGACACCCAGTTAGGACCGTTGGAGGAGACTTAGCGGTTGAGTACGACTTAGAACTCGACCTCACCCCCCATGTAGCAGCAGATCCTCCACTCCAGCCTGTGGTCGAGTCGGAGGAAGAGGATGATGCTGAGGAGCAGCAGCCCCAGCCGCCGCCAGTATTCCACGATTACATACCCTCGCCACATCATCAGGCAGGGTATGCTCACCAGTCGCCGCCGCACATTCCTGATCATTACCAGGCGCCTCCCCAACAGCCGCGACACCACCCAGCGGATGTTGGAGAGTTGTACGAGCGACTGCAGGAGTGGCGCATCACCGACAACGCCACTCAAGAGGCGTGATGGACTATTATGCAGCAACACATGCGCCGCGCCGACAGACGGTATGAGGCACAGATGGCGTGGCAACGCCAGCTGGCGAATTTCTCCATTTTCCACCTCCCGATTCACCGGACCAGCAGTGATCGGGTTGTATTCCTTTTCTGGTGTCTTCTTTTATTTATTCTTTTCGGATTTCGGTCCAACTTTTTTCTGTGTGGATCCGGGGAACTTGTCCCGGTTTCCTTTTTATGTTTTATTTGTTTTTGTTTTGTAGGCAGTTGGGAGATTCCCTTTGCTTCGCTTGGGTAGATTCCCTCCGCTCCGAGGACCCGTGCTCATCCCCTACACCAATCATCTCGGTCCAGGTTCTTCTACTTCACTCTGAACTGTAGAATTAGTCTTATGAGGACACAGTTCGATTTAAGTGTGGGGTAGGATGCTAGAGAACCTTTCATGAACTTGATTACCCTTGATTGTGTTCTATGTGTGCCTCGTGATTCCATTCCAGTCTCTCTAGCATTAGAATGGCTCAATTCTTGATTTTTGATGTTAGGTTGTTGTTCAAACCTTCATAATGATGCTTAGACTGCTTAACCTAGAACTTGAGAACCAACTTGTATACTTTGATGCTAAATTGCCTAGTCAGAACAGAATTTTTAAATCACACTTGTAGTTTGTAGCCTTGATTGCATGAAAATGACCGAATCCGACTAGCAAACCAACTGTGAGCTTTTGATCCATTGCACGTAACTTGCAATTTTAATTCTTTCTGAGTGGTTTTCTGTTTACTTGAATGAGTTAGAATTTGCATGAGACCTACTCGAGACCACACGATGACACGGGTTCTAGAAGGATAGGGGCACCTAGATTCAGCTACTAAGCCAGATAGCCTACCAAACGATGAAATCCACTAGGTTTAGACCCTTGAGCTTGGCCTGTTCTTTCGGTTCGATAATACATTACAGCCATTTCCCATTTCTTTCATTCCCCGTTGATCCCTTGTGGTTGTAGTTCTAGATTGACCTACCGGAAGTCGGTTTGTGGTAACTTGCCTATAGCCATTAAACAGGTGGTCTTAGCTATTATGTCCAGACGTGTAAACCCCTCTAGCAACTAAAAGAAAATCGGCACAAAGAAAAAATATAGAAAAAGAAAGAAAAAGAGAAAATTCGAAAAAATGAAGAAAAGTAGAAAGTCAGAAAAGTTCAAAAGTGTAGTTCAAATAAAACGTTCTTCTCCCTACAAATGGAAGAACGAAGTCAAAAGAAAAGTTTAAAAGAAAAATTGTGGAAAAGAAGAAAAAAAATAATAAAGTGCTAGGTTGCTTGAGGGTATCATAGGACGAGCGTTCATTATTCCACCCGTGTTTGGTTAGACGGTAGGAAGCCATAGATTAGATTCGAGGGAAGTTAGTCGAAAGCTACACCACACAAAGCCATCATCATACATTCCCATCATCCATCTCATTATAAACCCGAGTAGTGTAGATTTCATTATGGTCCTAGCAGGGAAGTCCTTCATGACTAGATACTCGTGTTGTCACAGTGGTGGAGATGTGGTCAAAATGCAAACTTATGACAGAATTCGGTAACAGAAAATGATCGAGAGCAGAAACACGTCCTTAAACACAGAGAGTGAGAGTTCCCATTGCACTATATATATCCTGTGTGAGGAGTCTGGTCGGTCAGGTCAAATTCGTGCACAATTGGTTGCATTTTGACCACATCTCCACCACTGTTACAACACGAGTAACTAGTCAAAAGGACTTTCGCAAGGGACTGTACCGATTCCTACACTACACGGGTTTATGATGAATGGATGATGTGATGAATGATGGAAGTGGCATTGGTGCGATGTAGCTTTCGACTAACTTCCCTCGAATCTAGCCTATAGCTTCCTACCGTCTAACCAAACATGGGTGGAATTGTGTACGCTCGTCCTATGATACCCTCAAGCAACCTAGCACTTTATTTTGTATTTTTTCCTTTTTCTGATTTTTTGACTTTTCTTTACATTTTCTTAGGCTTCCTTCTTCCATGTGTAGGGAGAAGAACGTTATTGAACTATACTACTCGATTTTGAAACTTTGAACTCTTTTTTCTTTTTTTTTAATTTTCTTCTTTTTTCATTTTTTCTTTGTGCCGATTTTTTTTTTCAAGTTGCTAGAGGGGTTTACACGTCTGGACATAATAGCTAAGACCACCTGTTCAATGATTATAGGCAGGTTACCACAGACCGACTTCTAGTATGCTAATCTAGAACTACTACCACAGGGGATCAACGGGGTGATGAAAAACATGGGAAATGGCTGTAACGTATAACGAACCGAAAGAAGGGCCACGCTCAAAGGTTTACACCTATGGGATTCATTGATAGGTTGGCTATCTGGCTTAAGTAGCTGAATCTACATGTCTCTATCCTCCTAGAACTCATGTCATCGTGTGATCTTGAATAGGTCTCATGCAAATTCTAACTCATTCAAGGTACGAGAAAGCCACTAAAAAAGAATTGAAATCGCAAGTTATGTGCAATGGATCAAAAGCTCACTATTGGTTTGCTACTCGGATTCAGTCATTTTCATAAAATCAAAGTGAAATACTACAAGCGTGATAAAATTTTCTGTTCTGACCAGGAAATTTAGCATCAATGCAGGCAAGTCGGTTACTGGTTTTAGGTTAAGTAGTGTAACAACCTTATTGACGTGAATAAAAGCATGGCATGGAACGTGTGGACACATCATGATTAACATAATCATCACATGCACATGTTGATAAATCACATGCACATGTTGATAAATCACAATTACATGACTAGAACCATAAACAGTCATAACTTTAATCACATGAACATAACATAAATGTATAAATAAATCATCATAAACATAACTAGAAAGGCACGTTATAAATTCAGCTCGTAATGGTCTATGAGATGTATTACTGACTACCAATGACATGGCATGGTTATGACATTATACCACAACTAGAACATGAAGTATATCGACCAACTAAGTCATGCAACTTAACGTAATCATAATAAAATCATAACGTAACATTAGCAACGACAATATATATCCTCTTAAACTAATCCACATATACTTATCTTTATGAGGCTCGACGCTCAATCATGTATACAACTTCATAATAATTATACCCTATTCATAAACCAAACATGACATCATTAACAACGTAAAGTAAACAAGCTGCGATAAGATACTACCATCTTAATCCAACCATCTTATACTTGTCTATATGAGGTGTGATACTCAAACATTCATACAACTTAACTACATGAACAGAATCATACGTGCACAGGAGGATAAGTCATAAATTAAGATGAGCAGAAATATAACAACCATAACTTAAAACACATGTAAGATAACTATAGCAACAACAAGATAAGAGCCACATTATTAACTTGCCTAATAATTGTCTAGGTGAATATCTGCTAACTTATGCTTACTTGGTATGGACATAATATTACTACACAATTAAAACATGAAATATATAGATCAAACATAGATCACGAAACTTGGCATAACACAATAAAGGCATAATATATTAGCGAAGTAAAGTAAACTAGCAATGACAAGATATTACCCCCTTTAACCAACGCACCTTGATTCAAGCGGGAGAAACTCAACGTAGAGAGTCTGGTCTAGGGAGTCGAACGTCTTTGAGAACCTAAAGACGGAATATTCAATTAGACTGGAACCAACTATAAATGGGATACTCTATGGCGACGGTTGGCGACTTGGGAAAGGTGCACTTCACAACTAAACATGAAGTGTGACGATAGACTTTACTTGACTACGATTATCACCAATTAAATCTATTAACTTAGAGAGTTAATTTAAAATTCATTCTACTAATTCCTTGATCAAGTATCTTATGATAAATATTACTAATCAACTTTATTTATAAGCCTTTAGCCTCACTTAACTTAATTCACTTATTAACATACTTGGGATCTCAACTATTAGAGTCAAAGCTCAACATTTTCTATAAATAATAGTATTCCAACTTATTATTGATAAACCCTATTTTTATCGTACTTAAATTATAAAATCATTCAATCAGTTTAATCATTTGACTAATCAAACCATAATTTAATTATATATTCATATCCTAAGTCTAATTATTCTCAAAGAAGTATGTATTATTCATAACCTAATTTCATACTAATTTGAGAGAGAAGTATTCAGTTTAATCTTGAAATTGCAATTAATTCCCAATCCATAATTAAGATACAATCCTATCAATTGATTATTAATTCCATTTTATATTTAACCCAAATTATTCACCAAATGACATTTTTCTCATGCTAATATTCGATTTAAGCGTTCTAAGATCAACAGTTAACGAATTAACTGGATTCGTAACTAACTGGACTGATTTGAAGTAACTCAGAAAGTTAGTTGGATTCATTTTGACAACATTCAAAAGTCACAACCGTTTGAGCATAACTGGGTGACTGATACAGTCGTTAAAGGACTTTATTGACTTATAGTGTAATTACAAAAACACTAGGGATTAACTTGCTGATTCAAAAAGTCCAACCAAACCGGTCCGTCCGAAATTGGTCAGAACCAGACTGGTCGGACCACCGTCTTCAACCCACGACCCTTCCCATAAAATTGGAAACTCACCGACGACAGTCAAACCCAAATTCCGGCGAGCATTTACAACGCAACTCGATCGAACCAAACTTACAGATGTGGTGGCCTACCTCCAACTAATCGATCTGAACAAGGATGCGAGCAAGTTGACTGAATGACGGCTGGAATCGGTAAGGGACGCTCTGGACACGGCCGACGACTTCTCTAGGTTTGGAGAACCAGGAACAACCTATTATGAATTGGTATTACGAAACCTAGAGTGAGTTCAGGAGGTTGGGATTCGATTCTCTTACCAACTTAATCGACAAAAAGGGTGAAGGGTGACTCTTGCTGTCGGCGACGGAAAATAGTAGCCACCGTCTTCAAATCCTTGGAACAGGGGAGCTGCTTTTTCGTTTGGTGAGAAGAGGAAGAGAGAATGGAATGGTCTTGTGGGGAAAATAATAATCGAAATAGGGTTTGGATTCAGTTCATTGAATCAGTTTGCCTTGGGAGCTCCAAAACAGGAATTGGAGTTATTTCCATTCACAGAATCAACGCCGGCAGAAGAATGCACAAGGACCAAAAATGGAAGGGATGAAGAAGGAGATGGCTGACACGACGACGTTTATGGCTGGGCTAGAATAATGAAACGTTGGGCTTAAAAAAGCAAAGCCGAACCTATCATTGGCGGGATTTGAACTCAGGCTCCGAAAGCTGCGATCCGACACACTGACCACTGTGCTACGGTCAAACATATGATATTCTATTTCTTACAATTACTAGTTTGTTATTTAACTGACTGAATTTCCCCACTAAGAACAAAATAAATTTAGCACTTCAATTAACGAATCACAACCTAGATAATAGATACTAATTAAACAATGTTTCATGATTATCATAATTTTTTTTATTGGTTAGAGAAATTTTGCTGAGGGTATTTTAGAGATTTTACACAACATTCCTATAGCTAGGTTCGGGGTGTAACAAACAGTCTAAGCATCATTATGAAAGATTGAAAGACAACTTAACATCACAAGTCCAGAATCGAGCAATTCTATGCTAGAGGAATTTAATAAGCCACGAAATCACAGAATTTCCACACAAGATCATGCAATTTCTACACCCTACCCCACACTTAAACCGTTCCGTGTCCTCACATGACTAAAATAGGAGAGATAGATACGGAGAACCTGGAGAATGATGGTCGGTGTAGAGGATGAACACGGAGAGGCCGGAGTGGAGTGGATTAGCTACTCAAAGCTCCTACAAAACAAAAACAACAAAAAGATCAAAAGGAAATCGGGACAAGTATCCCGGATCGACACAAAACAAAGACGAAAGACTGACTCAATAAATTCAAACGGACTCCAGCCGTGGGTTGCCTCCCTCGAAGCGCTCTTGCTTAACGTCCTTGAGCTGGACGATACCTGGATGTCGATCAGGAGGCGTCCCAACTCAGGATTTCCTTCACACTCGCATCAGAGTCAATGAAGTACAGCTTCGGCTTACCTCTAGTAAGGAAAAATTGCTTCCCATTGGCATGAGTCAATTATGTTTGACCGTCAGGAAGGTGTCCGGTAACTTTGAAAGGCATGAATAAGTCCTTAGTATCTTTGCTTTCATCCGGTGGCTTATCGGATGATGGAGCAGTAATTGGCTTCCAGACCGTCTTAGTCTTTGCTTTACTCTCCTTCGTCATTTCGCTGGGATCTTTAGCTCGTGGTGAATCAGTGGAAGATGCTTTCGGCTCCTCCTTCTTCTTTGGCTTTTGTGCCGGAGGCTCATTCTTCAAATTGATGACCTGTGCACCAACTGTCATAGCTAACTTAAGGGAAACACTAGAAATGTCATTAGTAACGAAGTTGACCGAGGCCAACTCCACAGTATCAACAGACAAACAATACGCCTCTCCCTTAGGGATGTATTTCATACCATCCTTGAGGCGGAATGTTACGCTATCCTGACTGACCCTCAATGTCAATGAGCCGTTCGGGACATTAATTGTCATGTTGGATGTTGCCATAAAAGGTCGGCCTATGAGAAGAGTAACATCCTCCTCTCGAGTATCCATGACGAAAAAATCAGCTAGGAAGGTGAAAGGACCACATCGAATGACTACATCTTTAATTAATCCCCTAGGCGCTTGCACATATCTATCGGCAAACACCAATTGCATACTATTTGGTTTTAATTCACCTAGGTTTAATTTCTCATAAAGGCATGCAGGCATAACATTGATAGATTCACCTAAATCAACCAAGCTACGATCAATTTTAATACCATTGATAAAGCAAGGTAAAGTAAAAGAACCAGGATCGGGGCACTTAGCTGGGGGAGGTATGGATGGTGGTCGAGGTTGGTAGAGCCCTCCTCGTCAACAGAGATGGAAGACAACTCTCCCTTCTTATTGTTCTTCGCCAGATCCTTCACGACTTTTCCAACTTCTGGTATCATCTGGATAGCATAAGTGACTGGTATTTTGACCTATGTGTTCTTTAGTTATCCATACCACTTCTTGTATTGATTAGCCTTACTCGTCAAGGCTCTAGGAAAGGGGATCCTTGGCTGGTAGGGAGGGAGGGGTTGAGAGGAGGCGGGGCAGTCACCTCCTCTTTTTCTTTATTGTCGTTTTCCTCGATCTCCAGCATGTCAATGGCTATGGCATCTGGGATAATGAATAGATCGAGAGCTATAGGGTCAGCCAATTGCTTGCTACTTCTTGTAGAGATCGCCCTAACATGCTCATTCCTCAGGGTAGAGTCATTTTGAACCAATGGTTGACTGAAGAGGGGGCTATTGGCCAACATGCTAGCAATGCTATTCATTGTGCTCTCCACTGGCCGACTTTGAGCCATTTGACCTTGGTTTAAGGTGGCTTGTTCTTTGAATTTTTCCTCGTGGTCGTCGAGCCTTGTCATGATCAAGCCAAGCTTCTTGACCACCTCGCTCTCTTTATTGTCCTGATGCAGCGTTTTTGAGGCTGCTGTCTCCGGTGAATCTAGGAAGGCCTTGATAGTTGTTGCTCAAGTATTGATTATGGCGATTGCCAGGAGCTGTCCCATAGTTTCCTTGGTTTCTATGCGGCGACTGGTACACTCCTCCGGATTGATTATTAGAGCAACCATAGTTTCCTTGGTTGCTCTGATTCTGATTAGCTCCGGAGTTGTGGGGAGGTCACTCTTGGAAGCTTCCTTGCTGTTGTGGTTGCCGGTAGTTGCGGTAGTCGATGTTGCCTTGTTTGTTGTTGGCGAAGCCTCCATTAATAAATGCTACTTCTTTCACAGACCAGACAACAGCTCTACCAAAATTCTGACAACAGTCTCAATTATGTAGGTCGCTCCTTCTTTCTGAACGAACCTAGAGATGCTGTCTTACTCCTTCTTTCTGAACGAACCTAGAGATGCTGTCTTTGTAGGTCGTTATTCTAGAAGGAGGAAAGTACTCCTCGACAAAATCCTGAGCCAGCTTATCCCAGTCGGTTTAGTAACCGGGAGGCTTGCCATTGAGCCATCTCTTGGCGGGGCCCCTGAGAGAGAATGAAAACGCTCGCAACCACAAGGTGTTCTTGTCGAGGGTTCCACTCTTGAAAGTTTCACATAGATCAATGAAGTCCGCCAAGTGTGTGCAAGGATTATCGTGCGGCTTTCCTTCAAATTGTAGATCCCTAAAGATCATTCCCAGGAAGGGGATCTTGATCTCATAGTCAGGATCATCCTCATCGCGTGGCACAAAGATAGAAGATCGAACGCTAGTCACGCTCGGCTTGTTGTAGTTTGCAAGGCTCTTCTGAGCCGGAGGCGTTGGCGGAGGTGGAACTTGGCGATCTATGTCACCCATTGTAGGAGAAGATGGTTGTGAATCTGAATCTGACGAAATTGATGAAGATGAGGAGCTCTCCTTCGCTCTTCAATCTTCATTGGTGTGAAGGATGAGAGCGGAACGGTAGTAGTTTGCTTCAGAATTCGCGGTTGCTTAGGCGGAGCAGAACTACCCGGCTTGTCTAAAGTGGAGACTTGATAGACTTAGACTGAGAACGAGTGAACGGGCGGTGATGCATAAACCTGTGAACAACCTGCAAAGAACAAAAACAAACACAACCGGTGTAAAATCGAAGTGTGATGGAAAAATGAAAGATGGAAAGGTAGAAGAATAAAATGCCAACTCTTCTTTCAAACAATTAGAAGAGTCCCCGGCAACAGCGCCAATTTGAAGAAGCGTGAAACGCATGTCGCCAAATAATTTTCGAGCACAAAGCAAGATAGATCATATTCCAAGGGTTTCTTCTAACTGACTACTCAAATGAGTCGGCAAATTACTTGGGTTTAAACAAGTTAGCGTGGTGTGAGTTCCACGACTTCTAAGCTATAAAGCAGGAAATAAGAAATGAAAGCAGAAAACAAATTAAACGATTGATTGACTTGACAAGACGACAGACAAGCTTAGATTTCGAATCCCCCTAAGATCACCAGAACATTGGCGATCACAAGACCAGTGGTTTCCAATCCCGATTCATTCAATTCTCAGACACCACCATAACTCCTGACCCTTAGGTTTAAGACTGACAAACGTTCTCTCTATCCGATCTAAGTCCCAAGATTAATTACGTCCCGAGCGTTTGCTTCTCGCGACGGAAAACTAACTAGCACGATTACTAGTGATTTATGACTTACTCTAGCAGTGAATTAACCCTAACTAGTTCCTACGAAAGGCATACTCCAATGAATAGGTTAATTGTTGATTTGGTGTTTTAAAGTGAGGCGAACGTTCGCTACTATCCTCAGTTTAACAAGAATCCTAACTAGGTGATCAAGCTAGAAAAGAAACACTGACAATGAAGAACAAACCAAACATGCAAGAGAAACTGTTTGAATCTGAATTTAATTACTGCCGATCCTTGACCGCTTTAAAGCCCCGTGTCACTTAGGGTTCATCTAATCTATGCTCTATGAGTTTAGCTACTCATATTCAATACAGAAGAATCGAAAACAAACAAGGAATACATTTTCAAGTAGGAAGACAGAGAAGAACTGTAAAACCTAATTTCGGATGAATCCGTGAAGCTTCAATCTCCTGAATCTTCGACTCCTAGCACCGAGCTCTCTGAGATGGAAGGATGGCATCACGATATCTTCCAGACTCTTTGAACTCTCTAAACTCTCTCTCGAACTCTGAAGTCTGGAAATTAATCTAAGGAATAAGTATTTGAAAAAGTGTCCTCGCCGGTTTGTATTTATAGGGTTTGCAAAATCCCTTCTGGAAAAGGATAGACTTCTCGGCGAGAACCTTGAGAGTTCTCGCCCAGAACTTCAGTTAAAAACCCGGCTGAACCTCCTGTCTTTTTACTGTGCAATTTTGCATTAGTTCTCGGCGAGAAGTTTGGACTTCTCGTCAAGAACTTCTATGTAAGCCGAGGCAGATTTGCTTGGGGACTTTATATGATCTCTGGGTCGATCTCGGGCCATTCCTTGAAGTCCTCACTTCCCGAACACGTCCGTGGCTACGTTAATGACGGCAAAAACCTTTGCTATCAGAAAAGCACTAAAAAACTATCAAATAGACCCATAACGGGCCAAAGTAATCAAAACGGTAAGAATTAGAGCAATCGAGTGATAACACCCTAAACTACCCCAAAACTCGTGATTCAAGCAAGGAAATGTAGCTTAAATGAGGCTGATAATCACGTCAAATCGAGTGTCATCATTGATAACAGAAGAAACGAAAACTACAAAGGAGAATCATACAAAGGAAGAACATATAGGAACTGAGAAATCTAATTCTGACGACTCCGGTGAAGCTTCAAACTCTTGCAATCTTCACTCCTAGCTCCGAGCACTCCGATGGGGAAGATGGTGTCAAGATTTCACCGGGAACCTCTGAACTCTCTCTCTCAAACTCTGAAGTCCCTGAATAGTATTCTGGAAAAAAGTATATATTGAATGATGTCCTTGACTTGCGTCGCTACTCTTTACATAGGTTTTCCAACCGAGTGCTGGAAAAGGGGAGATTTCTCGGTGAGAACTAGGAAGTTCTCGCCGGTGTAAACTTATTCACCATTCTCGGCGAGAATTTTCCGTTAGATTCTTCACAAGTTATCGACGAGAACTTTTAATGTTCTCGCCGAGAACATCTTCACAAATGTTGTTGTAGTCTTCAACCAGAGTTTGGGCTCGATTATTGGCATCTTCTTGGCGAGAATAATTAATGTTCTCGCCGAGGATCTTAGTGCTGGCAGTCATTCTTCTGTCTTTGATCGGTTTGACTTCTGGTTTCGATTCCAGGACATTCCTCAAGGCTCCATTGCTTCCCAAACACGTCCGAGGCTACATAATTGATGGCAAATACCTGTGTACTCATGGAGACACTAGAAAACACATCAAATAGACCCATAACGGGCCAAAGTAACCAAATCGATATGAAATAGTGCAATTGAGTGAAAACACCCTAAACTACCCCAAAAACTGTGTCTCAAGCAATGAAATGTCACTTAAACGGGGCACATCAATTAGAGTGTCATCAAAATACCCCACACTGTCCTCAAGCAAACTGAACTAGAACGCACTCAAATTCACAAATGACAAGATCGATCGAGTTGAGATTCAAGCCTTCACAATGAATTATTAAACTGATACAACTAGAACAAGTAACCTAACATGCACATATTGACCAAATTACCCGGTCTCACTAATTATCTGTACACAAACAAGGAGCAATCACCAATCATGCACAAATCCTACCTAACCGACCAGACTCCTCACACAGAAAAAGTTTGGTACATGGGGGAACACTCACACTTTGTGTTTAGGGACGTGTTTATGCTCTCAATCACTTTCTCGACCGAATTATGTCATAAGTTTGATTTCGACCACATCTCCACCACTGTGACAACATGAGAATCTAGTCAAAAGGACTTTGTGTCGGACTGTAACGATCCTACACTACAAGGGTTTATGATGAATGGATGAAGGGATGTATGATGATGATGGCTTTGGTGCGGTGTAGCAATTGACTAACTTCCCTCGAATCCGGACCTATGGATTCCTACCGTCTAACCAGACACAAAATGGAATGATGTACGCTCGTTCTATGATACCCTCAAGCAACCTAGCACTTTTATTTCATTTTTTATGATTTTTTTCTTTCTTTTTCTTTCTACATTTACTTGCTTTCGTTCTTCCATATGTAGGGAGAAGAACGTTTTGAACTATCGAACTACTACTTTTTCTGTTTTTCTATTTCTTTTTCTTTTAGTGCTGATTTTTTAAGTTGCTAGAGGGATTTATACATCTGGACATAATAGCTAAGACCACCGGTTTAATGGCTTTAGGCAAGTCACCACAGACGACTTCCGATTAGCTAATCTCAAACTACTACCACATGGGATCAACGAGGTGATGAAAAATATGGAAATGATTGTAATGTATAAACGAACTGAAATAAAGGCCAAGCATAAGGTTTTACACCTAGAGGATTTATCATTGGGTTGGATTCTGGTTTAGTAGCAATTTCTAGGCGCCTCTATCATCCTAGAACTCGTGTTATCGTGTGGTCTCGAGTAGGTCTCATGCAAATTCTAACTCATTCAAGATACGAGAAAGCCACTCAAAAAGAATACAAATTGCAAGTCATGTGCAATGGATCAAAAGCTCACAATTGGCTGCTAGTCGGATTCGATCATTTTCATGCATTTCAAGGCGACACTACAAGCGTGATTCTAATTTTTGTTCTGACCAAGTTATTTAACATCAATGCATGCAAGTTGATTACGGGTTCTAAGTTAAGCAGTCTAAGCATCATTATGAAATATTGAAGTCAACTTAACATCAAAAGTCAAGAACCGAGTAATTCTATGCTAGAGGAATTGGAATGCACCACGAAATCACAAGAAAAACAATCAAGATCATGCAAGAGTCTCTAGCATCCTACCCCACACTTAGAATGCTATGTGTCCTCACAGGAGTAAACTAGAGTATAGAGATACGGAGAACCTGGAAGGTGATGGTCGATGTCGAGGATGGAACGGAATGCCTGGAGTGGAGTGAAGCAGCTACAAAGGTCCTACAAAACAAAAACAACAAAAACATCAAAAGGAAACCGGGACAAGTGGCTCGGATCCACACATAAGAAAGTCAAATGAAAAGGGTTAGGGGAAATTTTGAAAATATTTTGACATTTTTTTTGAAAATTTTTCTGAAAGACACTAAAGTTCTTGTTGATAATAATGAAGTTCTTGGCGAGAACTTCTTCGAAAAAGAAATTGAAACACTCGATGAGAAAAAGACTCAACCAGGCAACACTTTTCGTCGAGAAAGTTCTTGGCGAGAACTTCTTTGAAAAATTAAATTGAAGACTCGACGAGAAAAATAGCACTGACTAACACACAACTTCTCGCCGAGAACAATAAAGTTCTCGGCGAGAACCTGCCAGAAAATTAAAACGTAAGAAATTCAAAGAATTGACAATTTGGCTCCCCAAACCCAACTGGAACGACGAAAGAAACTGACTCAATAAATTTAAAACGAACTCCAGCCGTGGGTTTCCTCCAACGAAGCGCTCTCGTTTAACATTCTTGAGCTGGATGATACCTGGATACAATCAAGAGGCATCCCAACTTAGGGTTTCCTTCACGCTCGCATCAGAGTCGATGAAGTATAGCTTCGGTATACCTCCGGTCAAGAGGAACCGCCTCCCATTAATGTGAGTCAATTAAGTTCGTCCATCAGGGAGGTGTCCAGTAACTTTGAAAGGCCCGAATAAATCCTTCATATCCTTGCTTCCATTCGGTGGGTTATCGGAGGATGGCGGAGCAATTAGCTTCCAGACTACTTGCTTCTTCTCCTTGCACTCCTTCTTTACTTCACCAAGATCTCTAGCTCGTGGTGATTCAACGGTGGGTGCTTTCTCTTTGTCCTTCTTATTTGGCTTATGTGCTTGAGCCTCATTCTTCGGACGGATAATCTGTTCAACACCTGTCATAACTATCTTGGAAGAAGCACTAGAAATGCCATTAGTAGTAGAGTTGACCAAGGCCAACTCCACAATATCAACGGATAAACAATGAGCATCTTCCTTAGGAATGTATTTCATACCGTCCTTGAGGCGGAATGTTACGCTATCCTTTCTGACCCTTAATGTCAACGAGCCATTCAGGACATTGATTATCATATCGGCTGTTGCCATAAACGGTCGACCTATGAGGAGGGTAGCATCCTCCTCTCGGGTATCCATGACAACGAAATCAGCTAGGACGGTGAAAGGACCACAACAGATAGTTACATCTTTGATTAATCCTCTAGGTGCTTTGACAGATCTATCGACAAGCACTAACTGCATACTAATTGGTTTTAATTCGCCTAGATTCAATTTTTTCATATAAGCACATAGGCATGACATTAATAGATGCACCTAAATCAACTAAGCTATGATCAATTTCAATACCATTAATAATGCATGGTAAGGTAAAAGAACCAGGATCGGAACACTTAGCTGGGGGTGGTATAGGTGACGAGCGAGCATGGACAGTGGAGCATTCTTCATTGGAGGGAGCGGGAGATGCTTCTTCCTCCCTCTTTTCCTTGAAGTATGAGTACCACTTCCTGAACTTGGGTTTGAAGGTCTTTGCCTTCATGGCCTGAGGAAACGGAATCCTGGGATGATACGGAGCAAGAGGTGGCTCAGGCTTCTCCTCTTCTTCTTTATCCTCTTCTTCATTAACAGAGACGGAAGACAACTGACGTGTGAATTTCAACTCACAACAATCAAGGTCGTATTTCCACGAGGGCTCTCTGAATTGCCATTACTCACACAATTCATGGACAGTATATTCATTTAAAGTTGGTTTTGGTTTAGACAAGGACAAGCCAAAAAGCATAAGTAAACAAGGCAAAACTAAACTAAATAAGTTGAGGATCAAACAAAAGAGGAGTAGGTTAGCTTAGCAAGGGATTTCTTCAAGCTGAAGGATCATGAAAGCTGGATTGAATCTCAAGCAACGATGTATAAACGGATGACCACGCAATTCACTCAAGTAGAATCAACGAACTCTCGCATAATTGACTCTCTACTTCGAAACCTAAAACACTCAAGGCATGACTAAGGACAAAACCTCGACCGCACCAATAATCATGAACAACGTAATGCTTAAGTCGATGGCCATTCACCTTAAAAGGTTCAGCTTGGGATGGAGAGATTACCTCGACGGTGCCATACGGGAATACTTGAGTTACCGTGAATATTGAACGCCCAATAAGATCGGTGCTCAAGCTCTACCGGCAAATGGCATGCTTTACCATAGACCATCCTATAGGGAGTAGTGCCTATAGGGGTCTTGTAGGCCATGTGGTAGGCCCATAGAGCACCATCAAGCTTCTTCGACCAATCTTTTCGTGATTGGTCGACCGTTTTCTCCAAGATTCTCTTAAGTTCCCTATTAGTCACCTCGGCTTGGCCACTAGTTTGAGGGTGATACGAGGTGGACATCCGATGAGTGACACCGAACCGGCGGCATACTCTATCAATTTTCCCTTGAAAATGAGTACCTCGATCACTAATGATAGCACGAGGGGCACCAAAACGGGTGAACAACTTAATAAGAAACTTCCCTACGACTCGGGCATCATTGGTAGGCAAAGCTTGTGCCTCCGCCCATTTAGACACGTAATCCACCACAACTAATATGTACTTGTTACCATGCGAGGAGGAGGAAACGGTCCCATGAAATCAATACCCCATATATCAAATATTTCAACCACTACCGAGACATTTTGAGGTGTTTCATTACGGGAAGAGATGTTACCTGAACGTTGACACGCATCGCAGGACTTGACAAAGTCTTGACAATCTCAAAAGATCGAGGGCCAAAAGAATCCGGACTCAAGCACCTTGCGAGCCGTGCGATTTGCTCCATGATGTCCACCCGTAGGACCAGAGTAGCAATGTCGTATGATGTCCTTCGCCTCTCCATGATTAACACATCTTCTAATCATACCATCCGAGCCAACTTGAAATACAAAAGGATCGTCCCAATAGTAATGCTTCAACTCCGCAAAGAACTTCCTTGTGTCTTGAGTGGAGAGGCCCTCCCTCAAGTATCCACTAGCAAGATAGTTAGCTAAATCCGCGAACCAAGGTTCCTCAAACTCTAAAGTCGCTATAGCGAATAATAGCTCATCGGGGAAGTTGTCATTGATCTCTTCATTACCGTTGTATACCATTTCCGCTTCTTCCAAGCGAGACAAATGTTCGGCGGCTATATTCTCAGATCCTTTCTTATCCCGAATCTCAATGTCAAACTCTTGCAACAAAAGAACCCATCGAATCAATCTTGGTTTAGCATCGGTCTTGGATAGAAGGTACCTCAAAGCTTGGTGGTCCGTGAAGACAATAGTGTGAAAAAGCACCAAGTAGGACCTAAACTTATCAAAAGCAAACACTATGGCCAAGAGCTCCTTCTCCGTATTTGTGTAGTTCCTTTGAGCATCATTGAGAGTCTTACTTGCATAGTATATTGGATGGAATCTCTTGTCGATTTGTTGGCCTAGAACCGCTCCAATAGCGTAATCTCTAGCATCACACATCAACTCAAATGACTTTGACCAATCTGGAGCAATGAGGATAAGAGCATTCGTGAGCTTACCCTTGAGGAGTTGAATGGCTCGCATGCATTCGTCATCAAAGCGAAATTCCACATACTTCTCGAGAAGCCGAGTCATAGGAGTAGTTATCCTGGAGAAGTCTTTAATAAATCGCCTATAGAAACTGGCATGCCCCAAGAAACTTCTCACGGCTTTCACGGAAGAGGGTGGAGGAGGTTGAGAAATGGTCTCTTGTCCTACTCTCAACGTCAATTTTCCAACATGCACATCAATCAAAGCACGAGAAGTAGCTAGGAATGGTCTACCAAATATCAATGAGACATCCACATCATCGGTATCTATGACCGCAAAGTCAACTAGGAAGACAAAAGGACCCACTTTAACTAGGACATCATCAATAATCCCCCATACGAGTAGGACGAAGGTTAGACAACCCTAGCTTCTCAAATATGCAATAAGGCATGAAATTGATACTAGCACCTAGATTCGTAAGACCATTAGCAAGAGAGATATTACCAATAGCACAAGGGATAGTAAAGGTACCCGGATCCTTGAGCTTTTCTGGTGGACTCTTGAAGAGAACGACGGAGCATTCCTCATTGAGGTGGACTAGAGATGTCTCTGGTAACTTCCTCTTGTTGGTGTAGAGTTCCTTCATGAACTTAGCATATTGAGGCATCATAGTCATAGCTTCGGGAAACGGTAAAGAGAATTGCATTGGACTAATCCGCTCCATGAACTTCTTGAAAACCTTCTCAAGGCCATCCTTCTTCAATCGAGATGGGTATGGAGGCTTAGGATTGTATGGAGATACAACCGTTGCGGGAGGAGAGACCGATGGTGTAGTCGATGCAGCCTTACTAGGTTCCTTGGCAACCTTAGTGCTCACATTACCCGTAGGAGGTTCGACTTCAACCTCAACTTCATTCGACGGATCATTAATATCATCATCAACAACCATTAGATTAGGAGCTTGTACCTTTTGGGAGTCAGTTGGGGAAGAGGTTGCATCTTGCAAGGGTCTTCCACTTCTCAAGGTCACTACCTTGCAATGCTCCGAACCTTTGGGGTTGACCTCGGTATTGGAAGGCAAAGAGCCTGAGGGTCGTTCCGAGATTGCCTTAGAAATATGACCCATTTGATTTTCCAAATTTGCAATTGAAGCTTGTTGATTCTTGATAAGTTTAATCATTGCCGCATTGGTGTCTTCTTGAGAGATTGAAGAACCACCCTCTTTGTTTTGAGGAGGTTTGTTGAATCTGGGTGGTCCATCACCTTTATGGTTGTACATTCCCGGTGGGGTAGGACCTCACTCACTACCTTGGTTAGCTTCATTTTGATTGCCACTTTGATTCCATTGATTTCCTCCTTGGTTCGCTTGACCTTGGTTCCATTGGTTACCTTGGCTTTGGTTACCACCTTGAGTGCATCAGTTGCCTTGATTGTACCCTCTATAGCCTTGGAATCCTCTTTGATTACCTTGGTTGTAACCCTTGTTATAACCACCACCTTGATTCCCTTGGCCTTGGTACCCTTGGTTAGGCTTGTTGTAACCACCTCCTTGGTTCCAAGGGCGGTTATAGTTACCTCCTTGATAATTCCCTTGAGGGTTGAAGTTTCCATAGAATCCTTGGCCTTGTACAAAATCCACTTCTTCAACACGGTCGCCTTGGTTAGGCTCGGAAGTAGCGGAAGGGAAAGCATTGACGTCATGGCCTTGGCCTCCGCAACATTCACAACAATACACCGAAGCAACCGGTGGATTACCCAAATGAGATGATGAAGCCTTAGAGGGATGCTTAGGCATACTAAGATTGCTTACTTGAGAGGCCATGGTATCAATCTTGGACATAAGGAGAGTGATCATGGGATCATCTTCGTCACGATGTCCCGGTAACTTAGGCTTCTTCCCATAGCTAGACAAATCCTTTGGTGCATCAACACTTACGGACCGAGAATCATAGTGCATGTCACTTCCATACTTAGACTTAGGAGGTTGTTGTCGAGACCAACTCCTTGTCTTGTTGGCCATCTCCGTGAAGAGTTCTAGAGCATCTCCGGGAGTGAGCATCCTTAAATCACCTCCGGCGGCTTGGTTGATCATCCTTGTATTCTCAAAATCAAGGGACCTAGCAAAGATGTCCGCCAAAGCTCCATTCGGCGAAGTTGTGATGAGGACAAGACCGAAGAAGGGCATGGAACCTATTCCAAGTCTCATGGAAGAGATCTCCCTTGTGTTGTGTGAAGTGGTTGATACGATCTCGGATTGCATCCGTCATATGAGGAAAGAACTCTTCGAGGAAAGCTTCGGCTAGGCCCTCCCATGTGGTGAATGCTCTACTAGGTTGGTTCTCCAACCAAGACTTGGCTCTACCTTTGAGGGAGAAAGGAAAGAGTCAGAGTCGCACACAATCCGGATGAACCTGATCGTTTTTCACCATATCGCATATCTCTAGAAAGTCCTTCAAGTGTCTAGACGGGCACTCTCCATCTATACCATTGAACACCACTCCGTTTTGCACCATCTGAATCATATTTGGCTTTAGCTAGAAATTTCTTGCATTCACTGGTCTTCGCACGATGCTCGAGGCTGCCCCTTCGAGGGTTGGGCGAGCATAATCAACTAGTGTGCGCCTCGCACCCCTTTGCGATTGATCGTCTTCATTGGTGTGATGTGAATGCTCCGAATGGTTATCTTCGTCCTGGTGATGAGACATAGTGTGGTGTGAGATGCGATCAACATCTTCTTCTACCACTGTAGGAGGTGGGGAAGTAGTTGGTGGCTCGATCGCTCTTCCTAGTCTTTGGATTCGTGCTTGAAGACGAGTCATGCGCCTCATGCATTAGCGCAAGTCACCTTCAAACAAGTACAACAAACACACCCGAGTAATACAACGATGCGGGATAACAAAAATAGAACAAGGAGCAACAAGGAAGCAAAAAGGAAAACAGAAGGAAGTGAATAGATCGGTCCACTACTAAGTGCCTTGAAAGGATTGAGAAAGTCCCCGGCAACAGTGCCAAAAACTTCACGTGTGAATTTCAACTCACAACATTCAGGGTCGTATTTCCGTGAGGGCTCTCTCAATTGCCATTACTCACACAATTCATGGATGATCTATTCATTTAAAGTTGGTTTTGGTTTAGACAAGGACAAGCCAAAAAGCATAAGTAAACAAGGCAAAACTAAACAAAACAAGTTGAGGATCAAACAAAAGAGGAGTAGGTTAGCTTAGCAAGGGATTTCTTCAAGCTCAAGGATCATGAACGCTGGATTGAAACTCAAGCAACGATGTATAAATGGATGACCACGCAATTCACTCAAGTAGAATCAAAGAACTCTCGCACAATTGACTCTCTACTCCTAGACCAAATGCACCATGCTTTCGCTATGTGAACAAAGGAAATGGAGAGCTTTACCTAGCTCAATGAAATGCTCAACACTTGATCTCTATGCTAACATTCATCTAACGCAAAGCAAATGATGCTAGACACTCTCATGCCAATCATAACACACTAGTCTAGCAATCAAAGGGTCTTTCAACCTTCAAATGACTGAAAACTAAATGCACGCCAAGTATTCGACAAAATGTCAACAAGGAAAAGAAGCTCAAAATGGTTGCAATTGCATAATCCAATCTCTCAAATCATTCAATTACAATCCAAACACCTTAGATCAACATCAATCAATCATTCTCATGTATTGAAAGACATAAACAATGTACCAAAAGAACAAGTCAATCTCTCATGGACAACAAGCACAAGGTCTAGGATCATCATCTTACACAAATGGCTATGAGAAACTCAATCCGCACAATCAATCACCTATCCTAGCTTGATCCATCCCCCGTTAAACTAAACCCTAGGTTTAGCCTAGCATAACCATGGAAGAAACCTGAAATTGAGGAGAGGAGATCATCCTTGTTTCCATGGAGGATCTTGCAACTTGGCTCTTCAAGCTTCAATCCAAGGTATGGCCCCTTCTTTCTAGATGATCTTCACTTAACTCTTGGGATGAGATGGAGGATGATTGTGGTTGATGTTATGAGAGGAGGGATAGGCAATTGGGCGTTGAGAGAAAAGGGTGTCTGCTGTTGTGTACTAATAATAATCTCCTTTTAATTTCGATCGCCTGCTCTTTAAATAGGCTGCTGGCAAAGCTTAAATTTTTCGACGAAAACTTCATAAGTTATCGCCGAAAATTCCTTTGAAAACCTCTGGCAGCTCTTCACTTTCTTCATATATTTTCGGAGAAAACTCTGAATGTTTTCGCCGAAAACTTCTTCAAAAATCAGCTCCAGAATTCCGAACTTCTCCTGTTTGCAAATCGACGAGAGTTCTCGGCGAGAACATAGAGTTCTCGACGAACATAGAGTTTTCGCCGAAAACTTCTTCAGCAAAACTGCATTTTTCTCGATTTTGCAACGGTCATATCTCCTTCGTCCTAGCTCCGATTGCCCTCCCAATTTCTCCTACGTGCTCCTTGCCATCCATACTTTGAAGCCATAACCTGAAAATGCATGAAGACACATCCAATAGACCACGAATTTGGCTCCAAAGTGGCAACCGAACAACAAAAAGACACTTTGTACGGAACTTTAATAAAAGCACATAGAGCATGGCATTTCACGATCAAACACAGCCATTTCATAGGTCAATCATAAGCTCAAAATGCACTAAATAAAGTCACATCAAATTCCCCTACGACTAAGCTTTGCTTGTCCTCAAGCAATTGAATTAGAAAACATCCAAGTTCACAAATGACAAGATCGGCCCCATTGAGATTCAAGCAATAACAATTTAGCTTAAACTGATCCACGAACAAACTTAACCTACACATGCAAGAACGTCAACCAAACAAGTCTAGACCTCACTATTTTCTGTACACTTCAAGTAGTACCTAATTAGGACACAGTTCTTACCGACCACAACAACACCAACTCTAATCAAAAGGACTTGAACTCGGGATATGAAACGGATTAGGTGGGGGGTAGGAAATATTTGGGAAGTGGTGAGTGATCGTGACGTGGCTATCAACTCGACTTCGTCCGCCTCTAGATCTGCACTCCACACGCTCAAACTAGGATCACTATAACAAGGGCCACTTTTAAGAACTTTTCTTATTTTTTTCTTTTTTTTTCTTCTGCATATTAGTGCTCGATCGAACACTTCACTTAGGTGTTGAACCTACCTAGCTCACAGCCTCCGCCTTTGCTAGTGCTCAAACCGACACTTCACTTAGGTGCCGAGCTTGCCTAGCTTTTCTTTCGGCACTTCAAGAACTTAAGCGACTTGAACACTTTCTTTTGAGCATTTTCTTCACAAATTAGCCATTTGATCCTTAGCCCCTTAAAACTTCCACACAAGATTTTGAATTGGATTTCCGTCTAATCTCAAGCCACAATCACGAGGGATCAAAAAGGTGATGAAAAACATGGAATAGGGTGAAAATGTGCATGATCCAACAAACAGGCCAAGGCTCAACGGGTTATCCTATATGAAACTGATTCGAGTAGGCTTTTGGCTGAATGTGGTGAAATTCTAATTGCCTTTATCATCTTAGACCGGTGTTATCTAGCAGTACAAAAACACGTATCAAACCAATCAACCAACATACAAGAGTGATAAAATCTCTGTTCTGGCCTAGACTCATTTGATATTAGTGCTAACATGCTGGTTACAAGTTCTAAGTGGAACAGTATAAACATCATTGTGAAAGATTGAAGTCAATTAAACACCAAAAGTCAAGAACCGAATGATTCTACGATAGAGGAATTTGACATTCAATCAAGATCATGCAACTCATCAAAGCATAACGTTAGACTTCTACCGACAAACAATCACACCAAACCTCAACTCCCCCTACGACTAACATGACCATTTTCCTCAATGATCAAGAGAGAGAGGGTAAGGTGGAACGAATATATCGTGCGGTGAAGAAGAGCATAGGAGGCCAAAGTAGTGAAAGAGTTCCATGACGCTCATTGGTGAAGAGTGATCCCAAATGCTTGCTAACCTTATTCAAAAAGTTAAAACAACACAAAAACTAAAACAAAAGCAAATAAGAGCGACAAAGTAAAGAAAACAAGGGTTGCCTCCCAAGAAGCGCTTGTTTACCGTCTTAAGCTCGACGAAACCTAAAATACTCAAGGCATGACCAAGGACAAAACCTCGACCACACCAATAGTATCATGAACAACGTAATGCTTAAGTCGATGGCCATTCATCTTAAAAGGTTTGGCTTGGGATGGAGAGATTACCTCGACGGTGCCATACGGGAATACTTGAGTTACCGTGAATGGTCCGGACCAACGAGATCTTAACTTCCCGGGAAAGAGTTTGAGCCGAAAGTTGTACAAGAGTACTTGATCACCAACTTTGAAATCCTTGCTCGGCTTCAAACGGGAGTCATGAATGAGCTTCGTCCTCTCCTTGTAAAGCTTAGCATTCTCGTATGCTTGATGATGATACTCTTCGAGCTCATGTACCTGAAACTTACGCTCTTCTCCTGCGAGACTCAGATCAAGGTTTAGAAATTTCAACGCCCAATAAGATCGGTGTTCAAGCTCTACCGACATATGGCATGCTTTACCATAGACCATCCTATAGGGAGTAGTACCTATAGGGGTCTTGTAGGCCATGCGGTAGGCCCATAGAGCATCATCAAGCTTCTTCGACCAACCTTTTCGTGATTGGTCGACTGTTTTCTCCAAGATTCTCTTAAGTTCCCTATTAGTCACCTCGGCTTGGCCACTAGTTTGAGAGTGATACGAGGTGGACATCCGATGAGTGACACCGAACCAGCGGCATACTCTATCGAATTGCCCTTGAAAATGAGTACCTCGATCACTAATGATAGTACGAGGGGCACCAAAACGGGTGAACACCTTAATAAGAAACTTCCCTATGACTCGGGCATCATTGGTAGGAAAAGCTTATGCCTCCGCCCATTTAGACACGTAATCCACCGCAACTAATATGTACTTGTTACCATGTGAAGGAGGAAACGGTCCCATGAAATCAATTCCCCATATATCAAATATTTCAACCACTACCGAGACATTTTGAGGCATTTCATTACGGGAAGAGATGTTACCTGAACGTTGACACGCATCACAGGACTTGACAAAGTCTTGACAATCTCGAAAGATCGAGGGCCAAAAGAATCTGGACTCAAGCACCTTGCGAGCCGTGCGATTTGCTCTATGATGTCCACCTGTAGGACCAGAGTGGCAATGTCGTATGATGTCCTTCGGCTCTCCATGATTGACACATCTTCTAATCATACCATCCGAGCCAACTCGAAATACAAAAGGATCGTCCCAATAGTAATGCTTCAAATCCGCAAAGAACTTCCTTTTGTCTTGAGTGGAGAGGCCCTCCCTCAAGTATACACTAGCAAGATAGTTAGCTAAATCTGCGAACCAAGGTTCCTCGAACTCCAAAGTCACTATAGCGAATAATAGCTCATCGGGGAAGTTGTCATTGATCTCTTCATTACCGTTGTGTACCATTTCCGCTTCTTCCAAGCGAGACAAATGTTCAGCGGCTACATTCTCGGATCCTTTCTTATCCTGAATCTCAATGTCAAACTCTTGCAACAAAAGAACCCATCGAATCAATCTTGGTTTAGCATCGGTCTTGGATAGAAGGTACCTCAAAGCTTGGTGGTCCGTGAAGACAATAGTGTGAGAAAGCACCAAGTAGGACCTAAACTTATCAAAAGCAAACACTATGGCCAAGAGCTCCTTCTCCGTAGTTGTGTAGTTCCTTTGAGCGTCATTGAGAGTCTTACTTGCATAGTATATTGGATGGAATCTCTTGTCGATTCGCTGGCCTAGAACCGCTCCAATAGCGTAATCGCTAGCATCACACATCAACTCAAATGACTTTGACAAATCTGGAGCAATGAGGATATGAGCATTCGTGAGCTTACCCTTGAGGAGTTCAAAGGCTCGCATGCATTCGTCATCAAAGAGAAATTCCACATCCTTCTCGAGAAGCCGAGTCATAGGAGTAGTTATCTTGGAGAAGTCTTTAATAAAGCGCCTATAGAAACCGGCATGCCCAAGAAACTTCTCACGGCTTTCACGGAAGAGGGTGGAGGAAGTTGAGAGATGGTCTCTAACTTTGCCTTATCAACCTCAATGCCCTTTTTAGAGATCTTGTGACCAAGAACAATCCCCTCATTGACCATGAAATGGCACTTTTCCCAACTTAACGCGAGATTGGTCTCTTCACAATGACGCAAGACCTTCTCAAGGTTCCTCAAGCATAGGTCGAATGAATCTCCAAAAACCGAGAAGTCGTCCATGAACACTTCCATGATATCTTCCACGAAATCATCAAAGATGGCAAGCATACATCGTTGGAAGGTAGCGGGAGCGTTGCACAACCCAAAGGGAATCCGTCGATAAGCAAAAGTACCAAAGGGGCATGTGAATGTGGTCTTCTCAATGTCCTCCGGAGCAATCGGGATTTGAAAGTAGCCGGACATACTGTCTAAGAAATAATAGTACTCGTGACCGGAGAGACGCTCGAGCATTTGATCCATGAAAGGTAGAGGAAAGTGATCCTTCCTAGTGGCATCATTGAGTCGACGATAATCTATGCCAACACACCACCCGGTGATCGTCCTTGTCGGGATAAGCTCATTCTTGTCATTAGCTACCACCGTGAACCCTCCTTTCTTGGGAACAACTTGCATGGGGCTATCCGAGATAGGAAAGATAATCCCCGCATCCATAAGCTTAATAACCTCTTTCTTCACGACCTCCTTCATGTTAGGATTTAACCTTTTTTGTGGTTGCACAACCGGCTTGAAATCTTCCTCTATAAGGATCCGATGTGAGCAAAAGGTGGGACTTATACCTCGAATATCCGAGATGCTCCACGCAATAGCTCTCATGTACTTCTTGAGGAGCTCCACTAGACGGTCCTTTTGCTCGGGTAGAAGCTTAGAATTGATGATAACCGGTAACTTAGAATTTGGCATTAGAAAAGCATACTCCAAATGTGCGGGAAGAGGCTTGAGCTCAAGAGTAGGTAGTTCTTCATAGGAGGTCTTCACCCTTTCCACCTTCGGGAGAGCAACAAAAACCGTTTCACTCTCTAACTTGTCTCTCCCTTCATCAAGGTAAGCCACTTGAGCTTTTAACTCCGGGGTACCTAAATGTTCCTGCACATCCATTCTAAGGCAAACATCCAAAGAATCTCGACACACGAAGTTAGAAATACTACACACACTAGCCGAAGCAATAGTATTGGAAGAGTACTCTAAATCATCTTGTGCGTGAGCAAACTTCATGCCATCGACTTGCAAAATGTGACACTCTCTTATCCTACTCTCAATGTCAATTTTCCATCATGCACATCAATCAAAGCACGAGAAGTAGCTAGGAATGGTCTACCAAATATTAATGAGAGATCCACATCATCGGTATCTATGACCGCAAAGTCAACTAGGATGACAAAAGGGCCCACTCTAATTAGCACATCATCAACAATCCCCCTAGGACTCTTGGTCGACTTGTCCGCAAGTTGAATGTACATACGAGTAGGATGAAGATTAGACAACCCTAGCTTCTCAAATATGCAATAAGGCATGACATTGATACTAGCACCTAGATCCGCAAGACCATTAACAAGAGAGATATTACCAATAGCACAAGGGATAGTAAAGGTACCCGGATCCTTGAGCTTTTCCGGTGGACTCTTGAAGAGAACGGCGGAGCATTCCTCATTGAGGTGGACTAGAGATGTCTCCGGTAACTTCCTCTTGTTGGTGTAGAGTTCCTTCATGAACTTAGCATATTGAGGCATCATAGTCATAGCTTCGGGAAACGGTAAAGAGAATTGCATTGGACTAATCCGCTCCACGAACTTCTTTAAAACCTTCTCAAGGCCATCCTTCTTCAATCGATATGGGTATGGAGGCTTAGGCTTGTATGGAGATACAATCGGTGCGGGAGGAGAGACCGGTGGTGTACTCGATGTAGTCTTACTAGGTTCATTGGCAACCTTAGTGCTCACATTACCCAAAGGAGGTTCAACTTCAACCTCTTGTATGGAGATACAACCGGTGCGGGAGGAGAGACCGGTGGTGTACTCGATGTAGCCTTACTAGGTACATTGGCAACCTTAGTGCTCACATTACCCGTAGAAGGTTCAACTTCAACCTCAACTTCTTCAACCTCAACTTCATTCGACGGATCATTAATATCATCATCATCAACCATTAGATTAGGAGCTTGTACCTTTTCGGAGTCAGTTGGGGAAGAGGTTGCATCTTGCAAGGGTCTTCCACTTCTCAAGGTCACTACCTTGCAATGCTCCGGACCTTTGGGGTTGACCTCGGTATTGGAAGGCAAAGAGCCTGAGGGTCGTTCTGAGAGTGCCTTAGAAATATGACCCATTTGATTTTCCAAATTTGCAATTGAAGCTTGTTGATTCTTGATAAGTTTAATCATTGCCGCATTGGTGTCTTCTTGAGAGATTGAAGAACCACCCTCTTTGTTTTGAGGAGGTTTGTTGAATCCGGGTGGTCCATCACCTTTATGGTTGTACATTCCCGGTGGGGTAGGACCTCGCTCACTACCTTGGTTACCTTGATTTTGATTGCCACCTTGATTCCATTGAAGAACCACCCTCTTTGTTTTGACGAGATTTTTAAGCCCCGACACCAAATAAACCTGAGAGATCTCAGAGTCGTATTTCCCACGGGTCTACTCAAACTACCTTACTCAGTTTAGTTCTGCTAGAAAACGTAGAAACTAACTAACAATTAAAACACAAATAAAAAGTAGGATCAACTGTGTGGGAGAGGTCTTGCTTGGGTTTGTATCCTTCTAAGAAATTATGAGAAAATGCAGCTACAGAACTGCAGGACATGGATGACAATCAGTTTTATGGTGATGACGTGATGGGATAATTGGATAGAATTCCCACCAATGCCTCCCTTTATTTATTTGATAATTCATGATTAATGAATCTTGATCATGGGTGGCGGCCCAGCTCCAAATAATTTTCTAGTTCGTTCAAACTTAAACCGGTTCAATCTCCAACGTCGTATATATCTTGAAATGCATAAAAAGCATACAAAATGACATAAAACGGCCCAAAGGCCAAAAGGCACAAAATTCACGCAAAATCATGCAAAATGTTCAAGTAGAGTACGAAAAATGTCGTCTAATGAGGGATTGAATACACCAATATTTGGGTGCATCAAATCACCCCACACTAAGACTTTTGCTTGTCCTCAAGCAAGAACTCAGCACAACAATGCACGAACCTGAAAGAGCAAACCGAAAACATCTTGGTTCCTAGAATGATGTAAACGATGCTTCTATCAAACAAAAGGATTACTCGACTGACCACATAGTTAAAACCAAACCTCTACCATAGTAAAAGAGGAACATGACTTTATTGAGCTAGTGAACAACCTGACTTGATAATGGCAAGACAATACTTACTTCCGCTATACTTACTCCAGGACGCAACCCGACACTTGCTAGATAAGGGGACACGACTTGAACAAAATTAAAGAACTTTTTTTCTGTTTTTTCTGTTTTTTTTTCATTTACTTTCGAATGGCCAGTACAGTGTGGATACTACCGGGTATGGAGCAGCCGGAAACCTTTGGAATTTCGCGTTATCCTAGACCCCAACCACGATCAAGAGTAGGTTAGAAGAAGAATGCCACATTGAGACTTCCCTTTGGGACTACAGCAATGGGCAGGCACGTATGCCAGCTCGTGAATCGATCCACAACTTCAATACCGAACCACTCATTTATCAGATTTTCTCTGATTGGGAACATTAACAACAAAAAAACACAAAATTAAAAGGCCCCTTATCTAGACTCGATCATGGCATTGAACTAGACAATTCGAGCATCAGACAGACCAAGTCTTCCGCATTACCAAGTCAACTGTTCACTAACACGATAAGGGCAAGTTTCTAGAAAACTACAAGCAAGAAGAGTGGGAGATGGTCATAATACGGGTTCTCACACACACATTTGGTCACAGATAAAGCACCACATCAATCTCACCATATGGAAAACGGTAAGCAAATCCAAGAAGATACTAAGCAATGTGAAGAGTTAAATGCCAATGAGAATGGGAAGCAGTGAAATAGTGAAAAACAAAGCACAATCACCACCCATTTAACGACAAGAACTCAATTAACCAAAATGCATGTATTGCAATGAGACCACCCCACACTTAAACAATGGACATTGTCCGCAATGGACCAAATCAGATTAGGGATGATACAGTGTACCTGGAATTGGGTAGTCGGAGGGTAAATGAGGCAAGGTGAGCACCAATGATGACGACCTGCATAATAAACAAAGACAAAAGGAACAAATAACACATGCAAAACAAACTCAAAATATCAAAACAGACTCCAGACATGGGCTGCCTCCCATGAAGCGCTCTTTCTTTAACGTCTTTGAGCTAGACGATACCTGGAGAATTAGCAGTCTCCCTCCCATCCAAGCAGATCCTTGTAGTTCATGTCATCTCCAGACTTTAAGTATAGGTGATCTGGGAATTGAACTTGAATACTTCCCCATTGTGGATGAGTGAATGGAATAACACCAATTGGAGGGGCATGAATCTTGATCTGGTTGTCAAGCTTAGGTAACTCTTCCTTGTTCTTTGCTTGCCCAACCATCATCAGCTCTTGGCGATGCCGCTTCATTTTTTTTCCTACTAAGGCGCTTCCGCTTTGTTGTCTTAATATGTTCAGAGTCATCTGTAGCCGTCTCATCAGAAGAAAGCATGGAGTTCACTTTTTTACTAGTTGAAGCACTAACAACTTTAATCTCTTCTGTAGGAAGTGGCACAGATTCAATCAGAGGGGTAGGAGTGGTGATAACCGTACCCATCAAAGGATTGAAAAACTCATCGTCGTCCGAGCTTGGATAAAAAGGAATTTCCTTCTTAATATGTTGATATGCCTCTTCAGCCTCTTGAAGTTCCTTGCACTGCTGTTCAACTGTCTTCACTGTCAACTTGAATTCCAAGTCCCACAACCCATCACTAAGCTCTTTCACCTTGCTAGACAAGTACTCAATTGCTCTTTTCTGCTCGTGCAACCCATCTTCCAATACTTCTTACTTCTTTCTTCTTTCGCACATACGCCTCCAACATATTAAATCTTGCATTGGTAGTGGTCTCTACTGCGTCAAATCTAGTCTGAATCACCTTCGTCAAACAACTAAATAACTCATCAACACTTGATGTTTGTTTGTCAGGCTGAGAGGCTTGATTAAGATGATCGCTAATTTCTTGTTGAGAACCAAGAGCATCATCATTTTCTTCCTTTAGCTTCGATATGATGAGTTCCATGGTCTCACTTATTCTCTTGAGAGAAGCGTTATGAGAAGCGTTACGAGAAGCATTCTTAGCTGCACCAGTAATAATCATCTTGATCAACTCCTTAGTCGTGGAAGGACTAACTTGGTGTGTTGAGCCATAAGATTCAGGTTCTTCATAATAGCAAGATTGATCCTGTCGGTCTGAATAACATGGATCTTGCATACTCCAGCTGCTAGAGTTACCATAATCACCACCATACTCTTCATAAGAACCAACAAAGGCTTGCGGAGAGGCTTGAACCGATGGAGAACGATGATTTTCTAACTCCCCAAGAATAGTTGCAAGTTTTGCTTCAATATCCATACCCTGTCCTGCAAACAAAGTAGAAAAATCCAAGCAAACAACCAACACAAGGGGTGAAGTAGAAAATGAAATATGAACAAGATGGAGATACGAAGCAAACTAAAAGATCAAATATGTACAAACAAGAAAGCAAAAACTGAGCTAGTAATCCTAAACCTTTCCTGAAGTCAAGTAATGTCCCCGGCAACGGCGCCAATTTGATGACGAGATTTTTAAGCCTCGACACCAAATAAACCTGAGAGATCTCAAAGTCGTATTTCCCACGAGTCTACTCAAACTACCTTACTCAGTTTAGTTCTGCTAGTCAGCTATATCAATTTGATTGAAGATTTGATTAATTTAGAAAACGTAGAAACTAACTAACAATTAAAACACAAATAAAAAGTACGATCAACTGTGGGGGAGAGGTCTTGCTTGGGTTTGTATCCTTCTAAGAAATTATGAGAAAATGCAGCTACAGAACTGGCAGGACATGGATGGCAATCAGTTTTAGGTTCTAAAAGTTAGGTCGGTCGACTCTACAACTAAGACCCACTTGCAACACCCCCTAACTCGCATTCAACCAACAATCCAATAGCAAACTGAACAGAAACCCTAAAACAGGAGAACTGCAGAAAACCTCGAATTACAGGGAAGTTCAAGAACGGGGCGACAAGATAACAAAATAGATCATCAATCATCATTAATCCAAAATCCAATTCAACATATCAACTCATAATCTCAAAGAAATCATCAAAACCCAAGCAAGAAAGAAATTGTCTCTCATAGTTCATTTCTATTTCAATATCATTTACTTCGTTAAATTCATATAATATAGAAAAATTATTGTGTTAACTCTAAGTAATACTCAAAGCATACCTAACCATTCAATATTAAACCTATTACGAAAGTCATCAGCTATTCATAAAATTAATTGTAAGAACCGGTTTGTTTGTTATGTGTTAGTTCTAGATGAAAAGTTTTCTCGAAAAAATAATAGAATATGATTAAAATCAAGAAAAATCTGTTTATGATAAAGAAATAATGTTATTAAGAAATATATCTTGCAAATATGAGATAACACATTCACTATTTTGGCATAATCTGCAAGTGTGTTATGTGAGATTGTTATCCCGGATCATTTGCTATAATGTAATGTAACATTACAATAAAATTTTATGTCATGGTGTTAATGAATACAAAAACATAATTATGTAACAAAGATTGTGAGATTGATACATAATATAACTATCATACACTGAGGTCCATGTGTGGTATGCAAACATCGTCTCTATTGAAAATAGATTCATGCGTATGTAGTTTGTGAATGTTCTTTTATCTCAATTAGATGAAATGTTAGATTCCTTTTGCATTTTGTACACATGTGTGTACATAGTAATAATAATAAATTTATAATGCGGTTGACATGCTAGTTTGTGAAATTAATTAATTAACTACAACAATTACAAAAAAAGACTACACATGAATGAAAAAAAAAAGTCATAAAAACACTTCACATAAATGAACATGTTTGACAACAATTTGATTTGGATCCAAATAGTTGATATCCATTTTTCACTTGTTGTATTTCTTGGTTCATGTAATAACCATTCTAAATTGCCTTTTGTGTATTAAAATTCTAGAGTTAGAAGGTTGATCTAGGTCGAACTATTAAAAGTCATTGAGAGAACCACTTTTAGACCAGTTGGATGATTAATTTATAGTTTTTAATCTCTCTGTATAGCTTAATTAATTATTAGTCTATTTGTTGAGCCGACCAGCCAGGTCATGGCGAGTTTGACTACTATGAGGAAAAATGAGATAATACTAACTTAAATTTTATTTTTTTGAACATATCAAATGTAAAATATTACAACTGATGAAATTATATTTTGTATATTATACATATCATGAATAATTTAAGTTAATTATCTTGACTGCATATTAATTTCATTTTATGTACATAAAAAGAAAATTGGAGAAACATTTTTTTAGCTAGAGAATAATAAATTAATTACGATAATTTTCACGTGACTTTCTTGAATCAATTTTACCCGATTTTTGCTTAGGTACTTATGACTAAATTGAAATGGACATGAAGTAGGTAATGATATTTATTATTCTACCTTTCCGATGTTCGAACATACCTTATTTTGGACTCTCATTCAACTAAATTAAAATTTAAGATCAGTTGGTTGAATAATAATTTAAAAAATTAGAGAATTATTGTAATCAAACTAACTAAAGCCGATCTTTATTTGATAAGATAAAATTCGGTTGTACAGCATGATGGTTGTTGAAGATAACTGTAAAAATTAATCCTCTTTATTTTTATTGTTTGAATAATTTATATCTAACCTTTTTAGAATGTTCGTTAAATAAAGTCAAATTAAGTTTATGAAAATAATTCAATTTTTATAAGTAAAAAAATTAGAAACAATATGATAAGAAAAAAAATTATGAACTCAATAAATATTTGTCATATGTTTATTGAAATTTTAATAAAATAGGATAAATAAAAACTAATCCAATATATGTTTACAATAGGATTATTATTTATTAACTTTTAAATTAAATTCGTAAAAAAGGTTTAGATTAAATGAATAAAGTGTAACTTTTAAACCCCACTAACGTGGGTAGAGTGAATAAAAAAAGGAGGTGGTTGAAATAGATGTTTTTCAGTTACTATTTATTATTTTAAATTTATTCACATAACAATTAATTAAATAGAAAATTGTGAATGGTTGGCTAGCTACATTTAAGGAGAGAAGGAATAAAAGGGGGCTTGATTATATTTGCATAATAATAATAATAGATTTAAACTGTCGAATGTTGGTTGTAGGAGGATGGCCCTACCAATGTGGGGTTGTCCTATGAAGAAGGAATAGGAGGGTAACCTTGGACTCACGATATGGCTATCCCTGTACTTGTAGGTGGGGGTGGCCGGTGAGCTAGTCAGTTACCCTTGTATGATCTTGATGTGTGAATCTTTTAGGTGTAATTGATTGAAGTGGAAAACGTGGAATTAGTTGAATTGGGTGAATCGATGTGATGTGTTGAATTGGGTGAAATTGATGTTATGTGTAATGTTGAATGATAATGTGATTGTGGTGTAGAATTATGACATGGTATTAGAAAATGGAATTGGTACATGGAATTGCGACACGGAATTGAGAAATGGAATTGGTACATGGAATTAGGAAGTGGAATTGGAACATGGAATTGTGAAACGGATTTGGTTGAATGGAATTGTATTGTTGATTGTTGATGTGTGTAATTGTTGTGGTTGTGTGAAACAGAATTGAAATGATAGAACTGGTAGGAGCCTGCACTGCCCCCTAACTGCACTATGGGTGCTAAGCGCCTCTCCAAGGGAGAGAGGTGTGGTCACGTCTTCAAGGGAAATGTGTGATTTTGTTTTGTGAGTCTTGTTTACGATTCCTTCAAGGGAAAGGTCTTATTGTGTCCTCCAAGGGAGAGGAAGCGTCTTTGGGCTTCTTCAAGGGAGAGAGGTGCGTCAGGCCGACAAGGGTGGTGCAGGATAAACTCCTTGGTGCCTAATAACACACATAGAATTACTTGTGATGTGACTTGCTGTGACTTGTGTTGTGATTGATCTGTGAATTGCCTTGTGATGTTGCTTTCTTGTTTAGTACGTCATGATATGTGATGATGATGTGATGTTAGTATTCAATTTATGACATGAGTTTTATAATGAATTGTTTATGATGTTTGGGCTGATGCATTGTGGGAATAGGGGTAGATGGAAATGATTGATCACTTAGAACTATCTTACTAGGTTGTTAAAATAAACTAACAGAAATGATGGGTCCCATTGTTGGTGTCAATGTGGGAGTCTAGGATTCTCCCTAGGTAGTTCAGCGCATAGTTGAGCCTAGTGGGTTCACTCAGTTTCATTAGGAAACTGATCCCCTCTTAGTCTCTCTTTCAATTAGAAGTAGTTGGCGAGAGCTTGGAGCAGCTTTGGTTGGTAGTTCGCAAAGGAGTTGAGCTAGAAGACTGAAGGATGGTGACTGAGGACGAGGATGTCGATTTTATGTATTTTCAATTCAGTTGACAGCTTAGGGAAATTTAAATGTGATTTATCGATGTTGTTGATTAAGAGGTTTTGGTCTATTGTGGGTTGAAATGTTTTTAAGGGGGGATCCCGTCTTTTATTTTAATGACTATATTTTATCAATTTTATTTTTGCTGGTTTCATTTTGGTTATTTCGGTTTGATTTTATCGCTAGTGATGCTCATAACCTGTACGACCACGGGTTTACCCGGGTCGTGATGTGAACCGCCCCGACCATGGGCAGACAACCCTAACCACTACAAGCTGATCTTCAAGCAACGAGTAGAAACCTTCAGAACCGGGCGGAGAGAGGACTTTGACCCTCTAGCTACAAAGGAGCTAGGAACCACAAGTATGAAGTCGAAGGCGCCACTTCAAGAGATGAATGCTCTTGACGATAAGCCGATCTAGACGACAATTAATTCCATGAAGGTCGAAAAGAGAATTGCATATAATGCAAGAAGAAACCAAAGTTGAAGAGTTTATTTGATTCAAGGTGTGTCTTACAAGAGAGGCGAAGGCCTCTATTTATAGGTGGAAGAGTAGGGAACAAGCTCTCCTATTCCTCCTAAATAGCTACTTCCTAAACTAATAAAGAATTAATAAAAAGAGTCCTAATTAGAATCCTAAAAAGGAGTTAAACTAATCCTAATCTACCCTAAAAAGGAAGTAAAATTCGTATAAGGGAAAATATTCTTCCTAAACAAGAACTCCAAACTTGGGAGCCAAGTTTTCCAAAAACTGCCTAAACGGGTTCTGGAAATATTAGCCAAATAAATAATAAGAAAATTCCTAAAATTATGATATTTTTCATATCCGTAATAGACTCCATGGGCTACAACTTTCATGTTGGACATCAGCCCAAATTCTGTCTTTTGGTATCCCATATTCATCAATCTTTGTCGGGCTACGAATCTGTCCAGAAATCCAGTTTTGGTCTTTTATTAATTCAGCTGCTTGGTCATGGGCTGACCCCTTGGCTCATCTTCAAGGCTGGATTCTTCTCCTTTCTCTCCTCTTGGATCAAGATCAGGTGGTGGCCTGATCACAGCTCCTAGCTTGGGCTTCCTCGGGTCAACATCCGAGTGGTGCTCTTGGATGCTGCATCCATGCATTATTAGGACTTCGCCTAGCTCTATCTCCTTCAATTCTTCTCCAAATTGAGCACCGTTTATTAGAGCTGATTCCTGGGCCTTCAAGGTATCCAAGGCCTTTGGAATATCCCAAAAATCCTGGTCCAATATCATTCTCCACACAGCTCGATCGGCCGTAAGGCCTAGTTTCTGACCCGGCGCTTGGGGCTGCATCCGAGGTGTACTTGGGCCGGTCTGGGGACCTGTACTGTGGCTTAGTAGTGGTACCTCCTTCGGGGCTGGGCAAGGTACCTACTCCGGGGCTGGGCAAGGTGCCGGCTCCGGGGTTAGGCAGGGCGCCGGCTCCGGGGCGGAGCGGGGCGTTGGCTCCGGGGCTAAGCGGGGCGCCGGTTCTGGGGCTGAGTGGGACGCCGGCTCCGGGGCTGTGCTTGGTGCTGGTTCTGGGGATGTGCTTGGTCCTCGGCTTTCCCCGAGGTCTAGACTTGGGGGCTTTGGCTCTCCAAGGCTCCGTAGGTGGTGCTGGCGTTGGTCTAGGCCGGGTGTAGTCTCGGCACAGCATCAGTGCTGGGGCAGGATCGACATCAGTCGTGTCCAAGCCGGGCTTGGTGGCCAGGATCACATCAACCCCAACCACCCCCCGCTAAGTGTCATGATCCTAGCTCTTTTACTTTACCATGCATTATTAATGGTAGTACAATTTAACGTAGTTTAGCTGATTTAGGTGCCTCTATTAATGTGATGCCTCCTCGCCTTTATGAAGAGTTGAAATTAGGTAAACTAAAACCAATTAGTTTACATCTTTTGCTAGCTGATAGGTATGTTAAAATACTTAGGGGAATGGTAGAAGACGTTGCTGTTCATTGTAGTTCTTTTACTATTCTTGCTTATTTTGTTGTCATGGATACTCGAGAGGTGGATGTAACACTCATCTTGGGTTGACCCTTTCTAGCAACGGCCGACATGATTGATGTAAAGCATGGCTCATTGAATTTGAAGGCCGGAGAAGATAGTGTGACATTCCGCCTTAAGGAGTAAATCCCATCCTAAAAAGGATAAACTACTAAAAAGTCGCACAAACCCTAATCTACTCATAAACTCCTAATCCTGTATGGATAGCGCATTATTCAGCATTCCTATTCCAAATAGGACTAGGAATCCGAAGTTCTCGATCATAGTCTCAGAAATCCTCGCGCATCGTGGAATCCGTGTTGCAGTCAGATTCATGGTAATCCGTGTGTGGCGCTGATTCTGTCTCTCGATCGCCATCCAGATCTATCCTTTGAGCTTGCAGCGGCCCCATCTCGTCATGTATCTGCCCAACATTAGGTATCTTCCTCGGATCAGTGTCACTTAGGCGATCATCTTGGTCCAACTCAGCATCATGGCTCTGTCGGGGTTCAACATCTGGTTCAGCCTCGGTCTCAGTCTCTAGTTCGGCCTTAGTCTCAATCTCCGGTTCAGCCTTGATCTCAATATCTGGTTCGGCCTCATCGTGTATCGGTACCAGCATCAGTAGCCTTGGCCTTCGGTCCACAATCGGTACGGTTAGGCCCTCAGCATCGTTGGACACGGCACTCAGCATGATCATCTCTTGCACCAGGCATCTGGTCCTTAGCAACCAGCGGTCAACCTCGTCATGCTCGGCCAGACTCAATGCATCCACGTACGCTGTGACCTTCGTCTTGAAGCTCTTCTTCTGGCTTTGCGTCCACTGTTTCTCCAGTCGTGTCCACCGGGTGGCGCGCACGTCAGAATGCAGTCTTTCTTGTCTTGCCCGACCTCTCTAAACTTATGCAAGAAACGAAATGGTGATGTGTGTATCTCAAACGAGTGGCTAGTAAAAGTTTGAAAAGTAATTTTATAAAACTTGCATGGGTCGTGGTTGGTGGAGGTCCGTCGTGGCTTGGATCGTGATCTTGTCCATATGCCCCTATAAGCTAAGTACTTTTGGTCCCGTTAACGTGTCCCTATCAGTGCTTTCAAAAATTTCCAAGTCTTAGAGTAAGTGGCAAAACTAAGGGCCACATTCTTCCAAAGTTTGAAGTTTTCTTTATCCGCAAGTCTCTTAAGAATTTGTTTCTCCTGTACTAGTTTAGAAGGTTTGTATTGCCGTGCAACTCAAGTGTGGGGTTCCTTCTTATTTCGAGGATCGCTTGGTTGCCAAGAGCATCACCTAAGGACCTAAGATTCATTCTTCTCGGTTTGAATAAGTAGGAACGCTCTTCTTGATTGAGTTGATTGCTTGAGGACAAGGAAATTTTAAGTGTGGGGTGATTTGATGCACAAAAATTATATCAGTTGCCCCCCCAGCACTTAACCACATTTTCTAGATGTCTTACACCCCCTTTCCATGATTTTATTCCATTTTTGCCTTGTTTTGACATTTTACCTGATTATGGTGACTAGGGACTTTCATAGTCCATTTTCACTTGGTCTTGAGTGTTTTTAATGTTGTTTCAGGTCACATGGTTAGAGAGTGCCACAATAGCTTTCACCTTGCTCAAATGGATCGTCGTTCGGATGGTCTGAAGCTCCTAAAGTGATTGCGAGAAGTTAGCACCCTGAAAGGACTACAGACCGCTCCCCTTTACTCACCGCGACCGCGCATTGATTATGCGTGGTCACCGCCGTATTTTTTGGGCATAAAATGTTTTAGGAATTGTTAAAAATTTTCTTATTAAAATCAATAATTGCTACTTTCCGGTTGATTTTTGTCGTGCTAGATATGAAGGAAGATTTCGATACCCTCGTCATACTCGGTAGACCATTCCTCGCTACTTCTGGAGCCATCATTGATATGCTTAGCGGGAGAATGACCTTCCGGTAAGGGGAGGAAGAGATCGTGTTTGAAATGGCTACCCCGGTAGTTGTTTCTCCTCCTTCATCTCCCAAGAAGGAATCATCCTTCATTTTTCTCCTTGGCTTGATCATTTTGATAAGTTCACCTCACTCCCGCAAAGTTCTTTGTTGGTATAGGAGGTTGGCACGATTGAATGAGAAGCACAAGATCCAGGTAGCTAATTGAATGATAAATGAGCTATAACATCCCAACCTTTTCTGATAAGATATTGTCCGCTTTGGGCCCAACCCTCACGGATTTGTTTTTTGGTGTTGGTGGGATTCGAACCCTTGACCTCATCCTCTCAATATCAAACCCCCACCACTACACCTCAAGACGCGTCATGTCAGTTAAGTTTGAATCAATCCTCATAGCTCATGGATCTCTCCGCGTGCTTTGTTGATGTGGGATTTTCCTAGCATGTTACATCCAACCCTTTAAAACCCTCATTCATCTCCGCTTCCATAAATCCCCAACCTTCATTCTCTCTCCTTCCTCAATTGAAGAAGCTCTAAAAATCTTGAGCTATTCTTCTTCCCAACTCTTCCCACTCACTCTCCCACCACAAAACCACCACCAATCCTCCCCAAATTCATTTTCCATCATACCTCCAACCTCCCTTACGAATTTGCTCTCTTTTGCCTCATTCTCAATTTTGGAAGAAGAAGAAAGTCAAACCACCTTTGCCCAAGAATTTTGACTTTCTTTTTTAGGTTGGTTTGCTTGTTCTTAGTTTCTCTTAGCTTCAATTGTCGTTAATGATTCGTATGATGTGAATTTATGCCATTGTTGATTATTGATTGTTGGTTAGGAGCATGCTAAGGTTGTCATTCTTTAAATTTGGGATTTTTTTGAGTTTAGGAGCTAGGATTGATATGCATGAACATGATTCTTAGATTTTTTATCAATTCTCTTGTTGAGTGGAATTAATTGCATGATTCTAGTGCTTCGGATTGACTGAGTTTGGAGTGTTGCCTTATGAATGAATTATTCTATAATTGTTAGCATAAATGTCGGTTTGTGTGCCTACTTTATGTTTTGAGATTATAGGTTTGGCGTTCTATTGCACATCCAAGGTACAAACTCTTTTCCCTTGATTTAAGATGATGATTTGAACATTGTGATGGCTTATTCTTTGTTCGATTGATGATTTCAGATTTTTGCCTCACTTTGTCAACTTTTTCCATATTCTTTGATTGAAGATGACTTGAATCTCGTGTTCTTCTCTGTAATTGATTTGGCATGATAAATTCATTGGCTAGGATGCATGAGATTAAGAAGATGATGCTTATATTGTTTGTTCTTATTTTCCTAATCCATTACGCCGTTCCACACACTTTTACATGAGTTTATGTGTTTTTTTCATGCTAAGTGTGGGGTGGTATGGTTTGTTCTTGGATTTGGCACCTTTGCCTTTTCGTTTCCTTGATGATTTTCATTTTGGGAAGTGCTTGATTCTGAAGAATCTCGAACCTCTGAAGCATGGTGCGATGGATACATCTTCTCTAAAGGATGAAATGGAACTTGTTAGAGGTGTGGTGGAACCAATTGGTTGGTGGTGTTTCTTCAACCTCACGGATCCTTGCCAGAAGATGTCCCTCAAGGACTTTCTGTCAACCTTCAAGCTCGACAACACAGACATGTTCTTAACACTTTACGGACATGAGTTTGGCCGGATGTTTGACGATTTGGCGATTGATGACACTCGATTTGACGTGATTATCAGCCTCATTTAAGCGACATTTCCTTGCTTAAGACATGGTTTTTAGGGTAGAATAGCGAATATTCAATCAATTGCCCTATCTCGTGCCATTTGTGTTACTTTGGCCCGTTTCGGGTCTATTTGATGGTTTTCTAGTGTTTTTATGTTAGCACAGGTTTTTGCTTTCAAATAAAGTAGCCAAGGACGTGTCTAAGGCATTAGAACCTCGAGGAATCGCACCGAAATCGATCCAAGGAGTCAATCAAACCGAACCAAATCCTGCTCCCATTTACAAAGGAATTTTCGGCGAAAATACCTAGGATTTTCGGCAAAAATCATTGAACAAATCGGCAGTGCATTCAACAAGGTATTTTCGGTGAAAACACTAAGTTTTCGCCGAAAATCACAGAAGAAATCAGCCGGCGGACAGTCCATTTTACAAAGAGATTTTCGCCGAAAATCTTAATACATTTTCGGCGAAAATATCAGGCCAAATCGGTGGATATTAGGGTTAAGTATTTATACTTAACCGGCGGCCCAAAACAGATATACCTGATAATATCAATCATAATTTCCAGACCTAGAAGTTCGAGAGAGAGTTTAGAGAGTTCAAAGAATCGTGGAGAGATTGTGACGCCATCCTTCCACCTCGGAGAGCTCGGAGCTTTAAAGTGGTCACGGATCGGCGGTGATTAGATTGAAAGTTAATCAGTTTCTCTTTACATGGTTGTTTTGTTCTTGATTGTTTATGTTTCTCTTCTGGCTGGTCGCCTAGATTAGGTTTTTGCAAGCTAGGGTTAGTCGCCAGACATCTCCCTGCTTTGGCGCATAAACTTGTCTTTCTTGATCACCTAGTTTAGATTCTTGTTAAGCTGAGGATAGAAGCGAACGCTCGCCTCTCTTTAGAACATCAATTCAACCAATTAACCTAATCATTGGAGAGTGCCTTTTGTAGGAACCAGTTAGGGTTAATCCGCTTCAAGAGTAACTCATAAATCATTAGTAATTGCACCAGTTAAGTTAAGTCATTGCGAGAGGCGACCCTACCCGGGCGACTAATTAATCTTGGTAGTTAGATCGGATAGAGCGAACGTTCGCCAGTCTTAAACCTAAGGGTCAGGAGTTATGGTGGTGTATAGAAATTGATTGAACGAGAATTGAAATCCGTTGATCTGTTGATTGCTGTTGCCTTGGTAATCTAAGGGGGATTCGAAATCTAAGCTCGTCTATCGTCCTGTTAGTCAACCTTTTTACTTTTTCTGTCTTTTATTTTTCCTTTGTTTATTAGATTAGAAGTCGTGGAACTCACACCACGCACAACGTGGTCAAAATTGAATAAATTGTCAGCTTCTTTGAGTCGTCAATTGGAAGAAACCCTGTGGAATACGATCTACCCTAGCTTTTGTTAGCTTTGTTAGTTATTTGTTTGAACCAGCACAACGATAGGTTCATCAAATTGGCGCCGTTGCCGGGGACTCTTCTATATTGTTTGAAAGAAGAGTTGGCATTTTATTCTTCTACTTTCCATCTTTCATTTCCCGTCACACTTCGATTTTACACTGGTTGTGCTTGTTTTTGTCCGTTGCAGATCATAGCAGGTACAGAATCGAATCACTTCCGTTCCATCTTCCCTACCGCAATGTCTGCTCAAAAGAGTCTTGCGGACTACAGTAAGCCGAGCGCATCTAACATTAAGTCTCCCATCACCGTGCCTTCTAATGACGACGATCCCGACTATGAGATCAAGATCCCCTTTCTGGGACTAATCTCTAGGGACGTGCAATTTGAGGGAAAGCCAGATGATAATCCGTGCACACATCTATCTGACTTTTTGGCTGTCTGTGGAACTTTCAAGTCTAAGAACCTCAACAAGAACGCTCTATGCCTTTGAGCCTTCCCATTCTCACTCCGAGGCGCCGCAAAGAGATGGCTCACTAGCAAGCCACCCGGACACTACACCAACTGGGATGATCTTGCTCAGGAATTCATAGAGGAATACTTCCCTCCTTCCAGAACAACTGCTTACAAGAAAAACATCTCAAGGTTCAGACAGAGAGAAGGAGTAAGTTTACATGATGCTTAGAACGAATTCCAAGGACTCCTCTACAACTGCCCTCATCATGGCTTCACTCAGATGCAACTAGCGAGATCTTTGCTTGGGGTATGAACAAAAAATCATCTGAAGGGTTAACTCCTTAGCTGATGGAGACTACACCGCACTCACACCAGAATATGCTCTTCTTCATTTTGCAAACTGCGCATCTAAATCTAGAAGCCGCGACAGACAGTTTGGAGCAGCTAAGAGCCAACCAAGCCGTGAAGACCAGATCAAGAGCGAAGTGCAGAAAGAAATGAAGAAGATTTTTGGTACAGCAAATAACTGGTCTATAGGGGAAGTGAATTTTATTGATCAAGATCCCCCTGGATTCACCGGAGGACAACAACCTCAGAGTTATACGTTCGAGAATACTTGGGAAATCGAGATAGACAAGAAGCTCAACCTGATCATGGCAAGGCTCGATAACTATGAGGAGAAATTCAAGCTTCAAGCCGTCATAAATCAGGAACATGAAGCTCGAGGTCAACGAATGGAGAGCATGATTAATAACATGTTTAGCTTGCTAACTAGTAGCCCCCTCCTTAATCAATCATCAGTCAAGGTCATCTCCACAATAAGCGACAACCAATCAGCTGATACTGTAGCTCCTCATCCGGCCTTAAATCCTAATGCTATAGCTATTGATAAGCCAGAGATTAAGGAGGAGGATAAAGAAGAAGATGAGGAGGTGACTGCCCCGCCTACCCTGACAAAGACAGCACCTGCGCCACCTCTCCCTCCATATCAACCTCGGATTCCGTTTCCTAAGGCCGCGCAATCAAATGAGAAAGATCATGATACCCGGTACAGAAAGTGGTATGGATACTTGAAGAATACAGATATCAAGACACCAGTTACTGATGCTATCCAGGTGATACCGGAGGCTGACAAAATCGCAAAGGATCCTGCGAAGAACAAGAAAAAGGAAGAGTTGTCTTCCGTCTCCCTCGAGGAAGAATGCTCCACCATCCACAGCCAGACGACCGCCATACCTCCCCCATATAAGTGTCGCGATCCTGGTGCTTTTACTTTGCCCTACACTATTAAAAATGTGAAAATTGATCGTAGTTTAATTGATCTAGGTTCTTCCATTAATGTCATGCCTACCTGCTTGTATGAGAAATTGATCCTAGGAGAATTGAAACCAATTAGCATGCGTTTAGTGTTTGCCGATAGATCTGTGAAATTACCTAGGGGATTGATAGAAGACGTGGTTGTCAGTTGTGGTCCTTTTACTATTCTGGCTGATTTCGTTGTTATGGATACCCGAGGGGAAGATGTCACTCTTCTCCTAGGCTGACCATTTATGGCAACAGCCGGCATTACCATTAATGTCCCCAATGGCTCGTTGACATTAAGGGTCGACAAGGATACCATGACATTCTACCTCAAGGACGGTATGCAAGTCCCAGTCAAAGAAGAGATGCATTGTTTATCTGTTGAAGCTATGGAGTTGGCCTCGGTCAACTCTAGTTCTAATGAAAAATCTGGAGTCTCTTTAGAAATGTGCTTGCCACATGTCGGACAGGTCCCTAATCTGAAGAATGAGCTGCCGGCACAAAAGCCGAGAAACAAGGAGGATCCGACGGCATCCCCTCATGAATCGCTAAACGTTAAAGATCCTGGCGAGATTGGTGAGCCGCCCGGTCGTTGTTCGGACGTTCAGCCAAATAAACTACTAATGCTAAGAAAAAGCTATAGCAGATCATATTCCGAGGGTCTCCTATGACTGACTACTTCAAAACTGACAAAGTACTCAAATGCAAACACGTTGTGCGTGGTGTGAGTTCCACGACTTCTATCTCTAAGAAATGCAGAGAAATTAAAACAAATTAAACTAAAGCAGATCGGGAATTAGGGTTTGAAAACAAGGATGACAGACGAACTTAGACTTTGAATCCCCCTTCGTTCCCCAGAGCATTGGCAATCAACAGATCAGCGGATTTTGATTCTCGTTCAATCAATTACTAAGACACCACCATAACTCCTTACCCTTAGGTTTAAGACCGGCGAACGTTCGCTCTATCCGTTCTAACAACCAAGATTAACTAGCCGCCCGGGTACGGTCGCCTCTCGCAATGACTTAATTAATTGGTGTAATTACTAATGATTAATGAGTTACTCTTGCAGTGAATTAACCCTAACCGGTTCCTACGAAAGGCACGCTCCAATTATAAGGTTAATTGTTCAATTTGATGTTATCAAGTAAGGCGAGCGTTCGCTTCTATCCTTAGCTTAACAAGAATCTAATCTAGGTGATCAATCCAGACAAGAAACATGAACAATGAAGAACAAATCAAACATGAATGAGAAACTGATTGAACTTTGAATCTAATCACCGCCGATCCGTGACCGCTTTAAAGCCCTGGGTCACTTAGGGTTCATCTAGTCTAAGCTCTAACCAGTTTAGCTACTCATGATCATTACAAAAGAAACAAAGACAAAGAAAGAGTTCATCATTCGGAGGAAGAACAGAAAAGAATCTGAAAAACCTAATTTAGACGACTCTGACAGACTTCGATCTTCGGTAGATTACACTCCTAGCTCCGGTTTTCCGAGGTGGAAGGGATGGCGTCACGATCTCTATCCGGCTCTTCGAACTCCAACTCTTCGCTCCAGAACTTGAGAGAATTCTCTGAATTCTGATCTCGAAAAGTTGTATTATGATTAATTATGATTGTTCTGGTATGAGGTGTTTCTTTTGGGCCGCCGGGTTAAGTATAAATACTTAACCCTAACTGATCCGGATTGGCCTGATATTTTCACCGAAAACATAGAGATATTTTCAGCAAAAATTCTTGTGTAAATGGCCGGTCACTCAGCTGAATCCTTCTGTCCTTTTCGCCGAATAGGTTTCGGTCCGAAAACATAATGTTTTCGCCGAAAACTTCCTTGGTTGAACATCAGTGAATTTTCCCTTGCATATTCGCCGAAAACCCTGGGTTCTTTTCGCCGAATACTTCTTTGTCTTGGCACCAGTCGATTTGCACTACAATTTTTGCCGAAAAAAATAGGTTATTTTCGGCGAAATCTTCTTTGTAAACGGGCAGGAGATTGCTTGAACTTAATTGGCTCCTTTGATCAATTCCGGTTCAATTCCTCGATGTTCCAATGCTTTAGACACGTCCATGGTTACTTTATTTGACGGCAAAAACCTGTGCTAACACAAAAACACTAGAAAACCATCAAATAGACCCGAAACGGGCCAAGGTAACCCAAATGGCACGAGATAGGGCAATCGATTGAATATTCGTTATTCTACCCTAAAAACCATGTCTTAAGCAAAGAAATGTCGCTTAAATGAGGCTGATAATCACGTCAAATCGAGTGTCATCAAATACCCCACACTTAAGCTTTTGCTTGTCCTCAAGCAAACTAAATAGAAACGCTCATGTTCATAAATGATAAGATCGATTAAATTGTAGCTCAATCAAACACAATGAATTATTAGACAGATCGATCCTAGAACAAGAAACCTAACATGCATACAGATCAGCCAAACTACCTGGTCTCACTAATAAACTGCACACAACAAGTAATTAGCAACCAATTATGCACGAATTTGACCTGACCGACCAGACTCCTCACACAGGATATATATAGTACAATGGGAACTCTCACTCTCTGTGTTTAGGGACGTGTTTCTGCTCTTGATCATTTTCTGTTACCGAATTCTGTCATAGGTTTGCATTTCGACCACATCTCCACCACTGTGACAACACGAGTATCTAGTCAAGAAGGACTTCCCTGCTAGGACCGTAATGAATACTACACTACTCGGGTTTATAATGAGTTGGATGATGGGAATGAATGATGATGGCTTGGTGCGGTGCAGCTTTCGACTAACTTCCCTCGAATCTAATCTGCGGCTTCCTACCGTCTAACCAAACACGGGTGGAATAATGAACGCTCGTCCTATGATACCCTCAAGCAACCTAGCACTGATTCTTTTTCTTTACACTATTTTTTTTCTTTTCTTTCTTTTGAACTTTTCTTTCTACTTCGTTCTTCCATTTGTAGGGAGAAGAACGTTTTATTTGAACTACTCTTTAAACTTTTCTGACTTGCTTTTCTTCATCATTTTTTTCAAATTTTTTCTCTTTTTCTTTCTTTTCTATATTTTTTTTTCTTTTCTGTCAATTTTTCTTTTAGTTGCTAGAGGGGTTTACACGTCTGGACATATTAGCTAAGACCACCTGTTTAATGGCTAAAGGCAAGTGGCCACAAACCGACTTCCGGTAGGTCAATCTAGAACTACAACCACAGGGGATCAACGGGGAATGAAAGAAATGGGAAATGGCTGTAATGTATTATCGAACCGAAAGAACAGGCCAAGCTCAAGGGTCTAAACCTAGTGGATTTTATCGTTTGTAGGCTATCTGGCTTAGTAGCTGAATCTAGGTGCCCCTATCCTTCTAGAACTCGTGTCATCGTGTGGTCTCGAGTAGGTCTCATGCAAATTCTAACTCATTCAAGTAAACAGAAAACCACTCAGAAAGAATTAAAATTGCAAGTTATGTGCAATGGATCAAAAGCTCACAGTTGGTTTGCTGGTCGGATTCGGTCATTTTCATGCAATCAAGGCTACAAACTACAAGTGTGATTTTTAAAAATTCTGATCTGACCAGGCAATTTAGCATCAAAGCATACAAGTTGGTTCTCAAGTTCTAGGTTAAGCAGTCTAAGCATCATTATGAAAGTTTGAACAACAACTTAACATCAAAAATCAAGAACTGAGCCATTTTAATGCTAGAGAGACTGGAATGGAATCACGAGGCACACACATAATGCAATTAAGGGCAATCAAGTTCATGCAAGGTTCTCTAGCATCCTACCCCACACTTAAATCAGACTGTGTCCTCACAGGACTAACTCTAGAGTTCAGAGTGGAATGTAAGAACCTGGATGAGGACGGTTGATTTCAGAGGGTGAGCACAGATCCTCAGAGCGGAGGTAATCTACCCAAGCGAAGCAAAGGGAATCTCCCTACTGCCTACAAAACAAAAACAAATAAAACATAAAAAGGAAACCGGGACAAGTGTCCCGGATCCACACAGAAAAAAGTTTGACCGAAATCTGAAAAGAATAAATAAAAAGAAGACACCAGAAAAGGAATACAACCCGATCACTACTGGTCCGGTGAACCGGGAGGTGGAAAGTGGAGAAATTTGCCAAGCTGGCGTTGCCACGCCATCTGTGCCTCATATCGCTGGTCGGTGCGGCGCATATGCTGTTGCATAATAGTCCATCGCTCCTCTTGAGTGGCGTTGTCGGTGATGCGCCACTCCTGCAGTCACTCATACAACTCTCCAACATCCGCAGGGTGGTGTCGGGGCTGATGTGTAGGCGCCGAATATGGATCGGGAATGTGCGGCGGCGACTGGTGAGCATACCCTGCCTGATGGTGTGGCGAGGTTATATAATCTTGGAATTCTGGTGGCGGCTGTGGCTGCTGCTCCTCAGCATCATCTTCTTCCTCGACTCGACCACAGGCTGGAGTGGAGGATCAGCTGCTACATGGGGACTGAGGTCGAGTTCTAAGTCGTACTCAACCGCCAAGTCTCCTCCAACGGTCCTAACTGGGTGTCGTGGAATGTGCGGGCCATACTCATGGCTGATGCCGAAGGAGATGATGAGTTGTCCTATGAAGTTGCCCCCCAAAAGCCTGTGAGGTGGCGTCTTCCTCCTGGTCTTCTGGCGGAAGATGCGAGCCAGTACCCAGCCGGGGTGTAGAGGGTAGCTCTCTCGGATGGCTCGGAGAAGCATGAGCTCCTCCTTGAGGATATGGTGGCAGTCCTTATCTGGAACATATAAAAGCGACCTACGCCAAACCATATGAATAAATTTATAGAGCGGGTGAGAGAGAGACTTAACTGAGTTGCCCGCTCCGAGGCGATCTCTAGGCACGCCTGTCATGTGGCTCCAGAGCGCGTGGTACTCCTCGTCATCATCATCCTCGCCCCAGCCCAGGTGATGGTCGTGATAATGCTCGTAGGGGATGCCGAGATGAGCGGGAAACTCATCGTAGGTGAGCTGCCTGTACACCCCACCAAGATAGAAGGTGACAACCTTCTGGCGCTGCTTCCTCTTGTGCTCGTCCAGATCAAAGGTTGCCCAGAACTCCTGGAGGGCAATGTCTGGGTAATCAGCAGCTATAGTGGTCAGCTCCAGGAGACCGGCCGGTGCTAGGGCGTCGTGCACGTTCCGGTGGTAGTCCTCGTCATGCTCCTGGAGCGACTCCATGGATAGAGGGCGCACGTCAGCTCCCCGGACGTGCTCGAGCTTCTGGAAGCACTCGAAGTAGAAGTCAGGTAGACGGGCGATAGTGCGATGTTATCCAGCCCGGCGAGGGAGTGCGGGTGGTGGACCCAGAAAAAGCAGGTGTGACGGGAGCGGCAGCTCCTGAGCTCGAGGCGCCATCAAGTCGCGCCTTAGTCCTGCGCTCATAAGTGGTGTTCCTAAAACCAGAATGAAAACAGATTAGTCAACCAAAACCTTACCCCACACTTAGTAGAAAAACTCAATTTCACAAAGAAATGAGGGAAACTAAGTGGGGTAAGCAAAGCGGAGTAAACGGTAATCATAGACAGTAAAATACATACTTAGGAACAGCCAGAATCGGTTAAGCACAGTCAGAGTCCAAAAAAAAATTCAAACCGACATTTAGAAAGTCAACATTTAGGCATATCGAACCCTAATCATGGCAAGACTATCATAACTTGGTGAATGACGGTAAAATATGATTTCAAATGGCAGCATGATAATATGAACGAGAATGAACACATACGACAGCCAAACGATCAAATACAGTTCATGGTCAAACCGACGTTTCTCACAAAAGTCAACATCACAAGAATCAATCCTATGCATAGCAACTTATGATCAAATGATAAGGAAATTAAGCACGGTACTCCCTAAGCATGCTAGAATAGTTCTATAAGTTCAGCTAACCTAGTTCAGCTAACCTAGTTCACACGAAAACAGTCGGCACGCAAAACGAGGTAAATCAAAAAGTCAACCGAAAGTCAATCCTGACGAAATTCAGCAATCTATATGTCAAAAGATTCGTATTGAAAAGTTCTACAACTTACCTTGGAGTCATGACTGCTAAAAATGAACGGGTTGAGAGGAATCGGTGAAAAACGTTGAAAATGAGGGTTTCGGTGAACTGGAGCTGCAAAGCTCCGATTTGGCTGTTCTAGGGCTCGGTGGATTCAGAATTGGGAGGGGAAGGGAGCGGTGGCGGTTGGCGATGGCGGTGATGGCGACGGTGGTAAATGGTGGCGACGGCGGTTTTAAAGTGGGGTGGCGGCGATTTTAAAAATAAGGGGAGGGGTTTTCGGGTGCTATGAACGAAAATGAAAGGACGAGAGAGGGTATAAGACCGGATTTTAAAGTGGAGGATTTTCTGATTTTCAAAAGAGTTTTCGGCGAAAATAAAAGGGTGTTTTAGTTCAAATACACTGCCGGATTTTCAAAGGGTGTTTTTGCCGAAAACATGAACATTATTTCGCCGAAAATATTAGTTCAAATCACTGCTTGGTTTTCAGAATTGATTTTGGCGAAAACATTATACACTTCGGACCGAAAATATTGAACAGGGAGAATCAGTGAAAACCAAAAATTGATTTCGTAGAAAATGGGGTTTTAGTTTCGCCTGAACTGTTCGGGTTGAAAATATTTTCGCAAATCAAGCCAACTTCAGAAAATCACAGTTAAATCCAAAAAAATCGGAACGACCTCAATCAACTTGCGAACGACACAGACTCTATGACACACAGACTCTACACCAAAAATAATAAATCAGACAACTGACACTTTTGGCTGCCCCGAACCGACTCTAAAATACCAAGGTTGACACAAAACAAAAACTGACTCCAGCCGTGGGTTGCCTCCCACGAAGCACTCTTTTATTAACGTCCTTGAGCTGGACGATACCTGGACGGTATTAGGAGACATCCCAACTTAGATTCTCCTTAACGCTCGCGTCGGAGTTCATGAAGTACAGCTTCGGGGCTTCTCCGGTGAGCGTGAATCTCTTCCCGTTTGCATGTAAAAGCTTGGTACGTCCATCGGGGAGATGATCAACAAACTTGAATGGTCCGAACAGTTCTTTGGAGAGATCATCCTTCTTGAGTGTGACGATGGAAGGAATGAGGACTGTCGGCTTCTTCTTCTTGTTATTCTCCGGCTTGGTATCACCAGGATCGGTGATCGTCAGTATTTCCTTAGGAGATGCTTTCGGCTTCTCCTTTCATACTTGCTCCGGCGCTGGTTTCTCGGAACTAATTGGTGGTGCAACTGGCTCGATGGAAGACGGCGGAATTTTTGGCTTCCAGACCATTTGGGTCTTCGTCTTCTTGTTCTTTCCTCGAGGTCTGCTCGGTGGATTAGAAGAGGCTTGCAGTTCTTTCTTCTTCTTCTTAAGCGGCTTCTGAACTGAAATTTCTGGCTTCTCCTCAATAACCTGTTCAATGCCTGCAGCAACAACTGATCTAGAGACACTAGAAGAAGCATTAGTAACGGAGTTGACCGGAGTCAACTCCACAGTTTCAACAGCTAGGCAGTGAGATTCTTCATTCCTAGAGTCATATTTCATGCCATCTTTAAGACGGAAAGTTTTCGTTTCTTTACCAACTCTTAGAGTCAAAGAACCATTGGGAAAATTAATATTCATTCCAGTAGTGGCCATGAAAGGTCGACCTATGAGAATGGTAGAATCATCTGTACTAGTATCCATAATCACATAGTCAACTAAAAACGTGAACGGACCACATTTAGTGACAACGTCTTTAATCTCTCCCTTAGGGGTTTTAAGTGATCTATCAGCAAAGACGAGTTGCATACTAGGCGGTTCAAATTCTCATAGGTTCAGTTTCTCATATAGACTCACAGGCATAACATTAACAGACGCTCCTAGATCAACTAGGCAACGTTCAATCTCAACATCATTAATGACCAGAGGCAAAGTAAAAGAACCAGGATCAGATAAATTAGTTGGATATGGAGAGGCAGGTTTCTTAGTACGAATGTCAGGATATCCTTCCTTGTTCCCCTTCATGCCAGTCTCGATCCTTGCATTTGGCAGCAATGCTCTAGGAAAAGGAGGCTTCACGACGTATGGTGCAAGAGGAGGATCATCCTCCTTAGATGCCGGTTCCTGTTCTTCTTCTTCCTCCGGAGTTTCAGCGATCCTGCGTAAGACAGAACAAGCATCAGCAATTAGGTTTGGAAGTTTTCGAGCAGTTACCATTTTAGCCTGTTCTTTTCGCGGATTCGGCTCTGTCTGGCTTGGAAGCTGGCCAAATGGTCGACCAGACGCTAGCATGCTCGAGATGTTGTTCACGGCTTGCTCAATTCTTTGCCCAGATGCTATCTGTTCTTGATTGAGAAGAGCTTAAGCCTTGAACTAACTGTCATGATCATCGAGTCTGGTGATGATCTGGCTGAGCTTCTTATCCAGGTCACTGACATGGTTCTCTCTTTGATGCTGCTGCCCTGGATAGGTATTGTTGAGATATTGATTCTGGCGATTGCCAGGAGCAGTTCCATAATTACCTGGATTGTGATGCGGCAGCTGGTAGACACCTGCCGGCGGATGGTTAGGCTTCTGATCCTGAGCTGGACCAGCCGGGTGATTATTCTGGTTCTGGTTATGATTGGCGCCAGCATTGTAGGGAGGTCTGTCCTGATAGTTCCCTTGCTGTCTGAAGTTACGGTAACCAGCATAACCATTCTAATTATTAACGAAGCCTTGTTGGATGAAATTTACCTCTTTGGCAGACCAGACTTCTGCCTTACCAAAATTCTGGCAACGGCCTCCGTTATGTGCGCAAGCTCCACACCACTCGCAATCAGCAACATAGACAGAAGCTGCTGGCGACTTGATCGGTGTGGTAGACTTCTTCAGATGCTTCTCTACCTCTGCCTTGATTGTAGCTTCGAGATCTAGCTTGCTCCTTGATCCTTCAGATTGTCGCTCCCAGTTCCTTGACTTGGAAGCACAGTTTGCGAAGTGAAGAAGAGCAGCTTCAGGAGTGAGTGTAGTGCAATCCCCTTCAGCTAGAGAATTGACCCACTTGGCAGATTCTTCTCGAAGTCCACGAGAGAATATTTCAGCTAACTGCCTCTGCTCGAATCCATGATGAGGGCAGGTGTAGAGAAGTTCTTGGAATCGATTCCAAGTATCATACAAGCTTTCTCCTTCTTTCTGGGAGAATCTGGCAATGCTGTCCTTGATGGCAGTTGTTCTGGCCGGAGGGAAGTATTCTTCAACAAAGTCCTGAGCCAGAGTATCCCAGTTAGTGTAGTAGCCAGGTGGTTTACCAGTAAGCCACCTCTTAGCAGCGCCTTTCAGAGAGAACGGAAAGGCTTTCAGACAAAGAGTGTTTTTGTCGAGGTTCCCGTTCTGAAAAGTACTACAGAGATCAAGGAAGTCTGCAAGATGAGTGCAAGGATTGTCTAGGGGCCTGCCTTCAAACTGTAAATCCCTAGAGAACATAGTCAAGAATGGAATCTTGATCTCATAGTCAGGATCTCCTTCTATGCGTGGAACGGCAATGGCAGATCGAACGCTAGTCTGCTAGACTCTTCTGTGCAGGTGGTGGTGGCGGCGGTTGATCGCCATTTGGTGGTAATCTATCGCCCATGGTGGGAGATGGAGGAGGTGAGAGCGACTCGGTGTATGAAGCGGATGAAGATTATAGTACAGGTGAAGATGGAGATGAGGAACTCTCCTTCGGTTCCTCGATCTTGATCGGAGTGATGAATGGATTGGATCTGCCTTTCTTCAGAATCTGTGATCGTAGAGGTGTAGCTAAACTGCCTGGTCTCTCTGCACTCTTGGCCTGTTCGGTTTGAGAGCGAGTCCAAGGACGGTGAGGCATACACCTGTAAACCTACAGATAACAAAGACAAACAAAACCAGTGTAAAATTGAAGTGGGTGGAAAAATGAAAGATGGAAAATAGAAGAATAAATTGCCAGTTCTTCTTTCGAACAATCAAAAGAAGTCCCCGGCAACGACGCCAATTTGGTGAGCCGCCCGGTCGTTGTTCGGACGTTCAGCCAAATAAACTACTAATGCTAAGAAAAAGCTATAGCAGATCGTATTCCGAGGGTCTCCTATGACTGACTACTTCAAAACTGACAAAGTACTCAAATGCAAACACGTTGTGCGTGGTGTGAGTTCCATGACTTCTATCTCTAAGAAATGCAGAGAAATTAAAACAAATTAAACTAAAGCAGATAGGGAATTAGGGTTTGAAAACAAGGATGACAGACGAACTTAGACTTTGAATCCCCCTTCGTTCCCAGAGCATTGGCAATCAACAGATCAGCGGATTTCGATTCTCGTTCAATCAATTACTAAGACAGCACCATAACTCCTTACCCTTAGGTTTAAGACCGGCGAACGTTCGCTCTATCCGTTCTAACTACCAAGATTAACTAGCCGCCCGGGTACGGTCGCCTCTCACAACGACTTAATTAATTGGTGTAATTACTAATGATTAATGAGTTACTCTTGCAGTGAATTAACCCTAACCGGTTCCTACGAAAGGCACGCTCCAATTATAAGGTTAATTGTTCAATTTGATGTTATAAAGTAAGGCGAGCGTTCGCTTCTATCCTTAGCTTAACAAGAATCTAATCTAGGTGATCAATCCAAACAAGAAACATGAACAATGAAGAACAAATCAAACATGAATGAGAAACTGATTGAACTTCGAATCTAATCACCGCCGATCCGTGACCGCTTTAAAGCCCTGGGTCACTTAGGGTTCATCTAGTCTAAGCTCTAACGAGTTTAGCTACTCATGATCATTACAAAAGAAACAAAGACAAAGAAAGAGTTCATCATTCAGAGGAAGAACATAAAAGAATCTGAAAAACCTAATTTAGACGACTCTGACAGACTTCGATCTTCGGTAGATTACACTCCTAGCTCCGGTCTCCGAGGTGGAAGGGATGGCGTCACGATCTCTATCCGGCTCTTCGAACTCCAACTCTTCGCTCCAGAACTTGAGAGAATTCTCTGAATTCTAATCTCGAAAAGTTGTATTATGATTAATTATGATTGTTCTGGTATGAGGTGTTTCTTTTGGGCCGCCGGGTTAAGTATAAATACTTAACCTGACTGATCCGGATTGGCCTGATATTTTCGCCGAAAACATAGGGATATTTTCGGCGAAAATCCTTGTGTAAATGGCCGGTCACTCAGCTGAATCCTTCTGTCCTTTTCGCCGAATAAGTTTCGGTCCGAAAACATAATGTTTTCGCCGAAAACGTCCTTGGTTGAACATCAGTAAATTTTCCCTTGCATCTTCGCCGAAAACCCTGGGTTCTTTTCGCCGAATACTTCTTTGTCTTGGCACCAGTCGATTTGCACTACAATTTTCGCCGAAAATAATAGGTTATTTTCGGCGAAATCTTCTTTGTAAACGGGCAGGAGATTGCTTGAACTTAATTGGCTCCTTTGATTGATTCCGGTTCAGTTCCTCGATGTTCCAATGCTTTAAACACGTCCATGGTTACTTTATTTGACGGCAAAAACCTGCGCTAACACAAAAACACTAGAAAACCATCAAATAGACCCGAAACGGGCCAAGGTAACCCAAATGGCACGAGATAGGGCAATCGATTGAATATTCGTTATTCTACCCTAAAAACCATGTCTTAAGCAAAGAAATGTCGCTTAAATGAGGCTGATAATCACATCAAATCGAGTGTCATCAGAGATAAAGAAGGAGAATAAAGAGAAGACGAAGGTGGTTTGGAAGCCGATTGCTCAGCCCCCGTCTACCGAGCCACCGGAGAAGAATGATCCTCTGAAGGACGCTTCTTCGAAAGAACTGTTCAGGCCTTATAAAAATTCTGGTCGCCTTCCCGATGGATGAACCAAGCTAATTCACGCACACGGGAAGAAGTTCACACTTGCCGGAGGATCCCCAAGGCCATATTTCATGAACTCCGACTCGGGCCTAAGAGAAATCCTGAGTTGGGATGTCTCCTGATCGTCTTCCAGGTATCGTCCGGCTCAAGGTCGTTAAGCAAGAGCGCTTCGTGGGAGGCAACCCACGGCTGGAGTCAGTTTTTCATTTGTGTCAAACTTAGTATTTTAGAGTCGGTTCGGGGGAACCAAAAGTGTCAGTTTGTTTGATTTCTTATTTTTCGTGTGTAGTCTGTGTGTCATAGTGTCATTCGCAAGTTGATTGAGGTTGTTCCGATTTTTGTGGATTTAATTGTGATTTTCTGAAGTTTGCCGGATTTGCGAAAATATTTTCAATCGTGCAGTTCAAAATTTTCGGCGAAAATGCACCCTATTTTCGGCGAAAACTCTCTTTGAAATCTCACTGTATTTCTGGTCGATTTTAACTCCAATTTTTGGCGAAAACTACTTGTAGTTTTCGGCAAAAATACCTTTGAAAAACCGGCAGTACTTTTTAACTGATATTTTCGGCGAAAACTTGCACTTATTTTCGCTGAAAATTCAAGGCAAATTTTCGGACCTTATCTCTTTAATTCCCGGTCGAGTCTCTCTCTCTCCTCACTTTCCCATTTCGAAAATTTTCAAAATTCCCCTAAACCTTCTTTGTTCAACTTTTATTTTGTGTGGATCGGGGACCCTTATCCTGGTATCCTTTTGATATTTTTGTTGTTTTTGTTTTGTAGGAACTCGAGTAGCTACTCCGCTCCGCTCCGGGCTATCCGTGCTCATCCCCTACACCGACCATCTCATTCCAGGTTCTTCATATCTCTCTACTCTAGTTTAGTTCTGTGAGGACACAGAACGATTTAAGTGTGGGGTAGGATGCTAGAGAACCTTGCATGATCTTGATTGCCCTTGATTGTGTTTTTGTGTGCCTCGTGATTCCTTTCCAGTCTCTCTAGCATTAGAATGGCTCAGTTCTTGATTTTTGATGTTAAGTTGTTGTTCAAACTGTCACAATGATGCTTAGACTTCTTAACCTAGAACTTGAGAACCAATGGTGAGCGTGTCGTTGTGATGCGTTCAACCAAATAAACTACTAATGCTAATAAAAGGCTATAGCAGATCGTATTCCAGGGGTTTCCTCTACTTCCTTACTCCAAGGAGTTGATAGTTTTAATTCAAGTTCAAACACAAGTTGTGCGTGGTGTGAGTTCCACGACTTCTATACTAAGAATGCAAAAATAAGAGGAAATGAAAATTAAACCGAAGAAAGATTGACGATTGATTAATTAACTAGAAAGATGACAGACAAGCTTAGATTTCGAATTCCCCTTAGATCACCATGGCAACAACAGTCACAGACCAGCGATTTTCAATTCTAGTTCATTCAGTTCACAGACACCATCATAACTCCTGACCCTTAGGTTTAAGACTGGCGAACGTTCGCTCTATCCGATCTAGCTACCACGATTAATTAGCTGCCCGGGTACGGTCGCCTCTCACAACGACTTAACTTAACTGGTGCAAATTCTAGTGATTAATGAGTTACTCTAGCAATGGATCAACCCTAATCGGTTCCTACGAAAGGCACACTCCAATTATAAGGTTGACTGTTCGATTTGGTGTTGTAAAGTAAGGCGAGCGTTCGCTTCTATCCTTAGCTTAACAAGAATCTAATCTAGGTGGCCAAACCAGACAAGAAACACAGAAAATGAAGAACAAATCAAACATGCAAGATGAAACTGAATGAATTTCGAATCTAATCACCGCCGATCCGTGACCGCTTTAAGCCCTGGGTCACTTAGGGTTCATCTAATCTAAGCTACACGAGTTTATCTACTCATATTCAATACAGAAGAATTGAAGACAGACAAGAAATACATCTCAGATAGGAAGACAGAGAAGAACTGCAAAACCTAATTTCGATGCTTCCTGGCAGCTCCAATCTGCTGGATTTCAAACTCCTATCACTGGCTCTCCGAGATGGATGGATGGCGTCACGATCCGTTCCTGCTCCTCGAACCCTATCTACTCGCCCTGTCTCTCTCTCTGTCGTCGTTTTTGTCTGTTCAGTTGGCAAAAAATAATGATCCTTAATCAGCCGCCGAGTTCTCTATTTATATTAACCCGAGATTTCCTGATTTGAACTGGGATTTTCGCCGAAAATAGTAGAGTGATTTCGGCGAAAATTTCTTCATATTTGAAGCAGTTGATTCCTTCTTACAGTTTCAGTGAAAATCCAAGGGTGCCTTCGCCGAAACTACATGTGTAAATGAGGCAGGCATTTTCTTTGATTTCAGTGATTTCTCCGATTGATTTATGTGTGGTTCCTCGGGGTTCCCACGTCTAAGACACGTCCTTGGCTACCGTACTTGATGGCAAAAACCTATGCTAACACAAAAACACTAGAAAACCATCAAATAGACCCGAAACGGGCAAGGTAACACAAATGGCACGAGATAACGCAATCGATTGAATATTCGCTATTCTACCCTAAAAACCATGTCTTAAGCAAAGAAATGTCGCTTAAATGAGGCTGATAATCACGTGAAATCGAGTGTCATCAAATACCCCACACTTAAGCTTTTGCTTGTCCTCAAGCAAACTGAATAGAACCACACTCAAATTCATAGGTGATACGAGATTAACTGAGATTCAATTCTAACAATTTGGTTTAGACTGTTCGACGTAGAAAGAGTGACCTACACACGCAAGAACGTCAACCAACAAGTTTTCGATCACACTGATTTCTGCACACTTCAAGTAGTGGTTTTAATAAGATCGTTTCTTAGCAAAACAGATAGTCATGATTAACCGACTACGATAACACCAATTCTAATCAAAAGATTTTAAGCTCTAGCCATGATGTGGGTGCGGAGGTAGGAAGAGTGACGTGGCTATCGACTCGACTTCATCCGTTTCTAGATCTGTACGTTACATGTTCTAGCTAGGACCGATTTAAACAATGATTTATTTCAAGTTCAAACTTTCTTCTAATTTCTTCACTGCATACTAGTGCTCGATACCAAACACTTCACTTAGGTGTTGGACCTGCCTAGCTCACAGTATTTGTGCTTATGCTAGTGCTCAACTCGAACACTTCACTTAGGTGTCGGGCTTGCCTAGCTTTATTTTCAGCACTTTAAAGAACTTAGCATTGATTTGATTCACTCAATCACTTGATTTCACCATTTAGCCACTTAATCCTAGCTAGTTATAACTTTTTACACAAGATTTCGAATTGGATTTCCGTCTAATCTCAAGCCACAATCACAGGTGATCAAATATGGAGTGAAAATATGGAAGAAGCTGGCATTTATCATCTTAGAACGGTGTTATCGAGCTTTGTTGTTAACAAGTTAATTGATTCAATTAATTCCAGTTCCAACTACAGAAGTGATTTTTGATCTGTTCTGACCTAGACTCATTTAATATCAGTTCTGACACGTTGGTTACAGGTTCTAAGTGGAACAGTCTAGACGTCATTGTTCAAAATTGAAGTCAATTTAACATCCAAAGTCAAGAATTGAGCAATCCTATGCTAGAGAACTGGACAGGAATCACGAGGCACACACAAAGATATAGGCAATCAAGATCATGCATGGTTATCTAACACCCTACCCCACACTTGAACTGTTCTGTGTCCTCACAGGACTAACTAGAGTAGAGATATACGAAGAACCTGGAAGGTGATGGTCGGTGTAGTGGATGAACACGGAGAGTCCGGAGCAGAGCTACTCAAAATCCCACAAAACGCAAACAACAAAAAGATCAAAAGGACACCGGGACAAGTGTCCCGGATCCACACAGAATAAAATTGGGTCGAGACCCGAAAAGAAAAGGAAAAGGAAAAGAAACAACCTGATCACTGTCCCGTGGGAGGGGGTGGATGAATGGAGGTTGCGCCGAAATGCTGTTCCATCTGCTGTCGCCAAGCGAGCTCGTCCATGTGTCTGCCGGACTGGTCGGCCATGAATTGCTGTAGAGTGGACCATCGCTCGTTCTGAGTCTCCTCATGTGCCACTCGGTCCTTCTGCCATTGCAACGAACCAGCCGAGTAGTCTAGCTGCCACTTCTCAGTACGCGCCAGCCTTTCGTTCATCTCTGCTGTGATGTGCGCTCGCGACGGTGGGCGGTCAACTGGCTGGGTCGTGCGATGAGGGAGCGATGTGCAATGCTCAATAGTCTCTGAAAGGTCGATGCGCCGTGCTAAGGCAAGTTCAGCGCCTATATGTTCAATCGGGATGCGAGGAATATCAGGGCCCCATTTATCACCGAGCTGGAGGTTGTCGATCAGAATTGAAATGAAGGGACCTCCTGGAAGCTCAGTAGGAAACTTCTTGGCGGTAGTGCGCTTGTGAAAGAATCGTGCAAGCCACCAGCCGGGGTGCAGGTTAGCATCTTCCTCTAAATCACGGAACAATACGAGCTCCTCCAATGAAACGTGGTGGCGGCTCATCTTGCTGCAAAAACACAGAGACTGTACCCAAACATAATGCAAGAATTTAAGAACAGGGTGAAAGATGTCACCAACCGTGGGGTGGACGATAGGTGAGCTCTCATCCTTGCAGCAGGCCCATTTCCACACATCCGGGTAAGGAGCACTGGTGATGGAGTATGTGTCCTCAAAGCCAGCTAATGCAGTATCAAAATTGACGTGCGGATCTAGCAAGCGGCCGAACTCGCGAAGGGACTTCTCATGAAGAACACCACCGAGGCGAAAGGAAACGAATTTCTGCTCACGAAAGGGCTTCGGGGTGAGGCACCGAAATGAACTCCAGAACTCCTGGAGGGCGACGAGCGGGTACGGGGATCCATGAGTGGTCAGCACTCGCAATCCGGCTTTATTAAGAGCGGTGTCAATTGTCGAGTGCTAAGCCGGATTGTGCGCTTTGAGACTGTCAAGAGACAGAACTGCCACCTTAGCCGGAGGGATGTCTTTGATCTTCAGAAAGACCTCGAGCTGGTGCGGCTCCAGGGCGGCGATGAAAGAATGTATGACCCCATTGGCAGGCATAGGAATAGATGAAATAGGGGACGCAGGGGTCGGTGCATCCTCTGGAATGATGGCCACAGCCGTCGATGTCTGTGCAGCTGGTGCGGGACGTCGAGAAGGTGGTGTCTTGCTTTGGCAAGCTGATGATCGCTGCGCTCTATCTGCACTGGTAGTCTTAAAACGCTTTGGAGCCCTGTAAAATACAACTCAGAGACGACCAGCATGAGATTGCAAGGGTACCGAGAGATCATAAAATCAAGATATATCATTGAATAACTGTCAATTCATTAGGCAGGCACGAATGATTCAGGAACACAATCATACAGACAACAAGGCACGATTCCTAAGAGGCCACAAAAACAATACCAGACCTAGCCAATTGATATCGACAAAGCAGTCAAGAAGAATAAGGGAGAACCAAAAAGTCAACCACAGTCAACCACGTCAAAACTAAAAGTTAACAAGCCAAAAGATGCACAATCAAAGGTTGAACAACTAACCGTGAAGACATGATTCGAGAAAACAATTGGAAATCCACGAAAATAGGGAAAAACTTGAAAACTAGGTCGGCCGGAACCGGAGCTGGAAAGCTCCGATTCTAGGGTTGGGAACTAGTTCAGGACAAGGGGATGGGCGGCGGCTACTGTTCAGTGGGGCGGCGGTGGCGGACGGGCGATCGGCGGGGCTGGCGGCGGTCTCAAAGCAGGGAAGGGGGAAAAGTGGACGTTTTCGGGTGTGAAGGGGCCGAAAAGAATAGGGGGGCTGCTTATATAGTCGAAGGAAAACATGGTGATTTTGGCGAAAAGGAGAGCTAAGTTTCGGCGAAAATGATAGACAGGTGGAACAGGGGTATTTGAACAAGAATTTTCGGCGAAAAGAAAGTAGGATTTTTGGCGAAAATGGTAGTTAGAATGGAAGAAATCGTTTTGGCGAAGGATTTGGGTTTTCGGTTCGAAAAGTATGGACAGGAGGATCAGGTGGAATTGAACACATGGTTTCGGCGAAAATGTGGACATGTTTTCGCCGAAACTGTTTTGAAAACGGCGGAGGGTTCTTTTTTTTTTTCAAACATGGTTTCAAAACAAAACAACTCAATTGTAAAAATAATTGACTCCAGCCGTGGGTTGCCTCCCACGAAGCGCTCTTGTTTAATGTCCGTGAGCCAGACGATACCTGGATTCGTGTCAGGATTCCAAAATGAGGTAGTGCACGTCTATGGAGGATACGGCTAACCCTTGCAGATACTTCTTAAGCCTATGCCCGTTAACCACAAACGGCTCTTGATCGTGCAATTTAATGTAGACGCTGCCTAAGGGTGTCTGTCGGACTACGGTATAAGGGCCAGACCATCGAGATTTGAACTTACCCGGAAAGAGCTTTAATCGAGAATTATATAAGAGCACTTCCTCCCCCGGGTAGAACTGCTTGATCGTCTTCAACTGAGAGTCATGAATTCTCTTCGTGCGTTCTTTGTATAGCTTTGTGCTCTCATAAGCGTGGAGACGGTGCTCCTCAAGCTCAGCGATCTGGTCATGGCGGTTATTACCTGCTACTGCATAGCTCATATTCAACTCTTTGTTAGCCCAGAATGCCTTGTGCTCAAGCTCAACTGGTAAATGACATGACTTGCCATAGACCAGCTGATACGGTGAGGTACCGATGGGAGTCTTGTAGGCAGTTCGATATGCCATAAGGCATCATTGAGCTTAGATGACCAGTCCTTGCGAGACCGGCCAACTGTTCTATCAAGAATCCGCTTGAGCTCACGATTCGTCACATCCGCTTGACCATTCGCTTGAGGATGATAAGCCGTGGACATTCGGTGGGTGACACCAAAGCGTTTGCACACCCGGTCGAATTGTCCGTGGAAGTGGGTACCCCTATCGCTTATGATGAAGTGTGTGTGAACCAAAACGCGTGAAAAGACGAGTAAGGAACTGACCCACCACTCTAGAATCATTAGTGGGTAAATCTTCAGCCTCAGCCCACTTAGAAACGTAATCAACAGCTACAAGAATGTACTTGTTTCCGTTGGAGGGTGTGAACGGACCCATAAAATCAATCCCCCAAACATCAAAAATTTCAACAGTTAAAGAAACAATTTGGGGCATCTCATTACGGTTGGAAATGTTACCTGATCGCTGGCATGCATCACAACGTCGAGCATAAACATCGCAATCACTAAAAATTGAGGGCCAGTAGAAACCTGTTTCGAGTACCTTTCTCGCCGTGCGGTTGCCTCCGAAGTGTCCTCCGAACTGTCCTTCGTGGCACTTACGCATGATGTCTGCAGCTTCAATGTAAGAGACACATCTCCGGATCATCCCTTCAAGACTGATGCGGTATAAGAAAGGCTCATCCCAGAAGTACGACTTGGCTTCTTTAAAGAGCTTTTTGCGTGCATTGAAATCCAGTTCAGGAGGTACAATGCTGTGTGAGAGATAGTTAGCGAGAGTTGCATACCAAGGCTCATCGAATCGGCGGCATTACTCAGATCTTGAGCGTGAGGAATTGCCCAGGGCTCGATAGCTATGCTATTAACCTGTTCATACGTATCAACACGCAACAGCTCGTCAGGGAAAGAATCATTGATAGGGGTAGTAGACTTACCTGTTTGTGATTCCTCGAGGCGAGAAAGATGATTTGCTGCTAAGTTCTCTGCTCCCTTCTTATCTTTAATTTCAATATCAAATTCTTGGAGTAGAAGGATCCATCGGATGAGACGCGGCTTCGAGTCCTGCTTGGCTAATAAATGGCGCAGAGCAGCATGATCTGTGTAGACAATGGTGTGTGAAAGAACTAGATACTGTCGAAACTTATCAAAGGAGAAAACGATAGCTAGAAGCTCTTTCTCCGTGGTAGTGTAGTTTCTCTGAGCATCATTGAGTGTCTTGCTCGCAAAGTAGATAGGATGAAATCTCTTCTCCTTTCTCTGACCAAGAACCGCGCCAACTGCGAAATCACTAGCATCGCACATGATCTCGAATGGGAGATTCCAATCTGGTGCTGTAAGAATCGGTGCGGTGGTCAGTTGAGTCTTCAGAGTATCAAAGGCTTCGAGACAAGCTTTATCAAAAACAAAAGGAACATCTTTCTCGAGTAGCTTGGTCATGGGGAGAGCGATCTTGGAGAAGTCTTGGATGAATCTCCGGTAGAATCCAGCATGACCGAGGAAACTTCGCACTGTCTTAACTGAGGTCGGCGGTGGTAAGCTGGCAATGGTCTCAAGCTTGGCACGATCGACTTCTATACCTGTCTTAGATATTCTATTGCCAAGAACAATACCTTCTGTAACCATGAAGTGACATTTTCTCCCAGCTAAGAGCTAGGTTGGTCTCCTCACAACGAGCTAACACCTTATCCAGATTAGCCAAACACTTTGAAAATGAATCTCCATAGACAGAGAAGTCATCCATGAACACCTCTACCACATTCTCTACCAGATCTCCAAATATTGCAAGCATGCATCTCTGAAAAGTAGCGGGAGCATTACATAGACCAAAAGGAATACGACGATAAGCAAACGTACCGAACGGGCATGTGAAGGTCGTCTTCTCTTGATCAGCAAGCTCAATGGGGATCTGAAAGTAACCGGACATCCCGTCTAAGAAGCAGTAGTATTCATGACCAGCCAATTGTTCAAGCATCTGATCAATGAACGGCAGTGGAAAGTGATCCTTCTTGGTGGCATCATTTAGTCGTCGATAATCGATGCAGACTCTCCATCCTGTAACTGTTCGGGTGGGAATGAGTTCACCCTTTGGATTAGGGATGACTGTGATTCCTCCTTTCTTTGGGACGACTTGAGTCGGGCTGACCCAAGGACTGTCGGCGATAGGATAGATGATACCGGCATCTAGAAGCTTGAGTACTTCTTTCTTTATGACTTCCTGCATCTGAGGGTTAAGTCGGCGTTGCGGTTGTCTGATTGGTTTGAATTCTTCATCAACAACTATCCGATGTTTGCAGAAGGTTTCAAAGATGCCTCTGATGTCTGCCAACTGCCAGGCAATAGCTCGGACATGCTTCTTGAGTAGCCCAATCAGTTGCTATTTCTGCTCAGGAGTCAGATTGGAGCTGATGATGACTGGTAGCTGGCGGTCCTTCCCCAGAAATGCATATGCTAGGTGGTCAGGCAGCTCCTTCAGAGTAAGTTCTGGTGGATTCTCATATGAAGTAGTAATCCGACTCGAAGCTGGTTCGATGTGTGGGGGTGCATGTAAGGGTGTGAATGTTGCCTTTTGTTCATCTAGCTCATCTTGCCATAAGCACTGCTCTGGGTCGTCTAACGCATTATCAATCCCTGAAATCAAACACAACTCTAGCGGATCACTAGATAAAGCATTAGTAAAGGAGTCGGCCGAGGCCGTCTCTAAGGGATCAACAGCGTAGCATTTATCATCTTGAGAGATAGAATATCTCATGCTATCTTTAATGCGGAATGCAACACTCTCTTGACCTACACTTAAAGTTAATAAGCCGTGTTTGCAATTTATATTCACACCAGCAGTTGCTAAGAAAGGTCGACCTAGGATAAGTGTTCCGTCTAGCTCACGAGTATCTAAAACAACAAAATCTGCCAGTATAGTAAACGGACCACAGCAAACAGTTACATCTTCTACTATACCTCTAGGCCGTTTGACAGACCTATCGGCTAAAACGAGATGCAGAGTAATCGGTTTTAATTGCCCTAGATTCAGCTTTTCATATAGATAGACAGGCATAACATTAATAGAAGCACCAGAATCAACCAGGCTGCAATCAATTTGAATGCCATTAATAATGCACGGCAATGTAAAAGAACCGGGATCAGGACACTTAGCTGGGGGTGGTGGCGGCTGTCGAATGGGAGATGGCGCACCTAGAATAGATGTGCATTCATTAGTGAGCGTGATAGAGTACACCTCGCCACTCTTCACTTTCTTCACGAGGTCTTTAAAGAACTTCCCAAGTGGTGGTATAATCTCTACAGCGTCTGTCACTGGTATCTTGATTTCTGCAGTCTTAAGAACATTGTACCATTTCTTATACTAAGTGTCGTGATCCTTGGCTTTGCTCCTTGCAACTTTTGGAAAAGGAATCCTAGGTACATATGGCGCCAAGACAAGTTCAGGGGCTGTCTTGGGCGGTGGAGGAGGAGCAGGTGCTTCTTCTTCCTCTTCTATGATATCTTCTATTTCTGGCATATCCATGGCAGCACTAGTATCTGGTATCATGTCAGGTTCCAGAGCTTTTGGATCAGTTGTTTGCTTGCCGCTCCTAGTGGTAATAGCTTGAGCGTGTTCACTCCTTATATCGGAGTCTGCTTGAAATGCTTCTGGATTAAGGAGAGGATTGCTAGTAAAAAGTTTCGCCATATTGAGTACTGCATCTTCTATCCTCTGGGTTGAGCCTTTGTTCCTTGATTAAGTGCGGCTTGGGCTTTTAACTGAATGTCATGGTCGTCAAGTCGGCTCATGATCTGATCAAACTTCCTCTCATAGTTCATATCTCTATTGTAGCACGGCTTCGCCTGAAACTGGTGTTGCCCTCCAATGAATCTCGGAGGTCTATAATAAGGATCTACCAACCGGTTGCTTTGCTTCCGTGGCACGTAGTTTCTGTAACCGGCATAGCCTTTCTTATTGTTGGCAAAACCTTGATCAATGAAGTTTACCTCCTCAGTAGACCAGACTTCTGCTGCACCAAAATTGAGGCAACTTCCGCCGCTATGAGTACATGATCCACACCATCCACAGTCAACCGAAAAGATGGTAGCTGACGGAGAGTCGAGAGGGATACCAGCTGCTTGCAGATGCTTCTGAACTTCTGCCTTGATCTGCTCTGCAACATTTATCTGACTCTGGCTCTGACTCTTGGTTCCTTTTATGTGCCTCTCCCAGTTTCTAGATTTTGACGCACAGTCAGTAAAATGAAGAAGAGCATCCTAAGGAGTGAGAGCGGTGCAATCTCCTCCGGCTAAGGTGTTGACCCAGTTTGCTGATTCTTTGCGCATACCTCGAGTAAAGAATTCAGCCAGCTGTCTCTGTTCATACCCATGGTGAGGGCAGTCGAAGAGAAGAGACTGAAATTCATTCCAAGTGTCATACAGGCTTGCATCCTCTCTCTGTGTGAACCTGGAGATGCGGTCTCTATAAGCAGTTGTTCTTGCAGGAGGAAAGTATTCCCAAACAAAATCTTGAGCTAATGTCTCCCATTCAGTGTAATGACCTGGCGGTTTGCTGCTAAGCCATTGTTTAGCTGCACCTATGAGAGAAAATGGGAAAGTTGGAGATATAACACATTCTTATTGAGATTCCCAGACTTGGAGGTGTCGCAAACACCCAGAAAGGTGGTTATGTGTGTGTAAGGGTTATCTTCTGGTCTTCCCTCGAATTGTATGTCCCTAGAAATTAGCTCCAGGAGAGGAAACTGAATCTCATAGTCAGGATCATTGTCATTAGAGGGCACGGTGATGGGTGATCGAAGATTAGATGCACGCGGCTTACTAAAGTCCGCAACACTTTTAAGAGTAACCATTGTGGTGAAGGAAGATGGAACAGAAGTGATCTGCTTCTGTACCTGCTATGATCTGCACGAGACAAAAACAAACACAACCGGTGTAAAATCGAAGTGTGATGGAAAACGAAAGATGAAAAGGTAGAAGATTAAAAATGCCAACTCTTCTTTCAACGAAGTAGAAGAGTCCCCGGCAACGGCGCCAATTTGGTGAGCGTGTCGTTGTGATGCGTTCAACCAAATAAACTACTAATGCTAATAAAAGGCTATAGCAGATCGTATTCCAGGGGTTTCCTCTACTTCCTTACTCCAAGGAGTTGACAGTTTTAATTCAAGTTCAAACACAAGTTGTGCGTGGTGTGAGTTCCACAACTTCTATACTAAGAATGCAAAAATAAGAGGAAATGAAAATTAAACCGAAGAAAGATTGACGATTGATTAATTGACTAGAAAGATGACAGACAAGCTTAGATTTCGAATTCCCCTTAGATCACCATGGCAACAACAGTCGAAGACCAGCGATTTTCGATTCTAGTTCATTCAGTTCACAGACACCATCATAACTCCTGACCCTTAGGTTTAAGACTGGCGAACGTTCTCTCTATCCGATCTAGCTACCACGATTAATTAGCAGCCCGGGTATGGTCGCCTCTCGCAACGACTTAACTTAACTGGTGCAAATTCTAGTGATTAATGAGTTACTCTAGCAATGGATCAACCCTAATTGGTTCCTACGAAAGGCACACTCCAATTAATGGTTGACTGTTCGATTTGGTGTTTTAAAGTAAGGCGAGCGTTCGCTTCTATCCTTAGCTTAACAAGAATCTAATCTAGGTGGCCAAACCAGACAAGAAACACAGAAAACGAAGAACAAATCAAACATGCAAGATGAAACTGAATGAATTTCGAATCTAATCACCGCCGATCCGTGACCGCTTTAAGCCCTGGGTCACTTAGGGTTCATCTAATCTAAGCTACACGAGTTTATCTACTCATATTCAATACATAAGAATTGAAGACAGACAAGAAATACATCTCAGATAGGAAAACAGAGAAGAACTGCAAAACCTAATTTCGATGCTTCCTGGCAGCTCCAATCTGCTGGATTTCAAACTCCTAGCACTGGCTCTTCGAGATCGATGGATGGCGTCACGATCCGTTCCTGCTCCTCGAACCCTATCTACTCGCCCTGTCTCTCTCTCTGTCGTCGTTTTTGTCTGTTCAGTTGGCAAAAAATAATGATCCTTAATCAGCCACCGAGTTCTCTATTTATATTAACCCGAGATTTCCTGATTTGAACTAGGATTTTCACCGAAAATAGTAGAGTGATTTCGGCGAAAATTTTTTCATACTTGAAGCAGTTGATTCCTTCTTACAGTTTCGGCGAAAATCCAAGGGTGCCTTCGCCGAAACTACATGTGTAAATGAGGCAGGCATTTTCTTTGATTTTAGTGATTTCTCCGATTGATTTATGTGTGGTTCCTCGGGGTTCCCACGTCTAAGACACGTCCTTGGCTACCGTACTTGATGGCAAAAACCTGTGCTAACACAAAAACACTAGAAAACCATCAATAGACCTGAAACGGGCCAAGGTAACACAAATGGCACGAGATAAGGCAATCGATTGAATATTCGCTATTCTACCCTAAAAACCATGTCTTAAGCAAAGAAATGTCGCTTAAATGAGGCTGATAATCACGTAAAATCGAGTGTCATCAACCAATGTGTTTACTTTGATGCTAAATTGCCTGGTCAGAATAGAATTTTAAAATCACACTTGTAGTTTGTAGCCTTGATTGCATGAAAAATGACCGAATCCGACTAGCAAACCAACTGTGAGCTTTTGATCCATTGCACGTAACTTGCAATTTAAATTCTTTCTGAGTGGTTTTCTGTTTACTTGAATGAGTTAGAATTTGCATGAGACCTACTCGAGACCACACGATGACGCGAGTTCTTGGATGATAGGGGCACCTAGATTCATCTACTAAGCCAGATAGCCTACCAAACGTTAAATCCATTAGGTTTAAACCCTTGAGCTTGGCCTGTTCTTTCGGTTCAATAATACATTACAGCCATTTTCATTCCCCGTTGATCCCCTGTGGTTGTAGTTCTAGATTGACATACCGGAAGTCGGTTTGTGGTAACCTGCCTATAGCCATTAAACAAGTGGTCTTAGCTATTATGTCCAGACGTGTAAACCCCTCTAGCAACTAAAAGAAAGAATCGGCACAAAAGAAGAAAAAAAATGAAAAGAAGAAAAATCAGAAAAGCCAAAAAGTTTTTAGTTCAATAAACGTTCTTCTCTCTACATATGGAAGAACGAAGTCAAAAAGAAAAGTCAGAAAAAAAATGTGTTAAAAGAAAATAAGTGTTAGGTTGCTTGAGGGTATCATAGGACGAGCGTTCACTATTCCACCCATGTCTGGTTAGACGGTAGGAAGCCATAGGCTAGATTCGAGGGAAGTTAGTCGAAAGCTACACCGCACCAAAGCCATCATCATACTTTCCCATCATCCATCTCATCATAAGCCCTTGTAGTGTAGAATTCGTTACAGTCCTAGCAGGGAAGTCCTTCTTGACTGGTTACTTGTGTTGTCACAGTGGTGGAGATGTGGTCGAAACGCAAACTTATGACAGAATTCAGTAACAGAAAATGATTGAGAGCAGAAACACGTCCTTAAACACAGAGAGTGAGAGTTCCCAATTTACTAAATATTTCCTGTGTGAGGAGTCTGGTCGGTCAGGTCAAATTCGTGCATAATTGGTTACGATTACTTGTCGTGTGCAGTCTATTAGTGAGACCAGGTTGTTTGGGTGATCTGTATGCATGTTAGGTTTCCTGTTCTAGGATTTATCTGTCTAATAATTCATTGTGTTTGATTGAACTCCAATTTAATCGATCTTATCATTTGTGAACATGAACGTTTCTATTCAGTTTGCTTGAGGACAAGCAAAAGCTTAAGTGTGGGGTATTTTGATGACACTCGATTTGACGTGATTATCAGCCTCATTTAAGCGACATTTCCTTGCTTAAGACATGGTTTTTAGGGTAGAATAGCGAATATTCAATCAATTGCCCTATCCCGTGCCATTTGTGTTACTTTGGCCCGTTTCAGGTCTATTTGATGGTTTTCTAGTGTTTTTATGTTAGCACAGGTTTTTGCCATCAAATAAAGTAGCCAAAGACGTGTCTAAGGCATTGGAACCTCGAGGAATCGCACTGAAATCGATCCAAGGAGTCAATCAAACCGAACCAAATCCTGCTCCCATTTACAAAGGAATTTTTGGCGAAAATACCTAGGATTTTCGGCGAAAATCATTGAACAAATCGGCAGTGCATTCAACAAGGTATTTTCGGTGAAAACACTAAGTTTTTGACGAAAACTGTTGAGCCGAAAATCACAAAAGAAATCAGCCAGCGGACAGTCCATTTTACAAAGAGATTTTCGCCGAAAATCTCAATACATTTTCGGCGAAAATATCAGGCCAAATCGGCGAATATTAGGGTTAAGTATTTATACTTAACCGGCGGCCCAAAACAGATATACCTGATAATATCAATCATAATTTCCAGACCTAGAAGTTTGAGAGAGAGTTTAGAGAGTTCAAAGAATCGTGGAGAGATCGTGACGCCATCCTTCCACCTCGGAGAGCTCGGAGCTTAAAGTTGAAGATCCAGGAGATTGAAGCTTCGTCGGAGTCGTCAGAATTAGGTTTTACAGTTCTTCTCTGTTCTTCCTACCTGAGATGTATTCCTTGTTTGTTTTCGATTCTCATGTTTCTGATATGAGTAGCTAAACTCGTAGAGCTTAGATTAGATGAACCCTAAGTGACCCAGGGCTTTAAAGCGGTCACGGATCGGCGGTGATTAGATTCAAAGTTCAATCAGTTTCTCTTTACATGGTTGTTTTGTTCTTGATTGTTTATGTTTCTCTTCTGGCTGGTCGCCTAGATTAGGTTTTTGCAAGCTAGGGTTAGTCGCCAGACATCTCCCTGCTTTGGCGCATAAACTTGTCTTTCTTGATCACCTAGTTTAGATTCTTGTTAAGCTGAGGATAGAAGCGAACGCTCGCCTCTCTTTAGAACATCAATTCAACCAATTAACCTAATCATTGGAGTGTGCCTTTCTTAGGAACCAGTTAGGGTTAATCCGCTTCAAGAGTAACTCATAAATCATTAGTAATTGCACCAGTTAAGTTAAGTCGTTGCGAGTGGCGACCGTACCCGGGCGACTAATTAATCTTGGTAGTTAGATCGGATAGAGCGAACGTTCGCCAGTCTTAAACCTAAGGGTCAGGAGTTATGGTGGTGTATAGAAATTGATTGAACGAGAATTGAAATCCGTGATCTGTTGATTGATGTTGCCTTGGTAATCTAAGGGGGATTCAAATCTAAGCTCGTCTATCGTCCTGTTAGTCAACCTTTTTACTTTTTCTGTCTTTTATTTTTCCTTTGTTTATTAGATTAGAAGTCGTGGAACTCACACCACGCACAACGTGTTCAAACTTGAATAAATTGTCAGCTTCTTTGAGCAGTCAATTGGAAGAAACCCTGTGGAATACGATCTACCCTAGCTTTTGTTAGCTTTGTTAGTTATTTGTTTGAACCAGCACAACGATAGGTTCATCAACGATCGAAAAGCAGATTACCACAATAGAGTAGTTGAGAGGTGTAGATATCAATTGGCCGAACCATGACATATTTAATGGCCGCAGAGAGCTTAAGAAAGATAGTGATAAGATGTAGAATTACCTAACAAAGAGTGATTAAAATACCTTTCCTGCAGTCGGTGCTTCTTTAACCAAAGTAAGGAACCACATGTACAAGTTCATCCATCTCATGTGTCGGTTTACAGACACGCAACTGAAGGACATCAGCCATTTCGGGACCTTTGACTTGTACATTGCTCGGGCCATCTTCCACGGAGTGAAACTTCATCCTATTGCGCTCATGGCAGACTTCTTTAAAATTGCAACACCACTTTACTTGGGATATTTGGTCAGAGCACGATTCGTTAGGAGGATTTGTAACACCTCGGTACTAATTAACTGGTTTGAATTAAAATTGTGGTTGGTTCCTTGTTGGTTCAAAGCTTGGTAGAATTTAATTTGAATTAAAAATATTTAATTTTTGGATTAAATCTAAACCAAATTGATGAAACTTTGAACTTCTTGAGTTTAAAGGGGGGGTTGCAGGTCGAGGTCTCGAACCAATTGAGTTGACTAAGTTAAATCAACCAAGAGGATTTGGGACATTTAGTTATCCCGCCAATCTTTTATTAAATCCATTGTGGGTTGCGGCTGACAAACAAACGGAGGAGAAGGGACTCAGGCTTAAAGCCCATCCTTGTGGCCCTTTGATCAGACTTGGTGGATTCGGCGTGGTTCGTAAGGGAATCAAGAAGAAGTGGATATGGCTCTGCTCGGCCCAGTGGTTCAAGATGAAGTAAAGAGCTCAAGCTGCTGGAGAAGGAAGAAAGGAGTTGGGTGAAGGTTTGTCTGGGAACAAGGGATATTTTTCTCTTGGTGCGTTATATGCATGCATGCAAGTAGAACCTGATCTGGAGAAGTGGTTCTAGATGTTTGTCTGCTACGTTGTTGAGTGTTTGATCAAAGCCGCTGTCCAATCGTGATGTCGATTTGTCCTACCTAGGGATCTTCTATAGACGGGATGCCCCCGATTTCAAGGAGTATGAGTGGCCTCAGCATATTCTACAGGACATCAGGGAGTGTAAGGATAAAGTTTTCATCGAGTATGATATCTTTCTGGTGATGGTAAGTAACTTAATACGTATGTGTTCATTAATCTATACATATGTCTTGGTTGTAGTAGACCAATTTGTAGGTTGTTTGCAAACACAAACATATGCTTGAATTAATACGTACTACGTACATTAATCTAAAAACAGACGTTTATTGATTGTAATGCATACATGTGTGTCCATTAATATATACATATGCCTACACAACTAGTAGACCAATGTTTAGGTTGCCAACATATACATTTGCTTGAATTAATACATACTTACATACGTTAAGGTAAATCCGGACATGTGTATCTTATATGTGTTTCAACTGTAATCCAGCCGTGCGTAGGTTTTTAAAATTAAGACGTATGTGTGTCGACTATTTTAATGGATACATGATGCAAGCAATTGGACCATTTTAACAGACGTGCATATATTGTATGCGTGTCAACTGTAAGTTAGACGTGCGTAGGGTGTTGTAATTAAGCCGCATGCGTGTCAACTTTTATAAGCGGTCACATGATGCAATCAATTGGACCATTTTAACACGCAACTACCTCGTATGTCTAAGTATAATCTATACTTATGTTTGTATTAATACATACTTACGTATAAATATGTTTAATTTTTGTGCAGCTCTCTTTCCTTGATTTGGCTGGTGTCACAGAGCATGATAAATTGCCGATGCTCAGGCCTAACATACGTAATTGGACTACTTCTTCATTTAAGCAGTGTGTGACAAGGTTTGGCGAATTATACAATGTCCACCGTGCCCACATTATCCTTTTTGATCTGTCAAGGCAACCGAAGAAGAGGCCGAGGACTGAAGAGTAGTTGTTTGGAGCAGCAGACGATAAGAAGAAAGCTAGAATTGATGATGGCTTGAATATCCGGAGGCAGGCCCGTCCCTGAGATTTTGGAGGCCCTGTTCTAAATGTATTATTTGGCCCCGTTAAAATGAATAATTTAAATTTGGTTTATTTGAGTTAACCTAATTTTACTTGTTTGGGGCGGATTTCCTCATTGGTTTGGGCAATAATAATACTCATTTGCGATGGTAACACGTCTGACCCTTTGCCCCATACAAAAATACTCTCATAGCGCCCGAACTTCCATGGATTGAGTTTTGGATATTAACGTACCCACTTTGACCTTGACCCATTGTCATTCCTAAACTACACTAAATTTATTAAAAATTAAAAAATATGAAAAGTAAAATAATATATGAAATGTAACTTAATATCATATCATATTTGTATATTTAATAATAGATTTAGTTAAAAACAAGATGATGATAATAAGAATAGAAAAACTACTTAAAAAAATATTGATTAGAACAAAAAAATTAGTTTGATTTTCTCAAAGATGGGGAATGAATCCTTGATCACCTAGAACAAAAAAAAAAGAGTTAAGCCACTAGACCATCACCACATTTATGTTTATATTTTGCAGATATTATGTATTACATCCGTCTTAGGTGTTTCTAGTTAACCTGAAACTTTTGAGGCCCCCGAAATTTTGAGGCCCTGTGCCGTAGGGCTGACCAGCACACCCTCAAGTCCGGCCCTGTCCGGATGAGTGGAAGAAAGAAAACCACGCAAGAAGATGTTGGCGGGATGAGCAATAGCGCGGAACCTAAGATAGGAAATGCACCATCCCCTCCTCATGCAACCAATCCAGCAGCTCCTCCTCGGACGACTCACACCACATCAGTCCCTCCTTATGGATCCGACAATACATCTTACTCTCCCCATGCTGCACCTTTTCGCAGATTTCCCAACATGCCCGGGACTGAATTCAACGTCGATTACATGGGTGCAACAGAGGTATTGTCATCCAAATTATTCATACATGCATATTAAACTGTGGGTGATTTAGACGTATGTGTTATTGGTCAACGATATGTTTGTGTAATATAGCATACATTGGTATATCATCCAAATTCAGACATACGTAGGGGTTTATTGAGTAATGGTGTATGTGTCATTTGTAATTGTTTCGCTTTTCATTCATATGTGAATAGAATGTGGTCATTTAGACATTCGTAGAATTGGTATTCATATGGTGGGTCTATATTCTCTTCAATACTTGTTAGGGATCCAGACGTACGTATTGTTTATTGGACAAGATAAGGGGTGTATTGTTTATCGTCAATTGTTTCCCTTTTTCATTCATACATGCACATACCATCTCTCATTCAGACTACGTAACAGTGACTTGATTCCTATTTCCACTATAGGCAGAAGAGAGGATGGGATGGTTTGACTGGTCAATTGAAGTATTGAAGCGGTCATTGGCACCTTCCCCCATTTGAGGGTTGGATTGGCTGAACAGGCTAGATATGTGAGTGAGATGGAGAATCAGTCATCGTGGCAATCTCCTATGATCATTGTACTAGAGGAAGAGGAGGAGCCAGGGAATCAAGGATTGAATGCATGTGGTGGTGGTGGAAGGAATGGAAATGAGGGAGAGACAATGGAGATAGTTACTAAGGACGACTCCGAAGGGGGTCAACCATTGAATGTGGCCAGCCACACCTCCGATGGGGGTCAACAACTGATTGTGATGAGCGATTCTAACCCTCAAGTCCCCCGGGATTTGGATCGGGCAGTGCCTCAAAGACATCTGATGTGGGGAATTTTGATCTTATTTCTAACATTGCTCCATAAATGGATGAAGGCCCGACCGAACCGGTCCTAGATGTCGGGGTAGCTGGCAATGCAGACAAAGGGAGAGAGGCAGAGGGTTTACGCCATCAGCAGTAGACCGCATAACATCAGTCAGCAGCCTCGAGGAGAGAAAGCAAGGTTTAACTGTTAACTCATACGCCCCAATTTGATTTTCATTTAGACGTATGATCATTCATACGTATGAGAGATTCTCTCCTTTTTTTAAGAATTTGAGTTGGATATTTTTCATTCAGACGTATGAGCTTTCATACTCGGAAACAAACTTATGATGTTACCAGTTTAATACGTACTTCTACACGGAGACATATGAGACATGTTTTTATTAAGACGTGTGTTTATTAAATCCCTTGTCCTATGTTTTTCATAGGGCAAGGGTGTTCACAAGAAAAATATATCTTCTTCGAAGAGAACCAAGCGGGCATTCGCCTACCTTAAATCCCCGTATGAAAAGATAACCAGTACGGGTAAAATTCGAATAAGGGTGCTGAAGGTAGCGGTGGCAGAAGAAACTAAGGTCGGAGAAAATACAAAGGGGCTCCAATATGAAATAGAAAATCCGCTCGGTTTGCGAACACAAGAGGAGTTGAGGGTCGCTGATATAGCTGAAGAATTCGGGAAAGACCTTTTCGAAGACGTTGAGCTCGCATCAGCTGTCATATCATATGCATGGTGCCTACACCTCGAAGAGTATGTTTTCACATTTAATATGCATAATACATAAACATCTAATTCATGATAATTCATGATAAATCAGACGTATGTATTGATTCTTTGCGCAAACGCCTCCAATTATTTGGAGCATTTCATATACATCCACATATGTTTACATTATCTCACACGACATACGTATATTCATTCATCTGTAGTTGTTCACACGACATTATCTCACATTACATACGCATATTCATACATTTGTAGTGGGTCATCATTCACACACGTACCATTATTTGTAGCATTCGCATACAGATAGGCATATGTTCATTTAAGTCACATGTATGTATTGATTCTTTATTCATACGTATGTGGGATCACACAACTGAGTTTGTCTAATGTTATTGGTTTCTGTAGGAATGAATGTTTGTATAAGACTGAAGATGGTACATTGGCCCGGGTGGATTTCAAGTCACAGGTTCCTGGTACAAAGGTCACGACCTTCTTGATTAATGAATATGGCATATTTTTGCTAAAATATTTGAAGTTGACATCTCGTGTTGACCAGTTGTTCTTAAATACTAATGTCATTGTAAGTTTATTTCCACCACTAGAAACTTTTGCCTTGTCTAATTTAGACATAAAGCCCTAATGATGTTTTATTCTAGACTGCGCTGCTGAATGGGATGGTGGAGGCTGCATCGGAATTCGTGGAGTTGGATATCAATGGGAAGGACTTGTCAACTGACATCCAGTGGTTCGGTTTCTATTATGTAAGTGCTTATTTAGACGCAATGGTTATTCAGAAGCTTGTTTTCATATGTTTCGTCATGCGTTTGGATTTATTCATACATATGTTTTTATATTATTATTACACACATGTTTGTTTTAAGCCATTCATATGTATCGTAATCCATATGGATCACAATCCATGCCCATGACTGTCATATTTGAAAACATGTGTGTTTATATGTTTTTGTAGACATATGTTTGTATGTTGTTGCGTTCTCGTATGTTTACATCTTTATCACCCCTTTTGTTTGCAGTGTTTTTTTACCTATTGCACGGAGCACCATTACATTGTCTACTGTGTTAACTTGTGGGACAAGGTATTCTAGATGCTTGATAGTGGGAAATGGGATGAACTACCTGAACCATACGTGGTGATTGGTGACAAAGTTTAAGAGTTGGCCTCTGTCCTTGTACTGAAGTATCACAAGGTACTAACTGTAGAGGAATTAAAGGGTATAACAAGTCAGTTGCTGAAGGGCTAGAACAGAACGACAATGAATCATATGTGATTTTTGTTTGCAACTACTTGGAATTCTGGCGGGCCAACATCTTACCCTGGATGTTAGATAGTTGGGCAAATTAGGTTGATCTACGATGAACACATTTTTAGCGTGTGGTCAAATAACTAATCTACAGAGGTAGACTAGATCGAATCTCTCGAGGTTTCCTCCAATTGACTACTCAAAAGAATTGGCAATCTATTCGGGTTTAAATAGATTGTGCGTGGTGTGAGTTCCACGAGTTCTAAACTATAATGCAAGGGAATTGAAATGAAAATAAAAGACAAATTGATTGGGTTTTGACTTAACGAGATGACAGACAAGTTTAGACTCGAATCCCCCTAAGATCACCAGAGCATTGGCGATCACAAGACCAACGGTTTTCAATCCTAATTCATTCAATTCTCAAACACCACCATAACTCCTGACCCTTAGGTTTAAGTTTGGCGAACTTTCGCTCTATCCGATCTAACTACCAAGATTAATTAACCGTCCGTGCATTCACTTATGCAACGGAAAACTAACTGGTGAAATTGATTAAGAACATGAGTTACTCTAGCAGTGGATTAATCCTAAATGGTTCCTACGAAAGACACACTCCATTGAATAGATTAATTGTTGATTTGGTGTTTTAAAGTAAGGTGGACGTTCGCCTCTATCCTTAGCTTAACAAGAATCTAGTATAGGTGATCAAGCTAGAAAAGAAACACAGTTAATGAAGAACAAACCAAATATGCAAGAGAAACTGTCTGAATCTGAATCTAATTAATGCCGATCCGTGACTGCTTTAAAGCTTCGGGTCACTTAGGGTTCATCTAATCTAAGCTCTACGAGTTTAGCTACTCATATTCAATACAAGAGAAATGAAAACAGTCAAGGAATACATCTCAGGTAGGAAGAACAGAGAAGAACTATAAAACCTAATTTGACGAGTTCGTGAAGCTTCAATCTAGAGAATCTTCAACTCCTAGCTCCTAGCACTCCTAGGTGGAAAGACGGCATCATGATCTCCCCGAGAACTCCGAGGATGCTCTCAACTCACTCTCAAACTCTAAAATCTGGAAATTAATCCTTGGAAAAAGTGTGTATCTCTGTATCCGCCGTCGTCTTCTATATATATGGTTGTCCAAAGCCGTCTGGAAAAAGGAAGGAGTTTTCGGGGAGAACCTTGAAAGTTCTCGCCGAGAACTTTAGTGTGAATCCTCCTAATCCTTTCGACGAATTGTGCAGTGCAAATCTTCAAATGTTCTCGGCGAGAACTTTGAGACTTCTCACTGAGAACTTTAGTTGTAACGTCTAGCTCAGGTTCCTTCAATAGTTTTCGGCGAGAACTCTGAGGATTCTCACCGAGAACTTCTTCATAAATTATGCTGGATCTTTGACGGGCAATTTGTGTGGATTTCTGCATAATTATTCGGCGAGAACTTTGGATCTTCTCGCCGAATTCTTCAGTGCAATTGACTTAGTGATGCTGGAGTTGATTCCGGCAATTCGTTTAGGTTCCCTTGCTTTTCTAGCACGTCCGTGGCTACGTCATCGATGGTAAAAACCTGTGCAATCACAAAAGCACTATATAAAAAAACACATCAAATAGACCCATAACGGGCCAAAGTAACCTAAACGGTGAGAAATAGAGCAATCGAGTGAAAACACCCTAAACTACCCCAAAAACCATGTCTCAAGCATGGGAAATGTCGCTTAAATGAGGTTGATGATCACGTCAAATTGAGTGTCATCAAATACCCCACACTTAAGCTTTTGCTTGTCCTCAAGCAAACTGAACTAGAACGCACTCAGATTCACAAATGACGAGATCGATCAAGTTTAGATTCAAGCCTTCACAATGAATTATTAAACCGCTACTCCTAGAAGAAATGACATAACATGCATACACGTCAACCAAACAACCTGGTCTCACTAATTATCTGCACACAAACAAGGAGCAATCACAAATCATACACGCATCCGACCTAACTAACTAGACTCCTCACAGAGATAATATTTAGTAAATGGGGGGTTGTTGCACTCTGTGTTTAGGGGCATTTTTTTGCTCTCAATCACTTTCTCGACCGAAGTATGTCATATGTTTGCAATTCGATCACAGTCTCCACCACTGTGACAACACGAAGAGGACTTTGCAAGGGACTGTAACGATCCTACACTACAAGGGTTTGTGATGAATGGATGATGGGATGAATGATGGAATTGGCTTTGGTGCGGCGTAGCAATCGACCAACTTCCCTCGAATAAAATCTATGGCTCCCTACCGTCTAACCAAACATGGGTTGAATAGTGTATGCTCTCCTATGAAACCCTCAAGCAACCTAGCATTTATTCTATTTTTTTATTTTCTGAATTTTTCTGACTTTTCTTTACATTTACTTTGACTTCATTCTTCCATATGTAGGGAGAAGAACGTTTTGAACTATCGAACTACTACTTTGACTTGACTGTATTCGAACATTTTCTTTGTCTTTTTCAGTTTTTCTATTTTTTTTTCTTTTAGTGCTGATTTTTAAGTTGCTAGAGGGGTTTACTCGTCTGGACATAATAGCTAAGACCACATGTTTAATGACTATAGGCAAGTTATCACATACCGACTTCTGGTAGGCTAATCTCAAACTACTACCACATGGGATCAACTGGGTGATGAAAAACGTGGGAAATGGCTGTAATGTATTAACGAACCGAAAGAAGGGCCAAGCACAAGGGTTTACACCTAGAGGATTTATCGTTGGGTTGGCTTCTGGTTTAGTAGCGATTTCTAGGTGCCTCTATGATCCTAGTACTCGTGTCATTGTGTGATCTCAAATTGGTCTCATGCAAATTCTAACTCATTCAAGGTACAAGAAAGCCACTCAAAAAGAATTGAAATTGCAAGTTACGTGCAATGGATCAAAAGCTCACAAATTGGTTTGCTAGTCGGATTCGATCATTTTCATGCAATCAAGGTGAAATACTACAGGCGTGATAAAATTTTCTTTCTGACCAAGCAATTTAGCATCAATGCAGGCAAGTTGGTTACCGGTTCTAGGTTAAGCAGGCTAAGCATCATTATGAAAGATTAAGAACAACTTAACATCAAAAGTCAAGAATCGAGCAATTCTATGCTAGAGGAACTGGAATAAGCCATGAAATCACAGAATTTCACACAGGATCATGCAGAGTTCTAACATCCTACCCCACACTTAAACAGTTTTGTGTCCTCACAGGGCTAAAAATAAGAATAGAAATTATCAGAGAACCTGGAACGAAATGGTTGATGTAGGGGATGAACACGGAGAGTCCGGAGTGGAGCGGAGTAGCTACCCGATGACACTCGATTTGACGTGATTAGCAGCCTCATTTAAGCGACATTTCCTTGCTTAAGACGTGGTTTTAGGGGTAAACTAGCGAATATTCACTCAACTACCCTATTTCCTACCGATTTGGTTACTTTGGCCCTTTTTGGGTCTATTTGATGGTTTTCTAGTGTTTTTGTGAAAGCATAGGTTTTTGCCGTCAAATAAAGTACCAAGGACGTGTCTAAGGCGTTGGAACCTCAAGGAATTGCACCAGAATCGATCCGAGTCAATCGAGTCGAACCAAAGTCTGCCCCGTTTTATAAAGGAATTTTCACCGAAAATACCCTAGCATTTTCGGCGAAAATATATGCACAAAATCACTGATGTCGACTGAAGGAAGTTTTCGGCGAAAACCCTAAGTTTTTGACCGAAAACTGTTGGACCAAAATTACAGGAGAAAGCAGCCGGCGGACCATCCATTTACAAAGGAATTTTCGCCAAAATTCTTCAATATTTTGGCAAAAATATCAGGCTAAATCCGGCTGAATTAGGGTTTAAGTATAAATACTTAAACCGGGGCCCAAAGAGAGACATCAATCATTATTCATATTTTCACAAAATCAGACTTTTGAGAGTCAGCCGACTCTAGGGTCGATAGATAGAGTTTAGAGAGTTCGAAGATCCGTGAAGAGATCGTGACGCCATCCTTCCACCTCGGAGAACTCGGAGCTTAAAGTTGAAGATCCAGGAGATTGAAGCTTTGCGGGAGTCGTCAGAATTAGGTTTTTCAGTTCTTATATGTTCTTCCTCTGTATGATGATCTTCTTTGTTGCCTTTGATTCTTCTATTATCATTATGAGTAGCTAAACTTGTAGAGCTTAGATTAGATGAACCCTAAGGCTTTAAAGCGGTCACGGATTGGCGGTAATTAGATTCGAAGTTCAATCAGTTTCTCTTTGCATGGTTGTTTTGTTCTTTATTGTTTATGTTTCTTTCTGGTTGGTCGCCTAGATTAGGTTTTTGCAAGCTAGTGTTAGTCGCTAGACGGTACCCTACTTTGGCGCTTAAACTTGTCTTCCTTGAAGTATAGCTTCGGTTTACCTCCGGTAAGAAGGAATCATCTCCCATTGATGTGAGTCAATTGACTTCATCCATAGGGGAGGTGTCCGGTAACTTCGAACGGCCCGAACAAATCCTTCATATCTTTGCTTTCATCCGTGGCTTGGCGGATGATGGAGGAGTAACTGGCTTCCAAGTCACCTCAGTCTTCACTTTATTCTCCTTCTTCACTTCGCCGGGGTGTTTAGCTTGTGGCGATTCGGTGATGGATACCTTCGGCTCCTCCTTCTTCCTTGGCTTATGTGTCGGAGGTTCATTCTTTGGTTTGATGATCTGTTCAGCACCTGTCATAGCAATCTTGGGAGAAGCACTCAAAATTTCATTAGTAACAAAGTTGACCGAGGACAACTGTAAGATCCCAACCTTTTCTGACAAGATATTGTTCGCTTTGGGCCCAACCCTCACGGATTTGTTTTTGGGTGTAGATGGGATTCGAACCCATGACCTCTTCCTCTCAAGATCAAACCCCCACCACTAAGCCCTAAAACGCGTCATGTCAGTTAAGGTTGAACCATTCCACATAGCCCATGGATCTCCCCCGTGCTTTGTCGATGTAGGATTTTCCTAGGATGTCACATGCACCCCCCTCTCAGGGACTCAACGTCCTCGTTGAGGTTTGCCCCACCATCGGTTCAAGAGGAACGGGGAGAGGCTCTGATACCACTTGCAACACCTGACCCAAATCATCCAGGTTCAACCCGTGGTTAGACTAGGAACCGGAGTTACGGTTTCACTCAAAACATAAAGAAACAAATAAAATATTTTTTAAACTCAATAAATATATAAAAACATCAGCAAATGGAAGCTTCCATGATTTCAAAACAAAAACCAAATTTACACTTTAAATTCACCAACAATTCTCATTATAAATAAATTCAAAATTCCCAAAATGTCAACTGAAACAAAAATACACAAAATAACGTCCTCGACCTTGGTCACCATCTTTTAGTCTTCTAGCACAACTCCAAGCTCCACTACCATAATTGCTACTCCAAACTCAGCTCATCAACTACTTCTAACTGAAAAGAGAGACTAAGAGGGGATCAGTTTCCTAATGAAACTGAGCGAATCCACTGGGCTTAGCTATGCGCCGAACTACCGAGGGAGCATCTCAGACTCCCATGTTGGAATACAACAATGATACCATACTTATATTTTATTTTAACACCCTAATAAGATAGTTCTAAGTGAACAGTCAATACCATCTACCTCTATTCCTATCATGCATCACCCCAACAATCATAAACAATCCAACACATATTCATAATTAATAAGTTGAATACCACATTGTCACACAACATCCCATAATATACAAGAATTAACATCAACACGATCCAGCAGCACATCACATAACAGTTCACAATCACATCCAACACCACAACAGACACACACAAACAATAGTTCACACTTCATTTAACTAGGTGAGTTAATTAGGCGCCATACGGAGTTATTCCCCCGCTACCCCGCCGCCATCACATCCAGACTCGTCCTCAACGGATCCCTTCCCATGGAAGCAATACACAATATCCTAAAGCAGGATCTTCTTCCTCGGGAGGAAAGCAACAATCCTTGGTATCCGACCAAGGTGATATATCCCAGTAGACTGGACTCGATAACATCACATTTCTTTGGGGTAACGTTGGCTCCTTCCAATTCTATCCTTTTAATTTCATGACATGCAACCACAAGCAATTACCAGACATCAACCAGACAATTCCATTCAACCAATTCCATTTCATGGTTCCACTTCCCAATTCCACTTCAGAAATTCACAATTCCACATCACAAATCCACACTTGTGGTATCATCTGGACAACATCGGTAACTGGAATTCTGACTTCTGCGTTCTTCAAGATTGAGAACCACCTCTTATATTGAGTTACGTGATCCTTGGATTTGTTGAGCAAGGCTTTCTGATAAGGAATCTTAGGCATGTAGGGAGCAAGCGGTGGTCCAGAAGCCCTTTGTCGGTGGTGGCGGGGAAGTCACCTCCTCTTCTTCTTTGTCATCCTCTTCCTCAATCTCTGGCATGTCAATGGCTATAGCGTCGGGAACCATGACCGGATCAGGATTTGCAGGACCAGCTAGCTGCTTACCACTTCTAGTAGAGATGGCTTTAACATGTTCATTGTGTGGGTTAGGATCTGTCTGGCTTGGATGTTGATCGAAGAGAGGGCTACTAGCGAGGAGGCTAGCGATGCTATTGATCTGATCTTCAATTCTCTGACTTTGAGCCATTTGGCCTTGGTTCAAGGCGGCTTGATTTTTGAATTTCTCATTGTGGTCGTCGAGCCTTGTCATAATTAGGTCAAGCTTTTTATCTATCTCGCTATCCCTAGTGTTCCTCGACGCATATCTCTGAGGCTGTTGTCCTCCGGTGAATCCAGGAGGGCCTTGATAATTCTTATTTAGGTATTGATTCTGGCGATTGCCAGGTGCTGCACCGTAGTTGCCTTGATTATGCTGAGGCGGTTGATAGACGCCTCCGGATTGGTTATTCGGCTTCTGCTCTCAGAATGACCTAAATGGTCGACTATTCTGATTCTGGTTCTGGTTGGCTCCGGAGTTGTAAGGAAGTCGCTCTTGGAAACTTTCCTGTTGTTGAGGTTGTCGGTAGTTGCGGTTGCCGATGTCGCCTTGTTGGTTGTTAGGGAAGCCTTGAGTAATAAAATTCACTTCATCTATAGACCAGACATCTGCTTTACCGAAGTTCTGACAACTTCCTCCATTATGAGCACATACACCATTCACAATCAGCAACATAGACGGACGCCAACGGAGAGTTAGTGGGAGCACCAGCCTTCTTTATGTGTTTCTGTACTTCGGCCTTGATCTGTTCTTCAAGGCTTAATCGGCTCTTAGCTGCTTTAGACTGTCTCTCCCAATTCCTGGACTTAGATGCACAATTTGCAAAGTGAAGAAGAGCAGCTTCTGGTGTGAGTGTGGTGCAGTCTCCTTTAGCTAATGAGTTAACCCATTTAGTCGATTCTTCGTTCATCCCTCGAGCAAAGATCTCAGCTAGATGTCTCTGCTCGAATCCATGATGAGGGCAGTCGTAGAGGAGTTCTTGGAATTCGTTCCAAGCATCATATAAGCTTACTCCTTCCTTCTGAACAAATCTGGCGATCCTGTCCTTCTAAGCTGTAGTTCTTGAGAGAGAAAGTATTCCTCTACGAAGTCTTGAGCTAGATTATCCCACTCGGTGTAGTGGCCAGGTGGCTTGCTATTAAGCCATCTCTTGGCGGCACCTCTAAAGGATAATGGGAAGGCTCGTAAGCATAATGTGTTCTTATCGAGGTTCCCACTCTTGAACGTCTCGCACATGGTTAGGAAGTCCTCAAAATGTGTGCATGGGTTATTATGCGCCTTTCTTTCGAACTGAACATCCCTATAGATCATTCCCAGGAAGGGGATCTTGATCTCATATTCAGGATCATCGTCATTTCAAGGCACAACGACGCTTGACCGAATGCTAGTCGCGCTCGGCTTGTTGTAGTCCGCCATGGTGCATTGAGCAGCCATTGCGAGAGGAGTAGGTGGTGGCGAATTTGAAGACGTGGATGAAGCGGAGGAAGATGAGGAGTTCTCCTTCAACTCATCAATCTTAACAGGGGTAGGAGGTGTAGGTGGAATGATTGTTACTTGCTTCGGAACTCGCGGTTGCTTAGGCGGTGCAGAACTACCCGGCTTGTCTGAACTAATGGTCTTGAGAGGCTTAGACTGAGAACGAGTGAACGGGCGGTTCATAAACCTGTAAAACAACCTACAAGTGACAAAAACCAACATAACCTGTGTAAAATCGAAGTGTGATGAAATATGAAAGATGGAAAGCTAGAAGAATAAAGTGCCAACTCTTCTTTCAAACCATTAGAAGAGTCTCACGAGGTTTCCTCTAATTGACTACTGATGAACGTTGTAGGACGTGATCAAATACTACAAAGCTAAAGGCTAAGCAGATCGTATTCCACGGGTCTTCTAATAATTGTCTACTCCAATGTAAAGGCAGATTACTCAGGTTTAACACGTTGTGCGTGGTGTGAGTTCCACGACTTCTATTCTAGAAAATGCAAGCAAATTTAAAACTAAATTGAAAGACAGATTGAAAGATTGGTTGACTTAACAAAGATGACAGACAAGCTTAGACTTCGAATCCCCCTTAGTTCACCAGAGCATTTGCAATCAACAGATCAGCGGATTTCAATTCTCGTTCAATCAATTCTAAGACACCACCATAACTCCTGACCCTTAGGTTTAAGACTGGCAAACGTTCGCTATATCCGATCTAGCTACCAAGATTAATTAGTCGCCGGAGTACAGTCACTTCTTGCGACGACTAAACTAACTGGTGGAATTACTAACGATTTATGAGTTACTCTTGCAGTGGATTAAACCTAACTGGTTCCTACGAAAGGCACACTCCAATGAATAGGTTAATTGTTGATTTGGTATTTTAAAGTAAGGCGAGTGTTCGCTTCTATCCTCAGCTTAGCAAGAATATAATCCAGGTGATCAATCCAGACAAGAAACATAAACAACGAAGAACAAACTAAACATGAAAGAGAAACTGATTGAACTTTGAATCTAATCACCGCCGATCCGTGACCGCTTTAAAGCCCTGGGTCACTTAGGGTTCATCTAGTTTAAGCTCTATGAGTTTAGCTACTCATGTTCATAATGACAGAATCAAAGATAGAAACAGAGTTCATCATGAAAAGGAAGAACAGATAGAAACTGTAAAACCTAATTAAGACGACTCTAGCAAAGCTTTGCTCTCCGGTAATCTTCAATCCTAGCTCCGAGTCTCCGAGGTGAAGGGATGGCGTCACGATCTCTTCCTGGCTCTTCGAACTCTAAAACTCTATTATCTCAAAATCTTAGGTCTGGAACTCGTTAAAGTTCTGAATTATGAGATGTATCAAGTATGGGCCGCCGGTTAAGTATTTATACTTAACCCTATCAGCGCCGGATTTTGCCTGGATTTTTAGGTGAAAACTTCTTTGTAAATGGTGGCTTCCGTCGACTGATTCTCCTGTGATTCTGAAATCCAGAGTTTTCGGCGAGAACTTGACTTCTCGCTGAAAACTTCTTCTTGTAAAGCTCTGTCGATTTCTTCTGGAGTTTTCGCCGAAAACTCATGTGTAAAACGGGGCAGGATTTCTGTTGACTTGATTGACTTCTTGGACTGGTTTTGGTGCGGTTCCTTGAGGTTCCAATGCCTTAGACAATCCTTGGCTACTTTATTTGACGGCAAAAACATGTGCTATCATGAAACAATAGAAAACCATCAAATAGACCCGAAACGGGCCAAAGTAACACAAATGGCACGAGATAGAGCAGTTGAGTGAATATTTGCTATTCTACACTAAAAACCATGTCTTAAGCCAAGAAATATCACTTAAATGAGGCTGATAATCATGTCAAATCGAGTGTCATCAAAATACCCCACACTTAAGCTTTTGCTTGTCCTCAAGCAAACTGAATAGAACACGCTCATGTTCACAAATGATAAGATCGCTTAAACTGAAGTTCAAGCATACACAATGAATTACTAGACAGATAATCCCTAGAACAAGAAACCTAACATGCATACTGATCAGCCAAACAACCTGGTCTCACTAAAAACTACACACGACAAGAAGTAGTAACCAATCATGCACGAATTTGACCTGACCGACCAGACTCCTCACACAGGAAATATTTAGTAAAAAGGGAAACTCACTTTCTGTGTTTAAGGACGTGTTTATGCTCTCAATCATTTTCTGTTACTGAATTCTGTCATAAGTTTGCAATTCGACCACATCTCCACCACTGCAACACGAGGAACTAGTCAAGAAGGACTTCCCTGTTTGGGACTGTAACGAATCCTGCACTACAAGGGTTAAGTTGAGATGGATGAAGGGAATGTGTGATGATGGCTTTGGTGCGGTGTAGCTTTCAACTAACTTCCCTCGAATCTAGCCTATGACTTCCTACCGTCTAACCAGACATGGGTGGAAAAGTGTACGCTCATCCTATGATACCCTCAAGCAACCTAGCAGTTTATTTTCTTTAAACACATTTTTTCTAAATTTTCTTTTGACTTCGTTCTTCCATATGTAGGGAGAAGAACATTTATTGAACTGAACTATACACTTGAAAACTTGTCAGAACTCTTTTTTTTCTTTATATATTTTTTTGAATTTTTCTTCTTTTCTTCTTCTTTTCCATTTTTTTCTTTTTTTTTCTTTTGTGTTGATTCTTTCTTTTAGTTGCTAGAGGGGTTTACATGTCTGGACATAATAGCTAAGACCACCTGTTTAATGGCTATAGGCAAGTTACTACAAATCGACTTCCGGTAGGTTAATCTAGAACTACAACCACATGGGATCAACGGGGAATGAAAGAATGGGGATTGGCTGTAATGTAAATCGAACCGAAAGAACAGGCCAAGCTCAAGGGTTTAAACCTAATGGATTTTAACGTTAGGTAGGCTATCTGGCTTAATAGCTGAATCTATGTGCCCTTATCATTCTAGAACTCGTGTCATCGTGTGGTCTCGAGTAGGTCTCATGCAAATTCTAACTCATTCAAGCAAACAGAAAACCACTCAAAAAGAATTGAAATTGCAAGTTACGTGCAATGGATTAAAAGCTCACATTTGGTTTGCTAGTCGGATTCGGTCATTTTCATGCAATCAAGGCGACAAACTACAAGTGTGATTTTTTTAAAAAATATGTTCTGACCATGCAATTTAGCATCAAAGTATACATGTTGGTTCTCAGGTTCTAGGTTAAGTACTCTAAGCATCGTTATGACAGATTGAACAACAACTTAACATAAAAAATCAAGAACCGAGCAATTCTAATGCTAGAGAAACTGCAAAGGAACCACGGAACACACAAAAACACAATCAAGGGCAATCAAGTTCATGCAAGGTTCTCTAGCATCCTACCCCACACTTAAATCGTTTTGTGTCCTCACAGGACTAAAACTAGAGTTGAGAGTGAAGTAGAAGAACCTGGACCGAGGTGACTGATGTAGGGGATGAACACGGGTCCTCGGAGCGGAGGGAATCTACCAAAGCGAAGTAGAAGGTGGTAGACCCTAAGCAAAGGGAATCTCCCAAACTACCTGCAAAATAAAAACAAATGAAAGATAAAAAGGAAACCGGGACAAGTGTCCCGGATCCACACAGAAAAAGTTGGATTGAAATCCGAAAAGAAGAAATAAAAAGAAGGGATAAGGAAAAGGATACAACCCGATCACTGCTGGTCAGGTGCATCGGGAGGGGGGATGTGGAGGACGTCGTTGACCTGCCGCTGCCACGCCAGCTACGCCTCGTACCTCTCGTCAGTGTGGCGCATGTGCTGCTGCATAATAACCCATCTGGCATCCTAAGTGGCGGTGTTTGTGACTCGCCACTCCTGGAGTCGCTCGTACAGCTCTCCAAGATCAGCTGGATGCGGTCGGTGCTGAGGATGAGGCACCTGGAATGGATCCTGGAGGGGCGACTGCTGCTGATATGCATAGCCTACCTGCTGCTATGGCGAGGGTATATGATCGTCAAACTCTGGCTCTGGCCGAGGAAGCTGCTCCTCGGAATCGTCTTCTTTCTCTAACTCCTCCTCGTGTTGTTGAGGAGGAGCTACCGCCACCTGTGGACCAAGGTCCAACTAGAGGGCGTACTCGACTGCTAAATCACCACCTACGGTGTGTACTATGCATCATGGGACGTCCGGGCCATATGACTGGCTGAGACCGAGGGAGATGATGAGTCGGCCTACAAAGTTGTCGCCAAGGACTGAGCGAGGTGGCCATGGCTTCTGGGTCTTCTGGTGGAATAGGCGTGCAAGCACCCGTCCGAGATGAAGAGGATAAGCCTCCCAGATGGCACGTAGAAGGAGCTCCTCTGTGCTGATGTGGTGGCGGCTCTTCTCTGGAGCAAACAACAGGGATCTACGCCAAACCATATAATGAAACAATAGAGAGGGTGAGAGAGTGACCTGACGGAGTTACGAGTCGTGGTCTGAGCATCCGGCACTCTAGTGATGTGGCTCCAGAGCGCGTCATACTCATCTCCCTTGCCCGTGTTGTTCTCCCAGCCGAGGTGGTGACCCTCGTAGTGCTCCCGGGGAATGCTGAGATGAGCTGCGAACTCATCGTAGGTGAATTATTTGTGCACCCCGCCGAGGTAGAAGGAGATGACCTTCTTGTGTTGCCTCCTCTTGTGCTCATCCAGCTCGAATGTAGCCCAGAACTCCTGGACGCGACGTCTGAAAAGCTATCGGCCAAGGTGGTCAGCTCCAGAAGTCCTGAAGGTGCCAATGAGTCGAGCACATTCTGGTGCCCATCCTCATCGTGCTCGAGGAGGGAGTCCATGGACAATGGTCGCACGTCGGCTCTAGGAACGTGCTCGAACCTCAGGTAGCCTCAAAGTAATGCACGGGCAGGCGGGCAATAGTGGGGTGGTACCGACACGGCCCGGATATGCTGGTGGAGGACCGTGGGTGGCGGGTGTGACGGGGGCAGGTGCTCGAGAGCTAGAGGCGGTGTCAAGTCTGGCCTTAGTCCTGCGCTCATGGGTGACATTCCTATTGCATAGCAAGAAAAGAAACCAGATTAGTCAAACTAAGAACCTACCCCACACTTATTAGAAAAACTCAATTTCACAAAGAAATGAGGAAAACTGAGTGGGGGTAAGCAAAGTAAGTAACCGGTAATCACAATGCATCACAAAACACGCAGAGGACTAGCCAGAATGATAACAGCACAGTTAGAGTTCAGAAGTCAAACCGACTTTCAAAAAGTCAACATTGGGACACATTGAACCCTAATAATGGCAATTACTAGCTCAAAGCGGGAAATGACGGCTTAACATCAGCTCAGACAAGCAACAAAGAGATATGAACGTGAATGAACAAACATGGCAGCCAAATTAGCATAAACAGTTCATGGTCAAACCGACATTTCATAAAAGTCAATGCCGCAAAGAATCAATCTTTAAGCATAGCAAAATATGAGCAAATGGTATTAAAATTCAGCACAATTCTCCCTAAGCATGCTAGAACAGTCCAAAGCAATCAGTTCACCAAAATTCTCACGAAACAGTCGGCACGCATATCGAGGTAGACCAAAAAAGTCAACCAAAGTCAACCCCAACGAAATTCAGCATTCAACATCTCAAAAGACTCGAAATGAAAAGCTCTACAACTTACCTTGAAGCCATGACTGCAGAAAACAAACGGAAAGGGAGATATCGGTGAAAACTCGAAAAACTAGGTTTCGGTGGAACTGGAGCTCTAGAGCTCCGATTCGAACGATCTACGGCTTGAAATGATCGGGAGAGAGAGAGGAGGGGTGCGGTGGCGGTTGGCGACGACGGCAGAGGCAGAATCGGGCGACGGCGACGAAGGTAGTGTAGAGGCAGTGATTTATTTGAGCGGGGGGGGGTTGTTTTCGTTCGTTCGAAAATGTGAGGGGCAGAGAGAGAAGGCCGGGAAAAAAGAAAGGAAATAGGGGATAAGAGTTTTTGGATTTTCTCATATTTTTTGGCGAAAAGAAGTGCAAGTTTTCACCGAAAAACTCGATTCAAAACGTCTGCCGGATTTCAAAGTTAGTTTTTACCGAAAAGTAGGGTACTTTTTGCCGAAAAATTTATCAAAAATGGTCAGAAAACATAGTGTGTTTTAAAGAGTAGTTTTCGCCGAAAAGTGAAGTGCTTTTCGCCGAAAACTTTGACCTATAAGTTTGAAAACATTTTCACAATTCCGACAAACTTCAGAAAATCAGAATTAATTTGACAAAAATTGGAACAACCTCAAACAACTTGGGATTGAAACGATGACACACAAACTACACATGAAAAATAAGAAATCATGCAAACTGACACTTTTGGCTCCCCCGAACTGACTGCAAAACAAGGAGTTCGGCACAAATTAAAAACTGACTCCAACCGTGGGTTGCCTCCCACGAAACGCTCTTGATTAACGTCCTTGTGCTGGACGATACCTGGACGGTGTTAGGAGACATCCCAACTTAGGATCTCTTTAACGCTAGCGTCAGAATTCATGAAGTAGAGCTTTGGGGTATCTCCGTCGAGCGTGAATTTCACCAGGATTTTGATCTTTGGCGCTTCCTTGGGATATGCTTTTGGCTTCTCCTTCTTCACTTGCTCTTGTGCCGGTGGCTTGACAGGGACTGGTGGTGCAGCTGGCTCGGAAGAGGCTGGTAGTGCAACTGGTCTCTAGACCATTTGAGTCTTTTCTGATTCCTCCTCCGTAGCCTGCCAGGTTCCTTGCTTGGCGGTGAAGAAGAGGCTTTCAGTTCCTTCTTCTTTGGCGGATTTTGAGCTGAAGATCCTGGTTTCTGCTTGATGATCTTTTCGACACCTGCAACAACAGTTGATCTAGAAACATTGGAAGAGACATCAGTAACGGAGTTGACCAGAGTCAACTCCACAGTTTCAACAGCAAGACAGTGAGGTTCTTCATCCAGAGGAGTATATTTCATACCGTCCTTAAGGCGGAATGTTATCATTTCCTTTCCAACCCTCAAGGTCAACGAGCCACTCAGAACATTTATTTGCATTCCAGTTGTTGCCATGAAGGGTCGACCTATAAGAATAGTAGAATCCTCCTCGCTAGTATCTATGATCACAAAATCAGCTAAGAAAGTGAAAGGACCACATTTAGTAACAACATCTTTAATCTCTCCTCTACGTGTTTTCAATGATCTATCAGCAAAGACAAGTTGCATGCTAGTCAGTTCAAGTTCTCCTAGATTCAATTTCTCAAACAAACTCATAGGCATGACATTGACAGACGCACCTAGATCAACCAAACTACGTTCTATTTCAATATCATTAATGACTAGAGGTAGCGTGAAAGAACCAGGATCGGAACACTTAGCTGGATATGGCGAGAAAGGCTTCTTGCTACGGGTGGTAGGATATCCTTCTTTGTTTCCCCGCATGCCAGTCTCGATCCTTGCGTTCGGTAGCAATGCATTCGGGAAGGGAGGCTTCTCGTAGTACGGAGCAAGAGTAGGATCATACTCCTTAGGCGCCTCTTCCTTTGCTTCCTTCTTCTCTGGAACGTCAATGGCCCTGTATAAATTAGAAAAAGCATTAGTAGGTGAGTTTGTAAGATTTTGAATAGATACTATCTTAGCTTGCTCCTTTCTCGGGTTCGGCTCGGTTTGGCTTGGGAGCTGGCCATATGGTCGACCAGATGCTAGAATGCTAGAGATCTGGTTCATTGCATGCTCTATTCTTTGACCGGAAGCAATTTGTTTTTGCTTGAGGAGAGCTTGAGCTTTGAACTGACTATCATGATTGTCAAGTCTGGTGATGATCTGATTGAGCTTCTTGTTGAGTTCACTGACGTTGTTGTCCTTCTGATGCTGCTGGCCTATATAAGTATTGTTCAAATATTGATTCTGGCGATTGCCAGGAGCAGTTCCATAGTTACCCGGATTTCGGTGCGGTGGCTGGTAGACACCTCCCATCGGATTGTTTGGCTTCTGATCCTGAGCTGAACTGGTTGGTCGGCTGTTCTGATTCTGGCCTTGGTTCTGGTTGGCACCGACATTGTAGGGAGGTCAATCTTGGAATTTCCCTCTTGTCTGTAGTTGCGGTAGCCAACATAACCTTGTTGATTGTTGTTGAAGCCTTGAGAAATGAAATTGACTTCTTCGACAGACCAGACTTCTGCTTTACCAAAGTTCTGGCATCGGCCTCCGTTATGAGCACAAGCTCCACACCACTCGCAATCAGCAACGTAGATAGAGGCTGCTGGTGGCTTGATGGGTGTAGAAGACTTCTTCAAATGCTTCTCAACTTCTGCTTTAATGGTTGCCTTAAGATCGAGCTTGCTTCTTGATCCTTCTGATTGTCGTTCCCAGTTCCTTGACTTGGAAGCATAGTTCGCGAAATGGAGAAGAGCAGCTTCAGGTGTGAGGGTAGTGCAATCCCCTTCAGCTAGGGAATTGACCCATTTGGCAGATTCTTCACGAAGACCTCGAGCAAAAATTTCAGCTAACTGTCTCTGCTCGAAACCATGGTGAGGACAGTTGTAGAGAAGTTCTTGGAATTCATTCCAAGTGTCATATAAGCTCGCTCCTTCCTTCTCAGAAAATCTGGCGATGCTGTCCTTGAAGGCTGTTGTTCTGGAAGAAGGGAAATACTCTTCGACAAAGTCTTGAGCAAGAGTATCCCAGTCTGTGTAGTAACTAGGTGGTTTGCCAGTGAGCCACCTCTATCTGTGCCTTTGAGAGAGAACGGGAAAGCTCTCAAGCTTAGAGTGTTCTTGTTTAGATTCCCATTCTTGAAAGTGCCGCAGATATAAATGAAATCCGCCAGATGCGTGCACGGATTGTCAAGTGGCCTGCCTTCAAATTGTAGATCCCTAGAGATCATGGTCAAGAAAGGAATCTTGATCTCATAGTCAGGATCTCCTTCGATGCGTGGCACGGCGATAGAAGATCGAACGCTAGTCGCGCTCAGCTTGTTGTAGTCAGCTAGACTCTTCAGTGCACCCAGTTGATCACCCATCCTAGGAGATGGAGGAGGTGAAAGTGATTCGGTGTATGAAGCGGATGAAGATGATGGTGAAGATGAAGATGAGGAACTCTCCTTCAGTTCCTCGATCTTAATTCGAGTGACAGATGGAGGTGGATTGGTTCTGCCTCTCATTGAAATTCGTGATTGTCTTGGTGGAGTAGAAACTACCTGGTCTCTCCACACTCTTAGCCTTGTCGTTCTTGGCGGTTTGGGAGCGCGTGAGAGGGCGGTGATGCATAAACCTGTGAACAACCTACAAATGACAAAAACAAGCAAAACCAGTGTAAAATCGAAGTGGATGGAAAAATGAAAGATGGAAAGTAGAAGAATAAAATGCCAGTTCTTCTTTCAAATAATTAAAAGAAGTTCCCCGGCAACGGCGCCAATTTGATGAACGTTGTAGAACGTGATCAAATACTACAAAGCTAAAAGCTAAGCATATCGTATTCCACGGATCTTCTAATAATTTTCTACTCAAATGTAAAGGCAGATTACTCAGGTTTAACACGTTGTGTGTGGTGTGAGTTCCACGACTTCTATTCTAGAAAATGCAAGCAAATTTAAAATTAAATTGAAAGACAGATTGAAAGATTGGTTGACTTAACAAAGACGACAGACAAAGTTAGACTTCGAATCCCCCTTAGTTCACCAGAGCATTGGCAATCAACAGATCAGCGGATTTCAATTCTCGTTCAATCAATTCTAAGACACCACTGTAACTCCTGACGCTTAGGTTTAAGACTGGCGAACGTTCGCTGTATCTGATCTAGCTACCAAGATTCATTAGTCTCCCGACTACGGTCGCTTCTTGCGACGACTAAACTAACTTGTGGAATTACTAATGATTTATGAGTTACTCTTGCAGTGGATTAACCCTAACTGGTTCCTACGAAAGGCACACTCCAATGAATAGGTTAATTGTTGATTTGGTGTTTTAAAGTAAGGCGAGCGTTCGCTGCTATCCTCAGCTTAATAAGAATCTAATCTAGGTGATCAATCCAGACAAGAAACATAAACAACGAAGAACAAACAAAACATGAAAGAGAAACTGATTGAACTTTGAAACTAATCACCGCCGATCCGTGACCGCTTTAAAGCCCTGGGTCACTTAGGGTTCATCTAGTCTAAGCTCTACGAGTTTAGCTACTCATGTTCATAATGACAGAATCAAAGACAGAAATAGAGTTCATCATGAAAAGGAAGAACAGATAGAAACTGTAAAACCTAATTAAGACGACTCTGGCAAAGCTTCGCTCTCCGGTAATCTTCAATCCTAGCTCCGAGTCTCCGAGGTGATGGGATGGCGTCACTATCTCTTTCTTGCTCTTCGAATTCTAAAACTCTGTTCTCTCGAACTCTTTAGGTCTGGAACTCGTTAAAGTTCTGAATTATGAGATGTATCAAGTATGGGCCGCCGGTTAAGTATTTATACTTAACCCTATCAGCGCCGAATTTTGCCTGGATTTTTCGGTGAAAACTTGATGAGTTTTCGCCGAAAACTTCTTTGTAAATGGTGGCTTCCGTCGGCTGATTCTCCTGTGATTTTGAAATTCGGAGTTTTCAGTGAGAACTTGACTTCTCGCCGAAAACTTCTTCTTGTAAAGCTCTGCCGATTTCTTCTGGAGTTTTCGCCGAAAACCTGAGGACTTTTCGCCGAAAACTCATGTGTAAAACGGGGCAGGATTTCTGTTGACTTGATTGACTTCTTGGACTGGTTCCGGTGCAGTTCCTCTAGGTTCCAATGCCTTAGACACGTCCTTGGCTACTTTATTTGACGGCAAAAACCTGTGCTATCATGAAAACACTAGAAAACCATCAAATAGACCCGAAACGGGTCAAACTAACACAAATGGCACGAGATAGAGCAGTTGAGTGAATATTTGCTATTCTACCCTAAAAACCATATCTTAAGCCAAGAAATGTCGCTTAAATGAGGCTGATAATCACGTCAAATCGAGTGTCATCAACTACTCAAAGGAATTGGCAATTGATGATGCTGCAGAACAGTGATCAAATACTACCAAGCTGGAAGGCTAAGCAGATCGTATTCCAGGGTCTTCTAATGATTGATTACTCAAATATAAAGGCAAATTACTCAGGTTTAACACTTTGTGCGTGGTGTGAGTTTCACGACTTCTAATTCTAAGAAATGCACAGAAATTAAAAATTAAAACTGAAAACAGATTGAAAGATTGGTTGATTAAGCTAAGATGACAGACAAGCTTAGACTTTGAATCCCCCTTCGTTCACCAGAGCATTGGCAATCAACAGATCAACGGATTTCGATTCTCGTTCAATCAATTCTAAGACACCACCATAACTCCTTACCCTTAGGTTTAAGACTGGTAAACGTTCTCTCTATCCGATCTAGCTACCAAGATTAATTAGCCGCCCGGGTACTGTCGCCTCTCGCAACGACTTATGAGTTACTCTAGCAGTGGATTAACTCTAACTGGTTCCTACGAAAGGCACACTCCAATGATTAGGTTAATTGTTCGATTTGATGTTTTAAAGTAAGGCGAGCGCTTGCTTCTATCCTTAGCTTAACAAAAATCTAATGTAGGTGATCAATCAAGACAAGAAACATGAACAATGAAGAACAAATCAAACATGAAAGAGAAACTGATTGAACTTTGAATCTAATCACCGCCGATCTGTGACCGCTTTAAAGCCCTGGATCACTTAGGGTTCATCTAGTCTAAGCTCTACGAGTTTAGCTACTCATGTTCATACAAAAAGAATCAAAGACAAAGATAGAGTTCATCTTGAACAGAGGAAGAACAGAAAAGGATCTGAAAAACCTAATTAAGACAACTCCGGCAGTACTTCGATCTCCGGTAATCTGCAATCCTAGCTCCGAGTCTCCGAGATGAAAGGGATAGCATCACGATCTCTTCCTGGCTCTTCGAACTCTAAACTCTACTCCCGAACTCTTGAGAATCCTCGAAGTATTTGGTATTAGTTGGTATTATGAGATATATGAGATATCTTGATTTAGGGCCGCCGGTTAAGTATTTATACTTAACCCTAATACAGCCGGATTTTGCCTGGAATTTTCGCCAAAAACCTAAGTGATTTTTTGCCGAATATTCCTTTGTAAATGGGATGACTGCTCGGCTGAACTCTCTTTGATTTTCGGACCTTGGGTTCTCGGCGAAAACTTGGTGTTTTCGACGAAAACTTCTTCTTGAAAGTTCTGCCGATTTCTTCATGAGTTTTCGCCGAAAACTCCAAGGGAATTTTGCCGAAAATTACTTTGTAAATGGGAGCAGGATTTGGTTCGACTTGATTGACTCCTTGGATCGATTCTGGTGTGATTCCTCGAGCTTCCAACGCCTTAGACACGTCCTTGGTTACTATATTTGATGGCAAAAACCTGTGCTAACATGAAAATACTAGAAAACCATCAAATAGACCCGAAACGGGCCAAAGTAACACAATTGGCCCGAGATAGAGTAGTTGAGTGAATATTCATTATTCTACCCTAAAAACCATGTCTTAAGCATGGAAACGTCGCTTAAATGAGGCTGATAATCACGTCAAATTGAGTGTCATCAAAAATACCCCACACTTAAGCTTTTGCTTGTCCTCAAGCAAACTGAATAGAAACGCTCATGTTCACAAATGATAAGATTTATTAAATTGGAGTTCAATCAAACATAATGAATTATTAGACAGATAATTCCTAGAACAAGAAACCTAACATGCCTACTGATCAGCCAAACGACCTGGTCTCACTAAAAACTACACACGACAAGTAATAGCAACCAATTATGCACGAATTTGACCTGACCGACCAGACTCCTCACACAGGAAATATTTAGTAAATGGGGAACTCTCACTCTCTGTGTTTAAGGATGTGTTTCTGCTCTCAATCATTTTCTGTTACTGAATTATGTCATAAGTTTGCAATTCGACCACATCTCCACCACTGAGACAACACGAGTAACTAGTCAAGAAGGAATTCCCTACTAGGACTGTAACCAGACACGGGTGGAATAGTGAACGCTCGTCCTATGATACCCTCAAGCAACCTAGCACTTATTTTCTTTGCACATTTTTTTCTTTTGACTTTTCTTTAGCTTCGTTCTTCCATTTGTAGAGAGAAGAACGTTTATTGACTAAAACTTGAAACTTTTCTAATTTTTCTGCTTTTCTTTTTCGACATTTCTTTTGTTTTTCTTTTCTTTCTCTATTTTTTCGTTGTGCCAATTCTTTCTTTTAGTTGCTAGAGGGGTTTACACGTTTGGACATAATAGCTAAGACCACCTGTTTAATGGCTATAGGCAGGTTACCACAAACCGACTTCCGGTAGGTCAATCTAGAACTACAACCACAGGGGATCAACGGGGAATGAAAGAATGGGAAATGGCTGTAATGTATTATCGAACCGAAAGAGCAGGCCAAGCTCAAGGGTTTAAACCTAATGGATTTATCATTTGGTAGGCTATCTGGCTTAGTAGCTGAATCTAGGTGCCCCTATCATTCTAGAACTCGTGTCATCGTGTGGTCTCGAGTAGGTCTCATGCAAATTCTAACTCATTCAAGCAAACAGAAAACCACTGAAAAAGAATTGAAATTGCAAGTTACGTGCAATGGATCAAAAGCTCACATTTGGTTTGCTAGTCGGATTCAGTCATTTTTATGCAATCAAGGCGACAAACTACAAGTGTGATCTTAAAAATCTGTTCTGACCAGGCAATTTAGTATCAAAGTAAACACGTTGGTTCTCAAGTTCTAGGTTAAGCAGTCTAAGCATCATTATGAAAGATTGAACAGCAACTTAACATCAAAAATCAAGAACTGAGCCATTCTAATGCTAGAGAGACTGGACAGGAATCACGAGGCACACAAAAACACAATCAAGGGTAATCAAGTTCATGCAAGGTTCTCTAGCATCCTACCCCACACTTAAATCGTACTGTGTCCTCACAAGACTAAATCTAGAGTTCAGAGTGAAGTAGAAGAACCTGGACCGAGATGGTTGGTGTAGGGGATGAGCATGGATCCTCGGAGCAGAGGGAATCTACCAAAGCGAAGCAAATGAAATCTACCGATTGCCTGCAAAACAAAAACAAATGAAAGATAAAAAGGAAACTGGGACAAGTGTCCCGGATCCACACAGAAAAAAGTTGGATCAAAATCCGAAAAGAAGAAATAAAAAGAAAGGACCAGAAAAGGAATACAACCCGATCACTGCTGGTCAGGTGCATCGGGAGGATGAATGTGGAGGGCGTCGCCTATCTGTCACTGCCATGCCAGCTGTGCCTCATACCTCTCGTCATTGCGGAGCATGTACTGCTGCATAATAATCCATCTGGCATCCTGAGTGGCGATATTAGTGATGCGCCACTCCTGGAGTCGCTCGTACAGCTCTCCAACATCCGCGGGATGCGGTCGGTGTTGAGGGTGAGGTGCCTGGTATGGCTCTGGAATGGGCGGCTGGTACTCATACCCTACCTGATGATGTGGCAAGGGTGTATGATCATGAAACTCCGGCTCTGCCTGGGGCTGTGGCTCCCCAGAATCATCTTCTTCCTCCGACTCGGCCTCGTGACGGAGAGGAGGAGACGCCGCCACCTCTGGACTGACGTCCAGCTCAAGGGCGTACTCGACCGCTAAATCTCCACTGACGGTGTACACTCTGCATCATGGGACGTCCGGGCCATATTCATGGCTGAGACCAAGAGAGATGATGAGTCGGCCGACAAAGTTGCCTCCCAGGAGTGAGCGAGGTGGCTTCGTCTTCTGAGTCTTCTGGCGGAATAAGCGTGCAAGCACCCATCCGGGATGAAGAGGATAACTCTCCCAGATGGTGCGATGGAGGAGAAGCTCCTCTCTACTGATATGGTGGCGGTCCTTCTCTGGAGCAAACAGTAGTGATCTACGCCAAACCATATGAATGAATCGATAGAGAGGGTGAGAGAGGGACTTAACTGAGTTGTGCTTCGTGGTCCGAGCATCAGGTACTCCAGTCATGTGGCTCCAGAGCGCGTCATACTTGTCTCCGCTGCCGGAGTTGTTCTCCCAGCCGAGGTGATGTCCCTCGTAGTGCTCGCGGGGGATCCTGAGATGAGCTGTGAACTCATTGTAGGTGAAGTCCTTGTACACCCCGCCAAGATAGAAAGAGACGACCTTCTTGCGCTGCCTCTTCTTGTGCTCGTCCAGATCAAATGTCGCCCAAAACTCCTGGAGAGCGACGTCTGGGAAGTCAGCAGCTATGGTGGTCAGCTCCAGCAGTCCTGGAGGTATTAATGCGTCGAGCACATTTCGGTGCCAGTCCTCATCGTGCTCGAAGAGTGACTCCATAGATAATGGGCAAACAGCAGCTCCAGGAACATGCTCGAGCCTCTGGTAGCGCTCGAAGTAGTACTGGGGTAGGCGGGCAACAGTAGGGTGGTACTCGACACGGCCAGGGAATGCTGGTGGAGGGCCCTGGAGGGCGGAGCGGGGACTCGGGAGCTAGAGCCGGTGTCAAGTCGCGCCTTAGTCCTGCGCTCATGAATGGCATTCCTAAGCCAGAAACGAAACCAGATAGTTAACTAAAAACCCACCCCACACTTAGTAGAAAAACTCAATTTCACAAAGAAATGAGGAAAACCGAATGGGGTAAGCAAATTAAGTAACCGGTAATCACAATAAATCACAAAGCATGCATATGTCTACCCGAAATGTTCATATCATAATTAGGGATCAGAAGTCAAACCAACATTCAAAAAGTCAACATCATAGCACATTGAACCCTAATCATGGCAATTACTAGCTCAAGCGAGAAATGACGACATAATTAATAACTCAGATGACAAGCACAGTAATATGAACGTGAATGAACACACATGGCAGCCAAACAAGCATAGACAATTCAAGGTCAAACCGATATTTCATAAAAGTCAACACCGCATAGAATCAGTCCTTAAGCACATCAACACACGATCAAATGGTATTATATTTCAGCACAATTCTCCCTAAGCATGCTAGATCAGGCCAAACAATTCAACTAACATAGTTCACACAAAATCAGTCGGCACGCAAATCGAGGCAAACCGAAAAGTCAACCGAAATTCAGCATTCAACATGTCAAAAGATTCGGAATGAAAAGTTCTACAACTTACCTTGAAGCCATGGGTGCTGAAAACGAACGGTGAAAGAGAAATCGGTGAAAAATTGAAAAATTTAGGGTTTGGCTGAACGGGAGCTCTAGAGCTCCGATACGACTGATCTACGGCCCAAAATGATCAGAAAAGGGAGGGGAGAGGTGCGGCGGCAGTGGCAAACGGATGGCAACGGCGAAAATGTAGCGGCGGCGGCATTTGGTTTTAAACAGGGGGAGTTTTGGTTATTTTTGAAAATGAAGAAGTGAGAGGAGAGAGAGAAAAGAGATCGAGAAATAGGGGGAAATTGTTTGATTTTGTCTCAAGTTTTTGACGAAAATGTGTGCAATTTTTCGCCAAAAACACAAGTGAAAAACGTATGCCAGTTTTCAAAGGAGTTTTCGCCAAAAACTCATAAAGTTTTTGCCGAAAAGTTTAGTTAAAATTGACCAGAAAACACAGTGGGATTTTCAAGTCACTTTTCCCCGAAAATGGGTCAGTTTTCGCCGAAAAATTTGACCTGTACTATTGAAAATATTTTCGCAATCCCGGCAAACTTCAGAAAATCACAATTAATTCCACAAAAATCAGAACAACCTCAAACAACTTGCGATTGAAATGATGACACATAGACTACACACGAAAAATAAGAAATCTTGCAAACTGACACTTTTGGCTCCCCCCGAACCAACTCTAAAACACTAAGTTTGACACAAATGAAAAACTGACTCCAGCCGTGGGTTGCCTCCCACGAAGCGCTCTTTTATTAACATCCTTGAGCTGGACGATACCTGGACGTTATTAGGAGACATCCCAACTCAGGATCTCCTTAACGCTAGCATCGGAGTTCATGAAGTAGAGCTTCGGGGCATCTCCGTCAAGCATATATTTCTTCCCGTTAGCATGTATGAGCTTGGTACGTCCATCGGGAAGGTGATCAGTGATCTTGAACGGACCAAAAAGTTCTTTCGAGGGATCATCCTCTACAAGGAAGACGGTGGAAGGAATGAGAACGATCGGCTTCGTAAACTCTTTAACCTCCGGCTTTGTATCACCAGGATCGGTGATCGTCGGTATTTCCTTAGGAGATGCTTTTGGCTTCTCCTTCAATACTTGTTCCGGCGCCGATAGCTCGGAAGGAATTGGTGGTGCAGCTGGCTCGGTAGAAGGTGGTGGCACAACTGGTCTCCAGACCATTTGAGTCTTCGTCTTCTGATTCCTTCTCCGCGACCTGCCAGGTTCCTTGCTCGGCAGTGAAGAAGAGGCTTTCAGTTCTTTCTTCTTTGGCGGCTTCTGAACAGTAGATTTGGGTTTCTGCTTGGTAATCTGTTCAACACCTGCAACAACAATTGATCTAGGAACACTAGAAGAGATGTCAGCAACGGAGTTGACTGGAGTCAACTCCACAGTTTCAACAGCTAGGCAATGAGATTCTTCATTCAAAGGGGTATATTTCATTCCGTCCTTAAGGCATAACGTTATCGTGTCCTTACCAACCCTCAAAGTCAAGGAACCATTTGGAACGTTAATTTGCATTCCAGTGTTGCCATGAAGGGTCATCCTATAAGAATGGTAGAATCATCCTTACTAGTATCTATGATCACATAGTAGCTAAGAACGTAAAAGGACCACATTTAGTAACAACGTCTTTTATCTCGCCTCTCGGAGTATTCAGTGATCTATCAGCAAAGACAAGTTGTATGCTAGTTGGTTCAAGTTCTCCTAGGTTCAATTTTTCAAATAAACTCATAGGCATAACATTGACAGACGCGCCTAGATCAACCAAACTACGTTCTATCTCAACATCATTGATAACCAGAGGAAGAGTGAAAGAGCCAGGATCAGAACACTTAGCTGGGTATGGCGATGAAGGCTTCTTGCTACGAGCGGCAGGATATCCTTCTTTACCTCCCCACATGCCAGTCTCGATCCTCGCGTTCGGTAGCAATGCTCTTGGAAAAAGAGGCTTCACGTAGTACGGAGCAAGAGGAGGATCATACTCCTTAAGCGCCTCCTTCGGTGCTTCCTTCTTCTTTAGAGCTTCATCGGTCCTACATAACATAGAAGAAGCATTAGTAGATGAGTTTGTCGGTTCTTGAACGGATACCATCTTAGCTTGCTCCTTTCTCGGATTTGGCTCGGTTTGGCTTGGAAGTTGGCCAAATGGTCGACCAGATGCTAGCATGCTAGAAATCTGGTTCAAAGCCTGCTCAATTCTTTGACCGGATGTGATCTGTTCTTAGTTGAGAAGAGCTTGGGCCTTGAACTGGCTGTCATGATCGTCAAGTCTGGTGATGATCTGACTAAGCTTCTTGTCCAGTTCACTGACGTTGTTTTCCCTCTGATGTTGCTGCCCTGTGTAGGTATGTTCAGATATTGATTCTGGCGATTGCCAGGAGCAGTTCCATAGTTACCCGGATTGCGGTGTGGTGGCTGGTAGAAATTGACTTCTTCGGCAGACCAGACTTCTGTTTTACCAAAATTCTGGCATCGGCCTCCATTATGCGCACAAGCTCCACACCACTCGCAATCGGCAACGTAGACAGCGGCTGCCGGCGGCTTGATGGGTGTAGAAGAGTTCTTCAGATGCTTCTCTACTTCTGCCTTGATAGTTGCTTCGAGATCGAGCTTGCTTCTAGATCCTTTAGATTGTCGTTCCCAGTTCCTCGACTTGGAAGCACAGTTCGCGAAATGAAGAAGAGTAGCTTCCGGTGTGGGTGTAGTGCATTGATGTGAACCGCCGCAACCATGGGCAGACGACCCTAACCACCGCAAGCTGATGATCGTGCAACGAGGAAGAAATCGTCAGGAACCAGGATGGAGAAGACTTTGACCCGCTAGCTATAAAGAGCTAGGAACCAGAAGTATCAAGTCGAAGGCGCCACTTCAAGGGGTGAATACCCTAGACGATAAGCCGGTCTAGACGACGATCAATTCCATGATGGTCGAACAGAGAATTTCATAATATGCAAGAGAAAAACCGAAGTTTAAGAGTTTATTTGATTCAAAGGTGTGTGTACAAGAGTGGCCGGTGGCCTCTATATATAGGTGAGGGAACAAGCTCTCCTCCCTAAAGACTACTTCCTAAATAATAATAAAATAAAGAAATAAAAAGAGTCCTAATTAAACTACTAAAAAGGACTTAAACTAATCCTAATCTAGACTAAAAATAAGGTAAATTCGGACTCCAATCCCACAGGGAATAAGAATCCTATTTAGAGAAGAACTCCTAACTTGGGAGCCAAGTTTCCCCAAAAACAGCCTAAATGGGTTCTGGGATTATGGGCCGAATAAATACCAAACAAATTCCTAAAATTATGATCTTTTGCATATCCGTAGTAGACTCCATGGGCTACAACTTTCATATTGATCATCAGTCCAAATTCCGTCTCCAAGTAGCCCATATTCGTCAATCCTTGTCAGACTAGGAATCTGTCCAAAATCCGGGTTTGGCCCTTGTTCACTTTAGTTCTGGCCCGTAGCTTCTTAGTCGTGGGCGGAACTCTTAGCTCTCCTCCAAGGTTGGATTCTCCTTGATCCTCTCCTATTGGATCAAGCTCAGGTGGTGGCCTGCTCACAGCTCCTGCTTGGCCTTCCTTGGATCAGCATCCGAGTCTTCCTCCTTGGTGCTCCAACCATGCTTTACTTGGCCTAGCTCTATCTCCTTCAATACTCCTGATGAGCTGCAGAACAGTGATCAAATACTACCAAGCTAGAAGCTAGGGTAGATCGTATTCCATAGGGTTTCTTCCAATTGACTACTCAAAGAAGCTGACAATTTATTCAAGTTTGAACACGTTGTGCGTGGTGTGAGTTCCACGACTTCTAGACTAATATGCAGGAAAATTTAAAATGAAATTAAAAGACAGAATGATTGGTTGGTTCAGACAGATGACAGACAAGCTTAGATTTCGAATCCCCCTTAGATCACAAGGGCAACAGCAATCAACAGATCAGCGGATTTCAATTCTCGGTCAATCAATTTCTAAACACCACCATAACTCCTGACCCTTAGGTTTAAGACCGGCGAACGTTCGCTCCATCCGTTCTAACTACCAAGATTAATTAGCCGCCCGGGTACGGTCGCCTCTCGCAACGACTTAACTAACTGGTGCAATTACTAACAATTTATGAGTTACTCTTGCAGTGGATTAACCCTAATCGGTTCCTACGAAAGGCACACTCCAATTATAAGGTTAGCTGGTTGAATTGATGTTTTAAAGAGAGGTGAGCGTTCGCTTCTATCCTCAGCTTAACAAGAATCTAAACTAGGTGATCAAGGAAGACAAGTTTATGCGCCAAAGCAGGGAAGCTGTCTGGCGACTAACCCTAGCTTGCATAAACCTAATCTAGGTGACCAACCAGAAGAGAAACATAAACAATGACGAACAAAACAACCATTGATGAGCCCCTGTCGTTGACGACTCAATCAAATAAACTAACAAAGCTAACAAGCTAGGGTAGATCGTATTCCATGGGCCTTCTAATGATTGACTACTCAAATAAGCTAGCGAATTACTCAGGTTAAACACTTCGTGCGTGGTGTGAGTTCCACGACTTCTAATTCTAAGAATGCAGAGAAATTAAAAATTGAACTAAAATAGATTGGAAATTGGTTGATTAAAACAGAGATGACAGACGAACTTAGACTTTGAATCCCCCTTCGTTCCCCAGAGCATTGGCAATCAACAGATCAGTGGATTTCGATTCTCATTCAATCAATTCTAAGAAACCACCATAACTCCTGACCCTTAGGTTTAAGACCGGCGAACGTTCGCTCTATCAGTTCTAGCTACCAAGATTAATTAGTCGCCCGGGTACGGTCGCCTCTCGCAACGACTTAACTTAACTGGTGGAATTACTAACGATTTATGAGTTACTCTTGCAGTCGATTAACCCTAACGGTTCCTACGAAAGGCACGCTCCAATTATAAGGTTAATTGTTCAATTGATTTTTTAAAGTAAGGCGAGCGTTCGCTTCTATCCTTAGCTTAACAAGAATCTAATCTAGGTGATCAATCCAGACAAGAAACATGAACAATGAAGAACAAAATCAAACATGATAGAGAAACTAATTGAACTTTGAATCTAATCACCGCCGATCCGTGACCGCTTTAAAGCCCTGGGTCACTTAGGGTTCATCTAGTCTAAGCTCTAAGAGTTTAGCTACTCATGTTTATCACTAAAGAATCAAAGACAAATAAAGAGTTCATCATCCAGACGAAGAACAGAAAAGAATCTGAAAAACCTAATTAAGACGACTCTGGCAGACTTCGATCTTCGGTAAACTGCAATCCTAGCTCCGAGACTTCGAGATGGAAGGGATGGCGTCACGATCTCTTTCCGGCTCTTCGAACTCTAAACTCTCTGCTCCAGAAGTTGAGAGAATTCTGAAGTTTGGTATTAGTTGGTGTTTTTGATTATTATAAGGTATATTTTAATTTAGGGCCGCCGGTTAAGTATTTATACTTAACCCTAATACCGCCGAATTTTAACTAGAATTTTTCCCGAAAATCATAGGGAATTTTCACCGAAAATCTTAGTGTAAATGGGAAGCCGCCGGTTGATTTCTTCTGTGATTTTTGGTCCAACGTTTTCGGCGAAAACTAATTTTCGATCCTTCAGTTGACATCAGTGGATTTGTGCATGTATTTTCGCCGAAAACACTAAGGGATTTTCGGCGAAAACTCCTTGGTAAACCGGGGCAGGAATTGTTTCGACTTGATTGACTCCTTGGATCGATTCTGGTGCAATTCCTCGAGGTTCCGACGCCTTAGACACGTCCTTGGCTACTTTATTTGACGGCAAAAACTTGTGCTAACATAAAAACACTAGAAAACCATCAAATAGACCCGAAACGGGCCAAGGTAACACAAATGGCACGAGATAAGGCAATTGATTGAATATTCGTTATTCTACCCTAAAAACCATGTCTTAAGCAAGGAAATGTCGCTGAAATGAGGCTGATAATCACGTCAAATCGAGTGTCATCAAAATACCCCACACTTAAGCTTTTGCTTGTCGTCAAGCAAACTGAATAGAAACGCTCATGTTCACAAATGATAAGATCGATTAAATTGGAGTTCAATCAAACACAATGAATTATTAGACAGACAGATCCTAGAACAAGAAACCTAACATGCATACTGATCAGCCAAACTACCTGGTCTCACTAAAAAAACTGCACACGACAAGTAATCGTAACCAATTATGCACTAATTTGACCTGACCGACCAGACTCCTCACACATGGAAAATATAGTACAATGGAAACTCTCACTCTCTGTGTTTAAGGACGTGTTTCTGCTCTCAATCATTTTCTGTTACTGAATTCTGTCATAAGTTTGCAATTCAACCACATCTCCACCACTGTGACAACACGAGTGATGACACTCGATTTCACGTGATTATTAGCCTCATTTAAGCGACATTTCTTTGCTTAAGACATGGTTTTTAGGGTAGAATAACGAATATTCAAACAATTGCCCTATCTCGTGCCATTCGTGTTTCCTTGGCCCGTTTCGGGTCTATTTGATGGTTTTCTAGTGTTTTTATGTTAGTACAGGTTTTTGCCGTCGAATAAGTAACCAAGGACGTGTCTAAGGCACTGGAACATCGAGGAACTGAACCGGAATCGATCAAAGGAGCCAATCAAGTTCAAACAAATTCCTGCCCGGTTTACAAAGGAATTTTTGCCGAAAATTCCTCAGTATTTTCGGCAAAAAGATGAAGTTTTCGGATCGAAAATGAAGTCCAGAGAAGAGCAAAAATTATCCCTTCATTTGCAAAGGAATTTTCGCCGAAAATTCCTTAAGAATTTCGGTGAAAATATTAGAGGAATCCGGATTTATTAGGGTTAAGTATAAATACCTAACCCGGCGGCCCAAAATGAGAGACCTCATAATTCACATAATTCTCAGAATCCTCACGAGTTCGAGAGAGAGAGTTTTAGAGTTCGAAGAGCCAGGAAGAGATCGTGACGCCATCCCTGCCATCTCGGAGACTCGGAGCTAGGAGTGCAGATTACCAAAGATCGAACTTCTGCCAGAGTCGTCTCAATTAGGTTTTTCAGATCCTTTTTCTGTTCTTCCTCTGGATGATGAACTCAGTCTTCGCCTTTGATTCTTTTTGTAGAACATGAGTAGCTAAACTCGTAGAGCTTAGATTAGATGAACCCTAAGTGACCCAGGGCTTTAAAGCGGTCACGGATCGGCAGTAATTAGATTCGAAGTTCAATCAGTTTCTCTTTGCATGGTTGTTTTGTTCTTGATTGTTGTTCTGCGTTTCTCGTCTAGTTGACGCATACATTAGTTTCATTGTTCTTGTGTTTCTTTTCTGGCTGATCGCCTAGATTAGGGTTTGTGTGAGCTAGGGTTTGTCGCCAGACAGCTTCCCTGCTTTAAAACATCAAAAACTTGTCTTTCGTGATCACATAGTTTAGATTCTTGTTAAGCTGAGGATAGAAGCGAACGCTCGCCTCACTTTAGAACATCAATTCAACCAGTTAACCTTATAATTGGAGTGTGCCTTTCGTAGGAACCGATTAGGGTTAATCCACTGCAAGAGTAATTCATAAATCACTAGTAATTGCACCAGTTAGTTAAGTCGTTGCGAGAGGCGACCGTACCCGGGCGGCTAATTAATCTTGGTAGTTAGATCGGATAGAGCGAACGTACGCCAGTCTTAAACCTAAGGGTAAGGAGTTATGGTGGTGTATAGAAATTGATTGAATGAGAATTGAAAACTGCTGATCTGTTGATTGCCAATGCTTTGGTGAACGAAGGGGGATTCGAAATCTAAGCTTGTCGGTCGTCTGTTTAAACCTACACATCATTCTGTCTTTTAAGTTCATTTTAAGTTTTCTGCATCTTAGTCTAGAAGTCGTGGAACTCACACCACGCACAACGTGTTTTAACTTGAATAATTTGTCAGCTTCTTTGAGTAGTCAATTAGAAGAAACCCTGTGGAATATGATCTACCCTAGCTTCACAGCTTGGTAGTATTTGATACCGCTAAAACTGCAGCATCAAATTGGCGTCGTTGCCCGGGACTCTTCTATATTGTTTGAAAGAAGAGTTGGCATTTTATTCCTCTACTTTCCATCTTTCATTTTTCATCTGGTGAACGTGTCGTTGTGATGCGTTCAACCAAATAACTACTAATGCTAAGAAAAAGCGTATAGCAGATCGTATTCGACTCGAGGTTTCTTCTAATCGACTACTTTGAAGAAGCTGGCAAATTACTCAGGTTAAAACACGTTGTGCGTGGTGTGAGTTCCACGACTTCTAATCTATTAAGCAAAGGAAAACAAAAGACAGAAAGATTAAAAGATTGACTAACGGGAAGATAGACGAACTTAGATTTCGAATCCCCCTTAGATCACCAGAGCAACGGCAATCACAAGATCAGCGGTTTTCAATTCTAATTCAATCGGTTTCTATACACCACCATAACTCCTTACCCTTAGGTTTAAGACTGGCGAACGTTCGCTCTATCCGTTCTAACTACCAAGATTAACTAGCCGCTCGGGTACGGTCGCCTCTCGCACCGACTTAATTAACTGGTGTAATTACTAATGATTTATGAGTTACTCTTGCAGTGGATTAACCCTAACCGGTTCCTACGAAAGGCACGCTCCAATTATAAGGTTAATTGTTCAATTCGATGTTCTAAAGTAAGGCGAGCGTTCGCTTCTATCCTTAGCTTAACAAGAATCTAATCTAGGGGATCAATCCAGACAAGAAACATGAACAATGAAGAACGAATCAAACATGAAAAAGAACTGATTGAATTTCGAATCTAATCACCGCCAATCCGTGACTGCTTTAAAGCCATGGGTCACTTAGGGTTCATCTAATCTAAGCTCTACAAGTTCAGTTACTCATATCGGAAACAAGAGAATCAAAGGCAACAATGAAGATCATCATACAGAGGAAGAACAGATAAGAACTGAAAAACCTAATTCTGACGACTCCCGCGAAGCTTCAATCTCCTGGATCTTCAACTTTAAGTTCCGAGTTCTCCGATGTGGAAGGATGGCGTCACGATCTCTCCACGATTCTTCGAACTCTCTAAACTCTATCTATCGACCCTAGAGTCGGCTGACTCTCAAGAGTCTGATTTGAGAAAATAAGAATAATGAATTGTTCTCGTTTTTTTGTTGCCGACTGCTTCTCTTTAAATAGGTACGCTTAGGGTTTCCAATACAGCGCCGGATTTGGAAGGGATTTTCGCCGAAAATATCAAGCTATTTTCGGCGAAAACTTTAGTTAAAATCCCCTGTGTTATTTCTTCTAGGATTTTCGCCGAAAATAATGAAGTATTTTCGCCGAAAATATTCTTGCAATTGAAGACATCGCCGGCTGATTTCTCTGTACTCCATTTCGGATCGAAGAGTTAATCAATTTGCCGAAAATACCTTTGACTCGGCATCAGTTGGTTTGTATTATTATTTTCGCCGAAATCAATAGGATATTTTCGGCGAAAATATCTTTGTAGTCGGGTAGGGATTTGCTTTGACTTTGACTGGCTCCTTTGATCGATTCTGGTTTGGTTCCTCGAGGTTCTAATGCCTTAGACACGTCCATGGCTACTTTATTTGATGGCGAAAACCTGTGCTAACACAAAAACACTAGAAAACCATCAAATAGACCAGAAACGGGCCAAGGTAACACAATTGGCACGAGATAGGGCAATCGATTGAATATTCGTTATTCTACCCTAAAAACAATGTCTTAAGCAAAGAAATGTCGCTTAAATGAGGCTGATAATCACGTCAAATCGAGTGTCATCAAATACCCCACACTTAAGCTTTTACTTGTCCTCAAGCAAACTGAACTAGAACACACTCAAATTCACAAATGACACGAGATTAAACTGAGATTCAATTCTAACAATTTGGTTTAGACTGTTCCACGTAGAAAAGGTGACCTACACATGCAAGAATATCAACCAAACAAGTTTTCGATCTTACTAATTTCTGCACACTTCATGTAGTAGTTTTAACAAAGCTCGTCTCTTGGCAAAACAATTAATCATAATTAACCGACTACGATAACACCAATTCTAATGAGAAAAGACTTTAAGCTCTAGCCATGATGTGGACGCGGAGGTAGGAAAAGTGACGTGGCTATCGACTCGACTTCATCCGTTTCTAGATCTGTACGTTACATGTTCTAGCTAGGACCGCTTTTTAACAACAATTTCGTTCAAGCTTCAACTTATTTCTTCAATTTATTTACTGCATACTACTGCTCGATACCAAACACTTCACTTAGGTGTTGGACCTGCCTAGCTCACAGTATTTGTGCCTTTGCTAGTGCTCAACCCGAACACTTCACTTAGGTGTCGGGCTTGCCTAGCTTTATTTTCAGCACTTCAAAAACTTAGCATTGATTTGCAACACTTAATTACTTGATTTAACCAATTTAGCCACTTGATCCTAGCTAGTTATAACTTTTTACACAAGATTTCGAATTGGATTTCCATCTAATCTCAAGCCACAATCACAGGTGATCAAATATGGAGTGAAAAACATGGAAGAAGCTAGCATTTATCATCTTAGAACGGTGATATCGAGCTTTGTTGTTAACAAGTTAATTGATTCAATTAATTCCAGTTCCAACTACAGAAGTGATTTATGATCTGTTCTGACCTAGACCCATTTAATATCAGTTCTGACACGTTGGTTACAGGTTCTAAGTGGAACAGTCTAGACGTCATTGTTCAAAATTGAAGTCAATTTAACATCCAAAGTCAAGAATTGAGCAATTCGATGCAAGAGAAATTTCAAATTTGAACCACAGAATCATAGATAGCAAGCAAGATCATGTAGAATCCTAGACTCCTACCCCACACTTAAACGGTTCTGTGTCCTCACAGAATTAATCTAGAGTAGAGAGATACGAAGAACCTGGATGGTGATGGTCGGTGCAGGGGATGAACACGGAGCGTCCGAAGCAGAGCGGAGTAGCTACTCAAGATCCTACAAAACAAAAACAACAAAAAGATCAAAAGGATACCGGGACAAGTGTCCCGGATCCACACAGAATAAAAGTCGAACAAAGAAGGTTAAGGGGAATTTTGAAAATATTTTGACTCTTTTTTTTTTCAAATTCACGGCATGACACTCCTAGAGCAATCTAGATCATCCAAGCTCAAGTAGTTCAGAAAAAAATCACACCGAAATAGCAGACACGCAAAACGAGGTAGACCGGTATTAAACTCGTCGAAATTCAACAATCAATATGTCAAAAGATTTGAAATTGAAAACCCAACAACTAACCTTTTAGACACGACTCAAGAAAATGGACGGAAAGCGACGAAGTTGGCTAAAAACGTGAAAAACTTGTTTCGGGCATAACTGGAGCTACAGAGCTCCGATTTGGACGATCAAGTATGCGTTAGAATCGGGCCGAAAAAAGGAATCTGATTTTCAAAACAGAACAAATTTTCGGCGAAAATTTCATAATATTTTCGCCGAAAATATCTTCGAAAACTGGCAAAAAATAATGAGAAGTTCACTGTTTGCAGTTTTCGATAGAAATTTATTATTTTTCACCGAAAATACTTTTTTTTTTAAACCCAATCGAAAACAAATCAAAATGAAACGAAATTAAACTAACACTTTGGCTCCCCCGAACCTGACTCGAACGACGAAAAGACTGACTCAAAAATTCAAAAACGGACTCCAGCCGTGGGTTGCCTCCCACGAAGCGCTCTCTTTTAACGTCCTTGAGCCGGACGGTACCTGTTAGGGACCCCAACTTAGGAGTTCCTTGAAGTCAATCGTCTTCTTCAAGGTGTGCGGTTGAGTGCCATGTAGCACTCCAGAAGGGTGATGTAACCGGTAGTGCTCCAGTAGATCGCGGTTCTGGTTGGATGACCAGTTCTTCTTGAATTCTCCTTCTGGAGGAGGAAAGAGGTAGTACGGCGTGGCATGGTCAATGAGCTCCATCTTCTCTACAGGTTGACTCGGTGGAAGTGTAGGTGAGGGTATCTCAATCTCTATTGCTCCTCTTCGGCTTCAACTTCAAGATGGATTGGCTCTTTGTCTTCATCAACCACCACCGCCAAGGATTCTTCAACAGATGCTTCTAGCTCGCAATAGTCATGGGTGAGGTTGTCATGTTCATCTTCGTACGGCTCTTGAGCATCTTCTTCCATTAGTGGATTTGGTTGCTCGAGCTCGACATCCATCACGTTACGAGCTTGTATAATCGAAAGGAGATCATCCAAGGCGGATTCTACTCTTGCCGTCTGTTGTCGATGCTGATGAGCCAGTATATACACCTCTTGATGAATTTGCTGGTCGTGTGTAGCTTCTGGCTCTTCTTCGAAATGCTCTTGAGCATCTTCTTTCATTAATTGCACTAGTCGCTTGAGCTCGCGTTCCTTGTATCAGCAGCATCGTTCATTGATTGGAGGTTGTCGATCGCGGCTTGGGTGATTGCCATCCATTGTTGATGCTCATAAGTGTGTAAATCCATCTCTTGGGAGTCTTCAATATATGGTGCTTCATTGATGTACCACCCTTGGTACTGGTCATCCCACCTGTAATCCTGCATAATTAAAACTCAAAAACACTACCCAGGTAAATCATGAAAATATGGAGGAAAATAAATGGTAAGGCGAAAGGTAGAAGAATAATTTGCCAACTCTTCTTTCAAACAATTAGAAGAGTCCCCGGCAACGGCGCCAATTTGGTGAACTGTCGTTGTGATGCGTTCAACCAAATAACTACTAATGCTAAGAAAAAGCGTATAGCAGATCGTATTCGACTCGAGGTTTCTTCTAATCGACTACTTTGAAGAAGCTGGCAAATTACTCAGGTTAAAACACGTTGTGCGTGGTGTGAGTTCCACGACTTCTAATCTATTAAGCAAAGGAAAACAAAAGACAGAAAGATTAAAAGATTGACTAACGGGAAGATAGACGAACTTAGATTTCGAATCCCCCTTAGATCACCAGAGCAACGGCAATCACAAGATCAGCGGTTTTCAATTCTAATTCAATCGGTTTCTATACACCACCATAACTCCTTACCCTTAGGTTTAAGACCGGTGAACGTTCGCTGTATCCGTTCTAACTACCAAGATTAACTAGCCGCCCGGGTACGGTCGCCTCTCGCAACGACTTAATTAACTGGTGTAATTACTAATGATTTATGAGTTACTATTGCAGTGGATTAACCCTAACCGGTTCCTACGAAAGGCACGCTCCAATTATAAGGTTAATTGTTCAATTCGATGTTCTAAAGTAAGGCAAGCGTTCGCTTCTATCCTTAGCTTAACAAGAATCTAATCTAGGGATCAATCCAGACAAGAAACATGAACAATGAAGAACGAATCAAACATGAAAAAAACTGATTGAATTTCGAATCTAATCACCGCCAATCCGTGACTGCTTTAAAGCCCTGGGTCACTTAGGGTTCATCTAATCTAAGCTCTACAAGTTCAGTTACTCATATCGGAAACAAGAGAATCAAAGGCAACAATGAAGATCATCATACAGAGGAAGAACAGATAAGAACTGAAAAACCTAATTCTGACGACTCCCGCGAAGCTTCAATCTCCTGGATCTTCAACTTTAAGTTCCGAGTTCTCCGATGTGAAAGGATGGCGTCACGATTCCTCCATGATTCTTCGAACTCTCTAAACTATATCTATCGACCCTAGAGTCGGCTGACTCTCAAGAGTCTGATTTGAGAAAATAAGAATAATGAATTGTTCTCATTTTTTTGTTGCCGACTGCTTCTCTTTAAATAGGTACGCTTAGGGTTTCCAATACAGCGTCGGATTTGGAAGGGATTTTCGCCGAAAATATCAAGCTATTTTCAGCGAAAACTTTAGTTAAAATCCCCTGTGTTATTTCTTCTAGGATTTTCGCCGAAAATAATGAAGTATTTTCGCCAAAAATATTCTTGCAATTGAAGACACCGCCGGCTGATTTCTCTGTACTCTATTTTCGGATCGAAGAGTTAATCAATTTCACCGAAAATACCTTTGACTCGGCAACAGTTGGTTTGTATTATTATTTTCGCCGAAATCAATAGGATATTTTCGGCGAAAATATCTTTGTAGTCAGGTAGGGATTTGCTTTGACTTTGACTGGCTCCTTTGATCGATTCTGGTTTGGTTCCTCGAGGTTCCAATGCCTTAGACACGTCCATGGCTACTTTATTTGATGGCGAAAACCTGTGCTAACACAAAAACACTAGAAAACCATCAAATAGACCCGAAACGGCCAAGGTAACACAATTGGCACGAGATAGGGCAATCGATTGAATATTTGTTATTCTACCCTAAAAACAATGTCTTGAGCAAAGAAATGTCGCTTAAATGAGGCTGATAATCACGTCAAATCGAGTGTCATCATCATCACACTTCGATTTTACACAGGTTGTGTTTGTTTTTGTCTCTTGCAGGTTAAGAAAATTCAGAAGCAAATCACTTCCTATCCACCTTCACCTACCGCAATGGCTTCTCAAAAGAGTCTTGCGGATTACAATAAGCCAAGTGCTGCTAGCAGTCGATCTTCCATCTTTGTGCCGCGCGATGAAGACGGTCCTGACTATGAGATCAAGATCCCCTTCCTGGAAATGATCTCTAGGGATTTACAATTTGAAAGCAGGCCATTAGACAACCAGTGCACGCATCTGGCGGATTTCCTTGATCTCTGCAGCACTTTCAAGAATGGGAATCTCGACAAGAACACTCTTTGCTTGAGACCTTTCTCGTTCTCTCTGAAAGGTGCAGCTAAGAGGTGGCTCACTGGCAAACCACCTGGCTACTACACTGACTGGGAGACTTTGGCTCAAGAATTCATAGAGGAATACTTCCCTCCTTCCAGAACAACTGCTTATAAGAAAAACATCTCAAGGTTCAGACAGAAAGAAGGAATGAGCTTATACGATGCTTGGAATGAATTCTAGGAACTCCTCCACAACTGCCCTCATCATGGCTTCACTCAGAGGCAGCTAGCAGAGATATTTGCTTGGGGTATGAACGAAGAGTCATCTGAATGGGTTAACTCCTTAGCTGATGGAGATTACACTGCACTTGCACCGGAAGCTGCTCTTTTTCACTTTGCAAAATGCGCATCTAAGTCGAGAAGTTGGGAGAGATAGTTTGGAGCAGCTAAGAGCCGACCAAGCCGTGAAGATCAGATCAAGATTGAAGTGCAGAAAGAAATGAAGAAGATTTTCGGTAACTGGTCTTTAGAGGAAGTGAACTTTATTGATGAAGGCTTCACCAACAGTCAACAGGGCCACCCCGACTTTCGTCAGTTCAGACAACCTCCTCAACAACAAGGAAGCTTTCAAGAGCGTCCTCCTTACAACCTCGGATACAACCAGAGTCAGAATCAGTACTTGGGCAATAGTTATCAAAATCAACCTCAGAGATCTACATCAAGGAACACAAGGGATATCGAGGTAGCCAAGACGCTCGACCTGATCATGGAAAGGCTCGATAAATATGAAGAAAAAGTCAAGCTTCAAGCCGCCATAAATCAAGAACATGAAGCTCGAGGTCAACGAATGGAGAGCATGATAAATAACATGGTCAGCTTGATAACTAGTAGCCCCCTCCTTAATCAATCCTCGGTTCAAGTCGACTCTACCATTAGGAGGGAGCACGTCAAGGCCGTCTCCACAAGAAGCGACAAGCAATCAGCTAATACTGTAGCTCCTGAACCAGCCATAATCCCCGAAGCTATAACCATTGACAAGCCAAAGATCGAGCAGGAGAATAGAGAAGAAAAAGAGGAGGTGACTGCCCCGCCTTCCCTGACAAAGACAGCACCTGCGCCACCTCTCCCTCCATATCAGCCTCGGATTCCGTTTCCTAAGGCCGCGCAATCAAAGGAGAAAGATCATGATACCCAGTACAGAAAGTGGCATGGATACTTGAAGAACATGAATATGAATACACCAGTTACTGATGCTACCCAAGTAATACCGGAGGCTGACAAAATCGCAAGGGATCCTGCAAAGAACAAGAAGAAGAAAGAGTTGTCTCCTGTCCCCCTCGAGGAAGAATGCTCTGCTATCCAGGGCCATGCGACACCCATACCACCCCCAGCTAAGTGTCGAGATCCCGGTGCTTTCACTTTGCCTTGCACTATTAATAATGTGAAAATTGATCGTAGTTTAATTGATCTAGGTTCTTCCATTAATGTCATGCCTACCTGCTTGTATGAGAAATTGAACCTAGGAGAATTGAAACCGATTAGCATGCATTTAGTGTTTGCCGACAGATCTGTGAAATTACCTAGGGGATTGATAGAAGATGTGGTTGTCAATTGTGGTCCCTTTACTATTCTGGCTGATTTTATTATTATGGATACCCGAGGGGAAGATGCCACTCTTCTCCTAGGCCGATCGTTTATGGCAACAGCCGGCATTAACATTAATGTCCCGAATGGCTCGTTGACATTAAGGGTCGGCAAGAACACCATGACATTCCGCCTCAAGGACGGTATGCAAGTCCCAGTCAAAGAAGAGATGCATTGCTTATCTGTTGAAGCTGTGGAGTTGGCTTCGGTCAACTCCGTTACTAATGAAAAATCTAGAGTTTCTGCAGAAATCTTCTGGCCAGGTGTTGGACAGGTCCCTAATCTGACGAATGAGCTGCCGGCACAAAGGCCGAGAAAGAAGAAGGATCCGACGGCGTCCCCTCATGAATCACCAAACGTTAAAGATCATGGGGAGATAAAGGAGGAGAATAAAGAGAAGACGAAGGCGGTTTGGAAGCCGATTGCTCTGCCCCCGTCTACCGAGCCACCAGAACGAACCAAGATAGTTCACGCAAACGGGAAGAAGTTCACACCTACCGGAGAGTCCCCAAGGCCATATTTCATGAACTCCGGCTCGGGCCTAAGAGAGATCCTGAGTTCGGATGTCTCCTAACACCATCCAGGTATCGTCCAGGTCAAGGACGTTAATAAAAGAGCGCTTCGTGGGAGGCAACCCACGGCTGGAGTCCGTTTTTTATTTTCATCAACCTTAGTGTTTTAGAGTCGGTTTGGGGGAGCCAAAAGTGTCAGTTTGTTTGTTTTCTTATTTTTCGTGTGTAGTCTGCATGTCGTAGTGTCAGTCGCAAATTGATTGAGGTCGTTCTGATTTTTTTGGATTTAACTGTGATTTTCTGAAGTTGGCCGGATTTGCGAAAATATTTTCACCCGAGTAGTTCAAAATTTTCGGCGAAATCGCCTTTTGAATTTTCGAACCCGGTCTCCTGTTTCATATTTTTGGTTCGAAAGGTTGAGTGTTTTTGGCGAAATTTTCTTTGAAAACCGGCAGTGATTTTAACTCTTAATTTCGGCGAAAACATATGGGAATTTCGGCGAAAAGATCTTTGAAAACCGGCAGTGCATTTGAACGTTTGTTTTCGGCGAAAACACCCTTTTATTTTCGCCGAAAATCCTTTTGAAAACCACCCAATCCTCCGCTTAAAAATAGTCAAAATATTTTTAAAAAGTTCCCCTAACAGTCTTTGTTCGACTTTTATTATGTGTGGATCCGGGGCACTTGTCCCGGTATCCTTTTGATCTTTTTGTTGTTTTTGTTTTGTAGGAACTTGAGTAGCTACTCCGCCCCGCTCCAGACTATCCGTGCTCAGCCACTACACCGACCATCTCATTCCAGGTTCTTCGTATATCTCTACTCTAGTTTAGTCCTGTGAGGACACAGAACGATTTAAGTGTGGGGTAGGATGCTAGAGAACCTTGCATGAACTTGATTGCCCTTGAATGTGTTTTTGTGTGCCTCGTGATTCCATTTCAGTCTCTCTAGCATTAGAATGGCTCAGTTCTTGATTTTTGATGTTAAGTTGTTGTTCAAACCTTCATAATGATGCTTAGACTGCTTAACCTAGAACTTGAGAACCAACTTGTATACTTTGATGCTAAATTGCCTGGTCAGAACAGAATTTTAAAATCACACTTGTAGTTTGTAGCCTTGATTGCATGAAAATGACCGAATCTGACTGGCAAACCAACTGTGAGCTTTTGATCCATTGCACGTAACTTGCAATTTTAATTCTTTCTGAGTGGTTTTCTGTTGCTTGAATGAGTTAGAATTTGCATAAGACCTACTCGAGACCACACGATGACACGAGTTCTAGAAGGATAGGGGCACCTAGATTCAGCTACTAAGCCAGATAGCCTACCAAACGATAAATCCACTAGGTTTAGACCCTTGAGCTTGGCCTGTTCTTTCAGTCCGATAATACATTTCAGCCATTTCCAATTTCTTTCATTCCCCGTTGATCCCCTGTGGTTGTAGTTCTAGATTGACATACCGGAAGTCGGTTTGTGGTAACCTGCCTATAGCCATTAAACAGGTGGTCTTAGCTAATATGTCCAGACGTGTAAACCCCTCTAGCAACTAAAAGAAAATCGGCGCATAAGAAGAAAAAAAGTAAAGTAAGAAAAGAAGAAAATTTGAAAAAAATGAAGAAAAGAAAAATCATAAAAGTTTCAAGTTCCTAGTTCAATAAAACGTTCTTCTCCCTACAAATGGAAGAACGAAGTCAAAAGAAAAGTTGAAAAGAAAGAAAAAAATCGTGTAAAGAAAAAGAATAAGTGCTAGGTTGCTTGAGGGTATCATAGGACGAGCGTTCATCATTCCACCCGTGTTGGTTAGACGGTAGGAAGCCATAGATTAGATTCGAGGAAAGTTAGTCGAAACCTACACCGCACAAAGCCATCATCATACATTCCCATCATCCATCTCATTATAAACCCGAGTAGTGTAGAATTCATTACGGTCCTAGCAGGGAAGTCCTTCTTGACTAGATACTCGTGTTGTCACAGTGGTGGAGATGTGGTTGAAATGCAAACTTATGACAGAATTCGGTAACAGGAAATGATCAAGAGCATAAACACGTCCTTAAACACAGAGAGTGAGAGTTCCCCATTTTACTAAATATTTCCTGTGTGAGGAGTCTGGTCGGTCAGGTCAAATTCGTGCATAATTGGTTGCTAATTCCTTGTTGTGTGCAGTTTACTAGTGAGACCAGGTAGTTTGGCTGATCTGTATGCATGTTAGGTTTCTTGTTCTAGGATCGAGCTGTGATGACACTCGATTTGACGTGATTATCAGCCTCATTTAAGCGACATTTCTTTGCTTAAGACATGGTTTTTAGGGTAGAATAACGAATATTCAATCAATTGCCCTATCTCGTGCCATTTGTGTTACCTTGGCCCTTTTTGGGTCTATTTGATGGTTTTCTAGTGTTTTTGCGTAAGCACAGGTTTTTGCCATCAAATAAAGTAGCCATGGATGTGTCTAAGGCATAGGAACATCGAAGAACTGAACCGGAATCGATCAAAGGAGCCAATCAAAGTCAAACCGAAAATCTGCCCATTCACACTTACACATTCGGCGAAAACAAGCCCACATCTTCGGCGAAAATAATAGTGTAAACCAACTGAGGTCAAGAGAAGAAC